>CM068372.1:249419554-250019554 GCA_034769895.1 Magicicada septendecula
GTTCAATAAATCACAATACCCCATTCACCCAGCTGAACCCACACTTCACGACATGCCCAGTTTAAAATCTCCAGAAAATTTACTCATGCATTGAAACCCTATTGAATTAAATAAATCATTTCAAATATAACCCCTTTAAATAATATAATATATAATATATTCAAATATATTCATTTAACATAATAAATTATTTCAAATAAATAGTTATTCATAACTTTTCGTCCATCACTTAATCACTGTCGACATGAGCTAGCAAACTTTAACAGGTTCGTGAGGTACGTTCATTTCACCAAAATCACAAAATAATTAACTTACGCCCCATTCTAATATAATGAATTAAATAAACAGGCACAAAAACTGTAAAACACTATCTGTTAGCCAGCGTTAACATCTGAAATATGAACAAACAGAAATTAGCCTGATGCACGCCACGCGCTGACTTTATGAAAATATGTCGCCCGACATCAGCGTTGATATTAAGTAAAATGCAATTTAGTTTTATTAAATAGTAAGTAATATACCTTAAGCAGACTTACCGGAGAGTCGCGTAGCTTTTACTTATGCATAGTAAAAGATAGTAGACAAAATTCCAAGTCGAGGCTGTCAGGCGAATACAGACGCTACTACGTTGAACGCTGAGAGTGAACTGGTCATTACAATCACTGAAAAATTTTTACGAAACTACAGACCCAGAGCGCTCGGATCGGCACAGCGGAAAGATAACAAGACGGACGCCGGCAATACTTAATTTATTAATTCGACGCTGCCCGTTCTCGTTAACATAAAAAAAAAACAGCCGAGTTTTCCAAAACACGGCACACCCCCACCCCAAAAGGGCAACTTGGTTGCCTCACAGTTAAACTCAGGGAGGGTACCCTGCAGTGTTTCCCCTTCCAAAACAACTAGTGGACTTTCTGATCATGGCGGCTCAGCAGCACTTGCTCTCAGGAGAACAGAGGTTCAGAAGGAAAACGAAAGAGATGAAAGAAGACGTGTAATGTGTAAGTGTGCGGGTGCTGCACGCTGTCCTGATCAGGGCCAGCCCACAGCAAGAAGGGACAGAGAAGAAAAGACGAAAGAAGTTCGGGAGCTCCCTGAGTTCTGACCTCCTGAGGCTTGTCCACTCAAGCCCGAACACCCACGCCACCTTAACAAGGCCACATGCCCTATATTCATACGGGGGGGGGGGTTCCCGAATAACGAAACCCATCTTAAACAATACCGTCACTGCACAGGGCAAAGGAAAACGGGAAATGATGGTCTCCATGATGCAATGCTCCCCACTCTGGCCCGGACGCAAAGCCATGCTACCTGTCAATATGAGAATCACCCAATATACAAATAAGTTTTACATGCGTGCTCCAAGGGCATGCCCAAAACGTGCCGAGTGGACGAAGTTCACAACCGACCTCGCCCACTCGACAAGTTTCGCTCCTCTCTCTAACTCCTTTTTTTTTTTATTTTATGCTTTTTGAATTATTTTTTTTTTTGATTTTTTATGTTTTTCAGGGGGGAAGATTAGGAAATCGGGAGGACGGAAAGGCCAGGATGATTGAAAGGTCATGGGCTGGGACTAAAGGTAAGGACATGGCTCCCTCCGGAAATGAGGACGAGTGGAGAAAGCCAAGGCTCGCGCAGGCAGGGGCGCATCCCTGAAGTAGACGAACACCATTGGGACTGTGGGGAACATCTACCCGCTACCCTTTAACCTCTTCTTCTTACCTTTCTATGACGGACTTTAGGTACCCGTTCCTTTCGGACACCACTCTCTGAGAAATTATCTCGCGTTGAGCTGTACTGACTGGTTTCTTCGGAATCAGAATCAAGGCAACTTACATCGCTCCTTTCACTCCGCTTTGGATTATCCTCAACCTCAAACTCCTCTTCTCCTACAATTTCCCCTTTTCTGTCCCCATAATCCAAATCAACCTCATGACAATGCAGCTCCTCACCATCTTCCAGTTGCTCCTCTGATCCATCTTCAACCACATGTTCCCTCAGCTCCTCACCAATTTCTTCATCACACTCGTCACCAGCCGCTTCACAAACTTCTTCACTAACCTCTTCTCCAATCTCATTTTCCTCAACACGTTCATCATCAACATCATCGCCATCACGTCCACTACCACCATCATAACACTGCACGTCCTCGTCCTCCTCTAGTTGCTCACCTGGTCCACCTGAAACTTCTTTTCGTTCTTCGGAATCCTCAACACTACTTACAGAAGGCGTCTGCACATCTTTACACACTACATCATTCTCACTCGCACACTCCACAACGCTGCCACCAAATTTCTCCTCAACTTCTACCTCATCTCCTTCCACCACACTTGCGGCAAGGACATCCCCTTGTCCATCCGCAACCTCAGAAACACTTGCAGCCTGGACATCCCCGTGTCCATCCGCAAACTCAGACTCTTCAGTCTCACTAACACCTATAACTATACTTCCCTGTGCAGCATCCGCAGACCGCTCTTCTGCCTCTTCTGTCGATTCCACTCCTTGACCACTTTCAGCAACTACAACGTCCTCAACATTTTCCACCCTGGAATCCAGCTGTCCAGGTTCATGTGCAATGATTAATTAATTTCTACTGGCGATGGTAAAGCTACACCATCAAGTGACTTCTCACATCCCTGCGTAGACGATGATGATGTCACCAGATCTGGATCCCTCACGAACGATACCGGGACAAATTCTGCGGCATCTGGATTCAACCATGACGTCCTCTTCGAGTCCTGCAATTCAGTGTTAACAGACGTTTTCTTGTCCTCTTGTATTGATCCACAGACGTTATTCAGCTTTTCTTCTTCCCCTTCACCTTCTTCATCCACTACTCTTTTAGGCACTGGTAATTCCTCTGGAACCTTTAAATTTTCCTTTTTTTCCGAATAGGAATAACTTGCTACAGGATCCCTATCTGCCGATGTTTGTTCCCTAGTATAACTTCTTCTTCCCCTGTTAATTTCATATTTCCTTGTTTTCTTTGCTGTAGCTGTTGTCACCGTCTTTCCACTTGCCACCCCCTTGTAGCCTCCATTACTTCCGGAATATTCAGTTTTTATGACTGTCTCTTGTGTTCTCCACCGACCACCATGTTTGTCCTTTTCAGCTCTTCCTAATAAACCACTGGAGTATTTGACCTCTTTAGCAGCTCTTCCCCGGGACTCATCATTCTCCTGGACCCTCCTGGCATGCGTACACCACCGGTCCAGGTCTGAAAAACAACGTGGAGGCTCCGCGAAAACCAGCCGGGATCTCTCTTGGGGATTCAGACCTTCTCGTATTACCTGTATGACTTCCGTTTCGGGCAACCCCAACCTTAATATACGGGCAGCTTTCCTTAAATCGTGCACGAAATCTCCCAACGCCTCTCCGCTGGCCTGTAGGCGATAGAATAACTCAAACTTAAGCTGGGCACGTCGTCGATGGGGTATGAAGAAATACAACACTTCCCCATGGAAAACATCGACACTGCCGCCCCGACGCAGAGTGTTGGTGACCAACCCTGCCAATGAACCCCGGCAATACGGGTATATAAGGGACAAGACCTCCCCCATCGGACACCCCCGGGAAATCTGCCAATTGCAGAACAAGATCTAAGAAAACCAGCAACTGCTCCTCATCTATTCCATCTAACACTGAAAGTTTCTGGAGAACTCCTGAAAGAGGGTGGGGCAATTTCTGGTAGCATACCCCCGCCAGAATTGCACAATTCAAAACACACAACAACAAACATAAATTCCCACGAAACACCTAACACAAAAACATGACTTACAAAAGGAAAAACTTGAGTACTCTCTCTTCCATCAAGTGGACCCCCGGGTTCCCTAGCGCTGCGAAAACCTGACCCGCTCCAGAACCAACTCTCCGTCAGTCGCCAGACTCAAAGGAAGAAACGACATCAGACACTAACACCAACATACAATCCACACCACCGAACACCTACCACAACATATAACATTTCAACCAAGACACTATCACAATTTCAGTCGGGCCATACCGCATCCCGCTAACCGCACGCGCTATTCCTTCCATACAATAAACAAGGGACCCCATCCCCACGCGATCTCCGGCAAGGTCCAGTCTCAAAAACAACAAAACCCAACTACAACACATGCCACGTGGCGGCACCAGGTTTACAATTCACATCACATAGCAATAATTTATACATAATACATATATACATACATACGATATCAACCCTGCCATTGCATCTATCTATTTTCATTTTCAAATATTTCTGAAGTTGATGTTTTTTCCAAACTTTTTCCGAGTTTGCAAGCCCCATCACACCAAAGGACCCATGGGTTCAACCCTAGAATGAACCACGCTCTGCTACCATTTGTAACCCCTCTTTCAATTCCCCCCTTTTTTTTTAAATATAAATCTTCTTTTTTTTGAAAGAGAGGCCACTAGTTATTTAAAACTAGGCAAGAGCCTAGAGAAGCCAAAAATGCGCTGGGTCCAGTATGATGGGACTTGCAAATGAAACTCTGCTCTAAGATAACAATAACAAGATTTATTAGAGTTATGTTTTTTATACAATCAATTCCCCCAGTATATGATATATGCGCCTTTGAATGATTAAGTTAATCTTACACAATCCATAGAATAGATCAATTTCATTAATAGAGTTCAATATTATACATATGCACATGTTTGCATCTTCATACAATCAAATTAGGATTACAAGTGCTTTCACTTCATAAAAATAGCTGAAAATGTTGTTATAATTCAACACTAAACATAGGCATAGCCAAATAATTGACCTTGATATCACTGAGCAGCATACAGTTACTTCTAAATAATGTAAGAATGGCGCATAGTATCGACCCTCCCAGTAAGTCACATAAACCATAAACATGATATATATATATATATAGGCATAACAACGTATAAACAATCTAACAATCACATAAAGGCATGACACACAACATGTAATTAACATAGATACACATTTACATATAAATACCACACACCATGTCCACCTGGTTAACAGCATATATATTGTCAACGTAACACGCTCAAACCCTCTTATTCAGATCAAGTACCCGGCCCCCCTTAAACTTTCCAATTAACAAACCCAAAACCAAATAATAAGTCACAAAAGACCAGAGTTGAAACACCCCAAATATTCTAAGTATGTGAAAAGCCAAAGTCAAATTGGCAAAATAGTCGAAACGCCACACAAGTACCAAGCATAAAAGGTAACTATCAATTTCGTAACCCAAATAATAAAAAATTTGCCATCACGAGGTCAACATGGCTGCCCGGTTGCATAGACTACATATTCTCATTTCTTCTATTTTCTTACCAAAAAAAAACAAACTTTTAAGCAAGATCAGTGGAACGTAACCACCCATAAATAGCTTAGAACTGGTATTGATTTGTTTTACATTCTTTAACATTGTAACGTACCAAATTTGGTAGTTACATAGAGTAAACAATTATTACGTCAAGTGACGGGAAATCATGAAAATAGTTCTAAGTACGTAAAACAATGGAAACAAAAAGTGAGTATCTACAGATATATTATTGTAAAATTCCAACAAAGAAGAAGGACGTGTAATATAGCATCATCGAGTACAAAAGAGAGAAAGAAAATGACCACAAGCCAATAAAAAATGTTAGAAACCAGGCCCAATAGATTCCAACAGTGAGGGGAAACAATAAAAATAATAACTATGTAAGATGAAAAGAAGACAACAGATTCCCAACAGTGAGGGGAAACAATAGAAATAATGACTATGTAAAATGAAGAAGAAGACAACTCAAGAGCAACCACAATGATGGCAAACCAACCAATCAATTTATGAATATAAATACTATGGAACAACGACTACTACAAATGGAAATATTGAAGAAGACGTTTAAACCGAAAGAAGAAAGAAAGAAGAAGAGCAAGGAAACACGACATGAAGAGTGAAGATAATGTATGTACAATACAAGAAATCACCATTCACCAAGTATACAAGGAACTATACTAGTGACCGGAAGAAGAATAACGATTATCAACTATGAAGAAACAGTGTTTAACATATTTAAGAAATCACAAACAGTAATAGTGAAAACTTAATGTAAGTGTGAGAACCTGTAACAAGTTAACCAATTTTAACCTAAATAAACCCCACAGACAATACAAGTGAGAACGTTTATAACAGAGGAAAATGTGTTACCTTTATAGTGGAAACATCAAAGATTAAATAGTTAAAATTCACAGACAATTAGTGTGACCAATTTAATCAAGATTGTAATTCCAAAATAGATAATCATAAGACCACCAAGAGAAATGTAAGATAGAACAGTAAAATCATTGTCCATAGAAACTGATAATAAAAGCTTTGTTAAGTTTTAAAATGAAATATAACTGAATGCCACGGCAAGACAGAATACAATATAAAGAAAGTCCAGAGAAAATAATAACAAACAAGCTAGTTTGTTAAGTATCAAACAACAAAGGTACCAGAAATTATGTACAACACAACAAGAAATGTAATACCATTAGATTAAGAATATTTGTGTTATTGTTTAGAAAAATAGTGTAAACATGTGTATTAATCAACAATTAAACGATTTTAATAGAATACCATAATGAAGTCATATTAGTAGAAGCAAATACTGCATAAGAATATGTTGCACATTGATACATAACCCCATAGGGAGTGCACCTATAACACAAAATCATATATGTTAATTAAACCAAACAACCATCAACAATTGTTTCAGTCAAAGATTCATTATAAATAATGATGCACGCTAATAAATAATATCTTATGCTGAAATACACAGCACATAAAACAGATTAAATATGATAGCACAAAGCTAGATGGAAAGAAACCCAATATGACAAGTTAGTTAAGCAAAATACATTATTATAACTTGTCCAAGGATTACTGAAAATGTTACCAGTAGTTAGAAAAATATCTAGTACTACTATGAGAACAGATCATAATTGTAATAATAATAGTTTTATAATCAAATTATTGGAAACTAACTGACTATGAATGTATAGCCAGATGTCAACAAATACAATGTGACAAATTAGTTAAGCAAAATACATTATTAAAACTTGTCCAAGGATTACTGAAAATGTTACCAGTAGTTAGAAAAATATCTAGTACTACTATGAGAACAGATCATAAGTATAATAATAGTAATTTTATAGACAAATTATTGAAAACTAAATGACTATGATTGTGGAATCAAATGTAAACAAACACTATGTAACAAGTTAGTTAAGCAAAATGCACTATACAAACTTGTTCAAAGGTAAATAAAAATGTTATCAGTAGTCAGAAGGATATCTGATACTACTATGAGAACACATATCAAATGTAATGATAGCAATTTAGTTATTGATTTATTAAAAAATAACTGACTGTCATGGCATAACCTGATGTAAACAAACCCAATACTAAGAATTGGAAAGCTTTCAGATAGCGAAAGACTAATAAATACATTAAATTAACAAGGTACTATAGTTGTACACTATTTTCATTTGTAACATTATATACCTTATATGGTAAAATGATTGACAAAGTGACAATTTAAAGAAAAGAGAACAGAAGGTATCTTGATAAGACTATTAGCATATGAAAAACAACATTTTTCATATAACAAAGTGTAAACCGATGTAAATAAATGTATATATTATTGTTAGAATACCAAACAAATGTCATTAGATAAGAAATAATAGTGTTATAAGCGATTATAAATAATCGAATATGGACGTTTGAAGACGCCATTATCAAATATTGTTTGAATAGTAATTGCACCTATTTTTTGTATTAAACAAATGAGAAATGGACTCAAAACGTTTAATAAGAAGTGTTATTGTATAATTGGAGTAAGAAGGGTGAAATAAACTTATTAATATTGTAACGAAACAAATGTTACAAAAGAATAGTAAATAATAGTGAAATCCGATCCAGAGAGGAAACAAGAAATAATAATTGAAAGCAAATTAAAGGAAACCTAGTTGGTTTGACTTATTTAATATTGTCAAGAAACCCAGAAATAACCCAGTAGAATAGGGCAGTAAACAGACAAAAATTAAATAAATAAACCTAGTAGGCCTAATCAACTTACCCTGAATAACAACCAAACCCAATAAAGAGTACCTAATCATAAATTAAAATTGTATTAACAAAATTGTATCGACATATTTTAAGGATAGAAAAAGGACACAAACCTTACAGTTATATGAGTGACATAATATAAATAGTGACACAGACTACCGTTAAACAGTGTTAATTATTTTTGTCTGAAAAGTGTTTTATTGTTATTATTAGACAGAATTTTAGTTTATCATACAGACAATAGTTTAGCAGTATAAATAAACTAAAACTGTCAAAAACAATTATTATTATTAAGAGTTTTGTTATATGTTATAAGATTTTATGTCACCAGTTAATTTATGTAATTATATTTATCTCAGGTAGTCAAAGTAGAAATTACAATCAACCATAACAAATTGTTCCACCACATATCATAGAAATTCAAATTAATAAGGTTTTACAGTTATAAACTGAGGCATGTTTAGTATCAAATTGTTTATAATTATCTAATTAATAATTGTATAAACATTGCATATATAATTAGAGTATAATAATAAAATTATCTATTAAAGGTAATTTATAAAATATAAAGTAGGTAATGGGTGTTGATCCTACAACATTTAACCTGTACATAAATGACCAATCAAAATTTAAGAAATTTGTATGAGTTCTGTGACTAAAAAAGAAGAAATAACACTTAATTGTTAATTGTGATGGAAAACAGTTGAATAGTGCGTGTCTAGGTGTAATTAAAAAATATATAAAAATAGATAACCCGTTTGTGAAAGAAGATCTGAAAGACCATCATCGAAGATAATAACCCTTCCACTACAATTTTCATGAACAAGTAATACACACAATCAAGAAAAATTTTAGAATATACCAGAAAAACTTCAGAATATCGTCTAGATGTGTAAAGTATAATTTGACAATATTTTTATCCAACAAGGAACAACCACTAGACAATATAACAATTTACACTAACACTAATCACTAGTAAACATTTTAAAGTGCAACCAAATTCAATATCTAAGCGAACAGTGATTACAAGGAAAACATTTATTGTACACATTAATAAACTACATTATTTTCTGAGACGGACAAATAGTCATGATGTTGACATTACTCTAACCTACATGCTTTTACCAAGCGTATTGAATATCGTCAAAACTTGTATGTAACTTAATATATAATTTTTGTAATTTTTTAGATTATAAGTAATATATTGTTTGTAAAGGTACTCTCTATTATTAATTAACATGTAAAGGAACTTTTCGTAGCAGCCACAAGAATTCCCAGGAAATATATTAAAATTATTAAATCTTGAGATAAATATCGATTGTGACAACCGTATGTATCGAATGGAATTTTCCAATAATTTGAATTTATGTTACACAGATTAAACCATTATGTTATTAAATCAAATCCATGCGTTATTATTTCAGGAACGTAATATATAATACCATTAAGATACTACGGGAACAAAAGAGGGGAGTATTATAAATTGGCGCACCAACTAGTGAGGCTGAAATTAGGGATTATTAGGTGAAGAAATTGAAACAACCAAATTAATTTCCTAATTTTTAGCTGGCGACTGCTATAAGTTCCAAGAAATAATAAAGATGCGTAAGAGGGCTACATCATTGAAACGGACGAAGGAGGCAGAGAAGGAAGTCAGGATGGAAGAGAAAGAAGTAACATCGGTGGAGGATGTAGAAACGGTAGTAAGAGAGGAAGCCAGAGGAGGCCTGGATTTACAACAACTATGGGAATTAATTAAAGAAGACTCTAAGAAGCAGAAGGAAGAAATGAAGGAAGATTTTAAGAACATCAAGGAAGAATTCACTGAAAACTCAAAGAAACAAAATGAAATTTTGAGTCAAAACTTATTAAAACAAATGGAGGAACAAAACAAGCAAACGAAGGAAGATTTGAAGAGCATCAAGGAAGATCACAGACAAACAAATGAGAAAATTGATAGTATCAAGGAAGATAACAGACAAACAAACGAGAAAATAGATGGTATGAAGGAAGAGATTAACGAGAACTCAAGGATACAAAATGAGAAAATGAATGAAAATTTAATAAAACAGATGGAGGAGAGATTTGACCAAAACAGAGAAGACACTAACGAAAATTTAAAACGGATTAATGAAAAAATTGATAGTATTAAGGAAAGTACTAATGAAACTTTAAGGCAAACTGTAAGTGAAAATAATAACCAAATGAAGGAAGAATTCAGACAAATCAATGAAGAGAATTTAAGAAGAATTAACGGTAGAATTGAACAGGTCAATGATACAATTAACCAGAAGATGGACAAAATCGATGAGGAAAGGAAGCAAGAAACAGCTGACATTAATGAGAGATTAAGAAAAGCTAACGAAACCATTATACAAAATAAAGCAGTGATAAATACCAGAATAGACCAGGTCCAAGAAAATAGTCGTATTCAAATAGAAGGAATACAAAAGGAACAAGAAAATTTAGTTAATTTACAGAAACAAACCGGAGAAAGGTGTGACAATATTAACACTACGGTGAATAATTTAACTGGTCAAGTACGCCAAAATCAAGAAGAAATTGAGTTAATTAGGACCAGACCAAATAATATTACTCATGTTTCCACAAATGAAACGAGAGAAGGGATTAATTTCAAAATTATCGTAGAAACCCCATGGAATTCCTGGCCAGAATTGAGGAACATTTTAATAAACATCGAATAACTATCTGGAGCTCGATTAGAGAGATGTTGGATGAGCATTTTAGGGAGATTACGGACAACTGGTGGACAGCAACCAGGAATGAGATAGTGGACTACGCTCAATTTAAAAAACTGTTTAAAGAAAAATACTGGTCCGAAGCGATACAAAATATTATAAGGGACAACATTTGTCAGGGAAGATATGATGGGAATAGAGGTACATCTCCAACTACTTACTTCTGGGGAAAGGTGTGTTTGGCGAGACACCTAGAGCCAAGAATACCAGAAGAATCCCTAGTAACTAAAATGGCATACCATTATGACACAGGTATTGCCAGAGCACGCCTGGGAAGCCACATTAAAACGGTCCACGCAATGGCTGACTTATTAGAAAATTATGAACACGAGGGTTACTACAAAAGAAGCAGACAACGAACTGATCAGTGCGGTTCAAAAAATAATAACCATGGTATGAATCATAATCAATATAATAACATGAATAACCGGAATAGTTATGTCAACGATCGTAATTACAACCAAAATTTTACCCCAAATAATAACCAACCAGCAAACTTCAATCGAAACCCAATTAACAATAATAATAACAACAGGCCCAATCAAAATTACCATCCGGGTAATAGAAATAATAATAATTATAATAACTACCGAACAAACCAAAATTATAATAATTTTAGGAGTAACTCAGGAGTTAATAACAATAATAATCAGGGTAATTATAATAATAATCGTCCGTACCGACCCCGAATAAATTATATCAGTGCAGAAGAAGGGGATTACTGGAGATACCATCAACCTCGGAGGAACAGTTTTAATAACAGTTATGATCAAAGAGGAAATCCCAGAGGGATGAGTCACCATTATAACCGAGTAAGAAGTAGAAGCCAGGAGGACTTCCGAGAATCAAGGGGAAGTGAACAATTAGACAACCGAGAGGTTGAACAACCAGGAACCAGCACACCATTCCAGGCAAATCAACAGTCATACCCGGAAACTAATCATGATAGCCTTAATTTAAACGGAGTGAGGCAGTAATAAACCCTCGCGACCCCTTACTGCTACTAACTACTGTGTACAATAACCACCAAATTCAAAAATATAGTAATAACAAATTACTACAAACAAATTATGAAAAGCTAATTATGGAAATTAAAAGAATTTTGAAGTATAACGATAACCAAAGTTTAAGGACGGATAGTCAATATCTTACTATTATTTACAATTATTATTTGAAAAATCTTCGAGAAGAACTGTTGGAGGAAACGGTGACAGTAGAATCAACCAGCATAATGAAATTTTATACATAACCGCTCAAATTGAAGGAATTCCTACACGAATAATGATAGATACTGGTGCAAATGTATCACTTATTAACGACGCTGAACTGGAGAGAATACAGAAACAAAGTAAAAATATAATACCTACCTTACCTGTCAATAATGTTACTTTGATAGGTGCCACTGGGCCTCAAAATAAAATAGTGAGAAAACAAGTGTCATTGGAAATAGAAAGCAAAGGTGTTACAATTAATATTATATGTTTGGTCGCAATCGGCCTACCATTCGAATTATTAATCGGATGCGATATGCTGAGGAAATACTCAGCCATTATTGATTTGAGCAAGGAGAAGGTGTCCTTGAACTCAGAAGGTGTTATGTGGACGGCAGAGTTAATAGGAAGCGATGGTGCCCCTCTGAACCGTACCCATCACCAAGTTAGGGAATTAAATTTTTTAAAGAATGACACCCAATGCAGAAAAATAATCTATAATATGACAAATGAAGACCTGTGGAACAGTAAATTACAGGAGATAAGAGAGTTTAGACACCAAGGCACAAATAATTTGACAGTAAAACAAGTAGAAGATCTCAGTATAATATATAAGAAGTATAAACATGTATTTTCAGAAAACCCAGGAAAAGTAAAAAACTATCAGTGTAGAATACAATTCAAAGAACCAGCAGAATTCCACAGAAAATCCTATCCTATACCATATTCATTGAAGGAGGCGGTTAGAGCTGAAATTAATAAAATGTTGTTAAATGATATAATTGAGCATAGCCAATCACCATATACTAGCCCAATAGTAGCAATTCAGAAGATTATAATCAACAATCCATGAAAAAATATCATGAGGAAGAAAAGGTAAAATAGCCTAACATAAGTAATTATGTCCTCACACCTAATGAAGTGTTCAGAAATAATTACTTCTGAAGGGAGGCAATTTGTAACGAAACAAATGTTACAAAAGAAAAGTAAATAATAGTGAAATCCGATCCAGAGAGGAAACAAGAAATAATAATTGAAAGCAAATTAAAGGAAACCTAGTTGGTTTGACTTATTTAATATTGTCAAGAAACCCAGAAATAACCCAGTAGAATAGGGCAGTAAACAGACAAAAATTAAATAAATAAACCTAGTAGGCCTAATCAACTTACCCTGAATAACAACCAAACCCAATAAAGAGTACCTAATCATAAATTAAAATTGTATTAACAAAATTTTATCGACATATTTTAAGGATAGAAAAAGGGACACAAACCTTACAGTTATATGAGTGACATAATATAAATAGTGACACAGACTACCGTTAAACAGTGTTAATTATTTTTGTCTGAAAAGAGTTTTATTGTTATTATTAGACAGAATTTTAGTTTATCATACAGACAATAGTTTAGCAGTATAAATAAACTAAAACTGTCAAAAACAATTATTATTATTAAGAGTTTTGTTATATGTTATAAGATTTTATGTCACCAGTTAATTTATGTAAATATATTTATCTCAGGTAGTCAAAGTAGAAATTACAATCAACCATAACAAATTGTTCCACCACATATCATAGAAATTCAAATTAATAAGGTTTTACAGTTATAAACTGAGGCATGTTTAGTATCAAATTGTTTATAATTATCTAATTAATAATTGTATAAACATTGCATATATAATTAGAGTATAATAATAAAATTATCTATTAAAGGTAATTTATAAAATATAAAGTAGGTAATGGGTGTTGATCCTACAACATTTAACCTGTACATAAATGACCAATCAAAATTTAAGAAATTTGTATGAGTTCTGTGACTAAAAAAGAAGAAATAACACTTAATTGTTAATTGTGATGGAAAACAGTTGAATAGTGCGTGTCTAGGTGTAATTAAAAAATATATAAAAATAGATAACCCGTTTGTGAAAGAAGATCTGAAAGACCATCATCGAAGATAATAACCCTTCCACTACAATTTTCATGAACAAGTAATACACACAATCAAGAAAAATTTTAGAATATACCAGAAAACCTTCAGAATATCGTCTAGATGTGTAAAGTATAATTTGACAATATTTTTATCCAACAAGGAACAACCACTAGACAATATAACAATTTACACTAACACTAATCACTAGTAAACATTTTAAAGTGCAACCAAATTCAATATCTAAGCGAACAGTGATTACAAGGAAAACATTTATTGTACACATTAATAAACTACATTATTTTCTGAGACGGACAAATAGTCATGATGTTGACATTACTCTAACCTACATGCTTTTACCAAGCGTATTGAATATCGTCAAAACTTGTATGTAACTTAATATATAATTTTTGTAATTTTTTAGATTATAAGTAATATATTGTTTGTAAAGGTACTCTCTATTATTAATTAACATGTAAAGGAACTTTTCGTAGCAGCCACAAGAATTCCCAGGAAATATATTAAAATTATTAAATCTTGAGATAAATATCGATTGTGACAACCGTATGTATCGAATGGAATTTTCCAATAATTTGAATTTATGTTACACAGATTAAACCATTATGTTATTAAATCAAATCAATGCGTTATTATTTCAGGAACGTAATATATAATACCATTAAGATACTACGGGAACAAAAGAGGGGAGTATTATAATATTAACATTCACCATAGGAATTTGTGAAATAATTGTAGTGAGTTGATAATGGACGGATTTTATCCTTGTTTAGACTTTATTTAAAGCCCAAGGTGTCCGCGATCTATTGCCACCAACTATTCAACGATGTGACAATTAATAAAAAAGTTATAGCAAATATAAACTTTTTAATCATTTTGTGTATCAACGCTTACGTCACTATAGTCTCCAACCCATATAAGAAATTGGTAAAAAATTAAAAGTTTTATTTAACCGAGGTGTTTTGGGGTGGAGAGTTCGACAATTTAAACCAATCAAATGAATTAAAACAACCAGACAAGCAGGAGACGCTTAGGTGAAGCGTTCAGTCATCATTCAGTCGTCAAAGAGTCTACCAGCATAATTCAACGAGCAAGGTCGATGAAGAAATGTATGAAATTGTATTTAAATTGTGCGCGACACGATCATAAGTTACGCTATACACACATAACCTATACATAACAAAGAAATAACGAGTGTCCAGTGCGGAGTGAATTCAAATAATAAATACGGCCAGTGTATAATAACGGTCGTATTTTCGAGTTTTGTGTTTTATAAAAAACAGGGAGTACTATATTTTCATTATTTAACAAATAAAACGGAAATAAAATTTCTGTTAATGAACGGAGAATTATTGTTTGGGCACTACTCTAGTCAGTAGTATCGAAGTGTATTTATCATGATGAAAATTATCAGAATTAAATAAAAGAATTATCTCGCATTTATTAACTTAAGAAATAAATGTTTTACGATTTTATCGTAATTAAAGAAGTCAACATTAATTTAAATATTACAAACTTGAGTGAAATGATTAGTCGCTCATTTGACTCATTTCGTTTGATTTGACTAATAAATAATTTGTTTGCGAAAAATATTCTAATTAACTGATAGTTACACATCAGATGCATTATGAATAAAAATATATGTGTTTAGATTGTTAAGAATTCAATGAATAATTTACTTATCCACAATAACTACTTACGTTTGTTAGCTAACCTAGAAATAAGAACGACAACTTTGTCACTTTTTCATAATTCTGTTCTCAAGTAATATAAATCAAATGAAAGCTATCACAAGAGTTTTTTCTCATTATAGATTTTTTTCTCTTGCCAATAAATGATTTTTATAACCAACTAATAAATAATAATAGTAATTTTTAACAGTGCAGCTCAACGCACGTGTTATTAAGGTAACTGCTGTGTCCATTATATCCAGCGTACGATAGTACGATAATTATCGATTTTATGGTACCGACTTTTAATTTTAATATTTGTTTGTTTTTTTGTATTAATTCTTTATTAAATATTGTTATAAAAGATAACATCTTGTATCTGGTATCATGCAACTTCCAAGAACACACGAACTTGGTAATTTAACTGTGTAAAGAGGACATAACCTCTCTAACTAAAATTATTGTATCAACCCTCAGTGTTACCAGCCTTGAGGTTAAAAGAGTTTTTTAAAAATTGTTCATAATAGTTATTATTTTGTAAAGATATTAGTGATTGATTGTTTATTTAAAAGAGTTAATGGCATTTCAGAACTGTTAATAAATCTCAATTATTTTTACCAGTGAAAAGAGTTTTTGATTTCAAAATTAAAATAGTTTAATTTTCATAACTAGTTCTATCAGAAGGTGGCGGCAGAATTTGAATATTCATTATAATTCAAATCACAATTAAGCCCTTATTTTATTTTATTGTGCATGCGTATTACTTAGGGCATTCAAGTAGAATATCCACATGTATGTATAAAGTGTGTGTTGCAGCAGAAGACGTCACCAAACAGAACATTAATAAAATCCACATATGGTAAGTGGGGAGGTGAACAGTGAAGTGCTAAAATACTTTTTTAAATTGAAAGATTTAAACGGGAATACCCACACAACTATTATTAATAATCAACAGTACTAATAATAATTTTAATTTAAACAGAATATTGAGTGGAAGACAACGCTTCCAATTATAAAATATTTAATATCTACACACATCAATATCTGTTCAGTTACAACATTTATCAATGAATTATTATTATGAATTATTAAAAAGAGAAAACTTAACAATTCTTGTGCTGGCTATGACAAAAGTTTAGTGGTTACAAAATTATTTAAACAGTAGGAATGAATTTCAGAAAGCAGAATCTATGAATTTAATTTGATAAAACATACTTGATGTGTTCATAAAGAACCCACTTGACCTCAGGCACGGTCATGCGCCTGGACCAGATCCAACAAACTATGACATGTTATGGACCTGTGGATAAAGGCACCAACAGGTGTCGTCCACAGGTTTAAGCACCTCCCCCAAACCCTTAATTAATAACCAAATCAAAACCCAATTAAATGAAAATGTATATAACCACGAAAATTCCCCTACAAGGTACCGAGACACCCGTGCATGCATACTCAACGCTAATATCACTTAGGGACAGTCAGTGCCGCCCATTTTACAGTAAAAACTGACATCAATTCGGGTGATGCATGACCCTGGCTGAGTTTACAAATTCTCTGAGGCATTAGCAAAAAAAAGGAAAAGCTAATATTTAACCCCAAATGTCACGTTGGACTGGTGCACAACCAAGTTCTAAACTGGAGCGTTTCCGAAATATCTCAAGGTAAGGTGTAGCAGCCACAAACTTTTTAAAAAGGCATAAATGTCACCTGGTTAACAACAAAAGTTTGAGGATCTTGTCGTGTGTGTCCGTCCATTCGTCCTGACAGCTAGACGGAAAGTGCTTGGATTTACTTCATGGAAGGCAGGTGATCGGCCAGCCTCTGGAGCGAGACAGATTGACGACTAATTCGGAAACCCTGCACAATTATATGGGTAATTACTCACAGGTTCAATAAATCACAATACCCCATTCACCCAGCTGAACCCACACTTCACGACATGCCCAGTTTAAAATCTCCAGAAAATTTACTCATGCATTGAAACCCTATTGAATTAAATAAATCATTTCAAATATAACCCCATTAAATAATATAATATATAATATATTCAAATATATTCATTCAACATAAATTATTTCAAATAAATAGTTATTCATAACTTTTCGTCCATCACTTAATCACTGTCGACATGAGCTAGCAAACTTTAACAGGTTCGTGAGGTACGTTCATTTCACCAAAATCACAAAATAATTAACTTACGCCCCATTCTAATCTAATGAATTAAATAAACAGGCACAAAAACTGTAAAACACTATCTGTTAGCCAGCGTTAACATCTGAAATATGAACAAACAGAAATTAGCCTGATGCACGCCACGCGCTGACTTTATGAAAATATATCGCCCGACATCAGCGTTGATATTAAGTAAAATGCAATTTAGTTTTATTAAATAGTAAGTAATATACCTTAAGCAGACTTACCGGAGAGTCGCGTAGCTTTTACTTATGCATAGTAAAAGATAGTAGACAAAATTCCAAGTCGAGGCTGTCAGGCGAATACAGACGCTACTACGTTGAACGCTGAGAGTGAACTGGTCATTACAATCACTGAAAAATTTTTAAGAAGCTACAGACCCAGAGCGCGCTCGGATCGGCGCAGCGGAAAGATAACAAGACGGACGCCGGCAATACTTAATTTATTAATTCGACACTGCCCGTTCTCGTTAACATAAAAAAATACAGCCGAGTTTTCCAAAACACGGCACAGTAGTAGTAGTAGTAGTAGTAGTAGTAGTAGTAGTAGTAGTAGTAGTAGTACTAGTAGTAGTAGTAGTAGTAGTAGTAGTAGTAGTGATGGTGGTGGTGGTGGTGGTGGTGGTGGTGGTGGTGGTGGTGGTAGTAGTAGTAGTAGTAGTAGTAGTAGTAGTAGTAGTAGTAGTGGTGGTGGCGGTGGTGGTGGTGGTGGTGGTGGTGCTGGTGGTGGTGGTAGTAGTAGTAGTAGCAGCAGCAGCACCAGCAGCAGTAGCAGCAGCAGTAGTAGTAGTAGTAGTAGTAGTAGTAGTAGTAGTAGTAGTAGTAGTAGTAGTAGCAGTAGTAGTAGTAGATGCAGCAGCAGCAGCAGCAGCGGCTGTAGTAGTACTAGTAGTAGCAGCATGTAGTAGTAATAGGAGTAGTAGTAGTAGTAGTAGTAGTATTAGTAGTAGTAGTAGTAGTAGTAGTAGTAGTAGTAGTAGTAGTACAAACATAACAGAAACAAATATGGTTAAAATTACTTCATCTTCCTGGAATTGTATCACCAGAAAAATACTTTAAGCTGAAAGTATGTAGGCCTAAGGCAATTTAGCATTTAGCTCGGATCCCTGAGGAGGTTGTTGTTTATGGCAGTGTATATATTATGGCATTTATCGTCTCTGACAGTTGGCTATAAAACTATATTTTCTGAGATTTGCTTATAAAACACACGGACTACCATTAACCTTTGCGAGTTTGGGGAAAACGTTTTGATAAATCGAACAATCAGATGTTTAGCTCAGGTCATCAAAATGCTCAGTCATGCACACAAATAATGTGTTATAAAGCAGTATTATTTCTTTGTAAATACTGAGCTACAATGAAAAAGTTCGTTTTCTTCTTTACCTATCTTTACTGTAAAAGGCTGATGTATAACATAGATTTTAGATGTTTACGCAACAATATTTAAGCCCCTCAGATATGTGTCATAGCTTCTGATTAATAAATGGTTATCAAAATTGCTATAAAAAGTTTTGTATCTAAAAATTTCTGTCTACGTACATTTGTAAACATTTAGCAAATGTATTGTAATCTGTCAGCATACGAAGATTTATGCTATCTTCTACAGGGCTCTTCAGACCTCGCCGATTATGCAGGCCGGGAGAGAAATTCCTATTAAGGTTTTTCTTCCCAGGACTATCAGTAAGGCTCTAGACCAAACATTAGAAGAACACACACACACAGAGTCCTTAGCTTGTATTGTACGTACAACTGCGTGGAGAATTGTATATATTATTTCAAAAGTGAACGTTTTAAAAATATTTATGTACCTGTACACGAAAATCAACGTCAGACATTCTTGAATGATTGCATATTTATTCTAATTTTACATTTAGCCTAAGTAGTTTTATAAATTATTGCCTTATTAAAAATTAATTTAGGTGATAGGCTTCTGATTTTACTTTCTAAATAACATCATTTATTAATTTTTTATATATTTTTTGTAAGATTCCAAGATATGAAAGATTTTCTAAAAACTAGTAGCCTTAACACTTCAGTTATTATTTCTAATTGCTGCTTCCTATATTTTTGGATGATTAACAAAAATCTCGTATGAATTATTCTCCGATATATGTGGTTACATAAGTAATGAGTAAAAGCCACCTCGGTGATCGTATGTTAGTACGAAAATAAAAATATCAGATATATATAAAAATTTTAAATTTAAATGTGTAATAATTAGCACGTTTGTTGTACGTGATGTGATTTTCTTAAGCACCTTAATTTTATCTTTATTCTACAATATGTAGTATATTTCTTTAATGTAAATACTGTAGTCTGCCAAATAAATCAGTAGTTTCTACATACGACATATACTAAATACAAAAAGAAAACAGTTAATGTTTCGAATAAAATAGTCTACGCAAGAATGTTTAGACATCTTGTCTAAGGAATATTATGGAAACTGAAAAATAAATATCATAAAATACGCATATATAATTTTAACAAATTTGAACAACAAATTTTTTTTTTATAATATTTTATAAAACTTATTGCACAACTGCTTTCAAATTACAGTCATAATAACGCAGATAAAAATTCATAGGATAGGTTAAATTTTTACCCGAAAATTTAAGAGTATCATTTTACAAGAATATTGCAGAAATCTATTTTCTTCTTCTGTAAAAGCGTAGCTTTATTTTTACAATTTTCAAATGCTGTTCAAAAAGTTTTCATAATATATTTTAAATAAAAAGTAGATGTTTAAAACATATATTATAATAAGAAATTATTTTCTTTTTCTATAATTTTGCCCGTTTCTACAAAAAGTGCGTTCCAATGTATCTCTCTTTGTTTTTCAGTAACGTACCGGTGAATCGTGGGGAAGAAATTGTATGCAAATGCAACATAATTATTGTTGGCTAGGTGGTGGCTGGAAACGTAGAGATTACGACAAGAGAATATAAGAAATTCTATCCCTAATATTTTAGAGGTACGGAAACACTGCATTAAAAAAACTCTAAAATCTAAAAGAATAGTAGTAAAAACATAGTCTACTAGTATGAGAATTCGAGGTACCCGGCAGGTAAAACAACTGGAATAAAAAAACTGGGATCACAAAAATTCTAGTTAAAAAGGCAATTTTAATCATATATGATATATTATGGGATTTGCGAATATCTAAAACAAATAAGCAAAACGTTTACAATACGCTAGTAAGTGTTACAAACCTATAGACTAAAGTGTGCCAATAATATCATCAGCTTATAACATACCATAATAGTTGATTATTGGAAATGGGTTACTGGTGGAGAACAGAGGAAATGTTAAAAAGAAGAAAGCAAATAGAATTATAAGAAAAATAATAGGGTAAATGATGAAAGAGGAGTGTTTACCAAAAAATGTATTCAAACGGACACGAGGGGGAACAAAGCATTCCAAAATGGGTTAGACCAAGACGAACCTAGATACAAGGAAATCGGAGAAATAATTGGTTTGTGGATCGACAGAGAAAAGTGGAGATTTTGAATCAATACATTGTACCAGATGTTTGACACAAGTAATTCAACGGCACAATCTTGCCATTTACTTATTAAAATAAATTGACTTATTGTATAAACACTTACCTGAATTCTGCCAGCAAACAAACAGCTACAAATTTACGAAAAATCCAAGTATAATTAGACTTTAACTTTGACAACATATATTTACTGTCTATCGGATTGTCTGCAATTTTTGAAGAATATTGTACACATTCCAGTTATGAAATAAAAAACGAAATTCTTGTAAAAATTTTCACATATTGTAAATAAAATTCATAAATCAATTCCAGATTTATGTATTCTACTTTGTATCTATTTGTATGTCTGCAAATGAATTATTCAACACATAATAAACGTGTGGGGGTGAGATATTTTTACAATGGGTGACACGTCCGCTGTCACCGTGCCATTATCTGACGTGGCAGTTCATTCGTAACATGTCACCAACCTCCAACTTGATTCACACTAGCCCACATGTATGTTCATCGACATTGTGTATTGTTGAAAACTCTCCTCTCTCTCTCTCTCTCTTCACACACACACACACACACACACACACACAATATAATTAAGTATTATATAAAGGGAATAAACTTATTGGCATTAAGCATGGTGAACACACAAATATTGTGTGTGTTGTTGTACTGTTGTATTGTTGTAACATGGTGTGTGTGTGTGTGTGTGTGTGTGTGTGTGTGTGTTCACCATGCTTAATGCCAATGAGTTTATTTCTTTTATATAATATTTTTATATAAGAACTTATGTAGTAAATTCCTACACAAAGTATTTATAAGTCAACACGTGGTAATATGATTAATTACTCAATATACTAACTACTATTGACTCTGTTTTGTACAGTGATATGAATATGGTATTTTTAAATTCATAGGCTATATAAAAATGACATTTTTCTTAACACGTAATTTATTTCAACTATACTAAAAACAAAAACAACAGAAACACATATGGTATGTGTATTTTTAATCTTCTTCTAAAACAATTTCATTATTGTTAAAAATTAAAAATAGACATAAACAAAGTACAAAATTGGAAGTAATGTGTTCGATACCATCTATTAGTGCTGTAGTAAAAGATTTGAGTTCTTTCCTAATAACAATACCTGCACTAGCTTTCGATATTTCGATTATGGGGTAGTCGGTATCGATATAAAGTGGATATTACTTATACGTTTAGTAGAAAACACAAAACATGTTAAATAAATGTTTTGTCCAATCGTGGTTCGTTTTTTGTTGTCGTGCACTTATCATGCAAAACCTTTATAAGAATATTGTGGGTTAAGCCTGCGTTGCTGCCGCCAAAACGTCATGTTGTTAGGTTAACACGTAAGCTAAAGAACAGACGAAAACGAATCACTTGAAAATAAATACTCACTTCTTGAGCTTACAATTTGTATAAAAAACAATTCGAACCAACTTGTAGGTTACTACGCAAAACTTCAATTCTCCAAGAGAACATACTTTTGCTTTAACTCTTAAATTAGATTTTGTTAAATTTTTTATTGTAACAAATTTGTTGGCTTCCGCTTGTTTCCTAATTCCCAAACTACATTTGCGATTTTGTTGGTGTTTTCTTTACCATGTTCAAGTTTTTAATGCAATACGTAAAGGTATACGTATTGCATTTTTTTCATGGTATGCACACTATAACGAGAAAAGGTGTATGGTGTGTTTTTACAATAATAATAAGATTTCTTATATCATATCGACTTTTTAAAAATTATTCAAAATTGTATTAAATAAAATTTTCAAAAATTACGAATTAAAATTTCATCATTATTATTCGCATAATATTTTTCTTTTGTGTGTGTTCATACAAATAATATTACATAAATATTCATAAATATAATACACAAGATATAAATTCACATGTATAAATAAAAATTTTTATAATATATAATGTGCTCTCGACTTGGTCAGATTGTATTTCTTTTTAAATTCCATATTTTTTTATATAATTACTACTTTGCTTTGTGTGCCTACATATGAATATCGTATTCACGAAGTTTCAATCAATTTTGGAATTACTTGAACATTTATGCTGCGTTATAATTTCAAAAATAATTTCATAAATGTTAAATATCATTAGAAATTCTACAATATAACCAATTAAATTTTACAATTATTATTTACACTATTAAAGTCTATCATTGTCTCTTTACTCTTTTCTTTTTAATGTCTTTTATGACTCGTTGGTCGACGAGTAAAAATGACAAATTATGTCACCTTATTGCTGTGCGGTGATACTCAGTGATTCCTCGTCATGATCCTGAGTCCTGTCCTGTGTCGATCCTCCGTTGTCGTCTGATCCTCCTGGAGTCCGTCGTCCGGTCCTCCTGGTCCACTCAGGCATTCAGATGACTCGTACGGTACTGCTGGGATATCGACCTTGGATGTTCTACCGTCGGGCATAGCCTTCGGCTTCAGCTGTGTTCCAATGAATGAAGGGGTCGAGGCTGTGCTCCTCGCTTATTTATACTGTCGGGGGCAAAAATCATGTTTCAACCATTCTGTGCACGATTTATATTGTTATAGTTTGTCGAGCGTCCCTTTATATATTCGTTTATTTTTCGTACTTATTTTAATTTTATTCGCAACATGCGAAGTCTTTGTTTATTACTCAATGTTCATATGATCGGTAATTTTTTTATATATAATTGTATGTTAACAGTTTTTCTATATTTTAATTGTTGTTGGTTCTGTTCATTTTTATTTACATTGCATTAATATGTATTATTTGTTTCGCACTAGATTTTGCACATGTGCGCGTTTTTATATTTTTAATAACATGGCGTAATTTGTTTTGTCATATCTTACGCGCAATTACCAAAATTTAAATAAATTACTTATTTAATTCACATTTATTCAGGGGTAACACTATGCCGGATTCAACTGGCTCACACTCACACACTTAAAACACACTGTACACAAACTTAGCTGTGTGTGGCGTGATCTGCATGCACCGTCCTGCATATTCGGTGTTCCCCTTCGCTGGTTACTTACAGCTTTCAATACTCATTTTTTTATATTGACGATATTAATTATTTATTCTAATTTAACAGTTTTTTTAACTAACTGCGACAATGCACAGTAACGTACGCAGACGTACTGTTGCAAACACGTTAAAAAAAGTAAGGTTTCCGTGCGCTTCGTGGAGTGTAAGCGCATGGGGATCCACTAAATAGTAAGGCAACACGTCTGCTTACAGAACAGAGAGTAGCCTCACAGAATTTATATTGCGCATAAAATCGACATCCAGCGATTTAACCTCAAAGGACCGGTTACCCAAATAATAATTAAATTTTGTTTCATTTGTTAGTCGGTTAATATCTTTATTATGTGTGTGTATGTGTTTAAATTTTACCGTGTTACCACCATTATATTTTATTGTTGAATCGATTTGTTGTAAAATCTGTGATAACAATCTGTTATAAAAGCTCGTTATTTTAAAAGATATAAAAATGTTACTCCAAATATGCATATACCAATACTTCATATATTGATTAGGTAAAGATATCGCTGTGAAGATAAAAGACAAATGTATAATGTTTTAATTTGAATTTTCCAAGTTTAAATTTGATAATTGTTTTAAAGTCACTAAATCGTCACTCTACCATTGTAGTGGCAATCTTACTTAAATCTTCCATAACTAACGTACCTACAGACGTACTGCTTTTGTCTGTTCTTCAACTAGATCGCATAAATATTTTAGCCGTTCATTAATATTTTGTTTATTTTTGTGTGTTGTAATATTAGACTATCGCAGTTACCGAATGTATCATTATTTACCGAATTACTATAATGATGAACTTGTAAATATTAGTTTTTATATTTTATCGTGGTTTCTTAGAATTTAACTATTTTCTGTATTCTATGCGTTAAAGGGAAACTTGCTTACCAAGATTGTATGCTTCTAAGGATTTATGCTTTTTGGTTTTGCTATTTCATCTTTTTTTTTTGTATTTTTAACACAATAAAAATTAATTATGTTAAATAATTTTATTTTTATTATTAACTTCAACTGGTAACTGTAAGTGCAATTTGTTCAATTTGGCAACACACATGTGCACAGCCAGCTTTTCTTCTGGGAAAGGTTCTCGGCGGGTTCTGATAGTATATTTACTTTGTGTATGTAACTAAAAAAATTAAAAGAAACAGTACCCGCTATTTCCTATTTACTTTGTTGTAATATTCTAGATAAGCATAAATGCGGAAGTAATAGGATTACATTAATGATATCTAAAATTAAACAGCCATAAAGGAATAAATACGACATCTTATATTACAGTATACATGAAATACACGGTACCGGAAAACTCCCATAACTTTCCTCCCATCTTGTGGAGATGGAAAATGTGTTGTACGAATGTTTTAAAATTCGCCTAAGTGAGTACGTTTCAGTGAATATGTAGGCCTACAGCGAACGGAATTGAATCGGTCTCTTCATTTTTCCACAAATGGATCAAAGCTTTTCATAAAATGGGCAGTAGAGGTCCTCGAGACAATCACTTTCAAATAGCGCTGCGGGATGTGCAAGTACAAGGTTGGAAGCCAATTTTGCTGAAGGCAACAGGCAAATCGGTTTACCTGTAGAGGCTTTGGACCGAATAAAGCGGCGTGCGTTCCAACGCCTCGTTCAGTCTTCTTTTTACAAATGTTCGCAATAACGGACATGTTTTAGTATTTTTAAACATTGATTTGTTTCTAAGTGGTAATAAATCACTAAACTTTAAAAAATCGAAACAATATTAAGAGCGGATTGAAAACTATATACAACATAGGCACGTCTCTATGGTTTTGAATAGCTAGTACAAAACTCTTTAATACAGAATTATTGTTCAGTTGTTGTGAAATAAATTCCGACATTGTACATATAGTAAACTGATCTGGGTACACTGCGAGTTGAATAAGCCTCACCAGACAATTAACAATGTTTACACAAAACATTTCTAAATCGCAAGACGACTACAACTTAACACTAGTAAGGTATTTGTACTTACGTAAATAATTTGAATCTCTATTACATTTTTATAAGGTTATTCATTACTTTAAATTTTAAATATTTTATGAAGTCATCTCTAGTCCTACAGTATATAAATTCTTGATAATTTTGTATGAGCTGTTTGTGTCATGTGTTAATTTATACGTAGTTCTCACAAACTAATGAATACTCTTGTTTTTTTCTCGTCCCCATGACAAGGTAAAGTATTTTAAGAAACGTCTGTAGCTCATAACAGTCAATTCCTCATTGTACATAAATAAACTAAGAAATTTATTCTAATTTATATACAGTGTTTTGGCGTTGTGAGTTATACTCGTTATCAATATTTAACGTGGAATAATAATTCCTTTCCCGCGTTATAATTTCCGCATCGGGTTCATTACTTTTGAATTTTCCCTCATAACCTATTATTCTCTTAAGTGATTATGCGTACTGACAAAGTATATGTGTGATTAGTATGTGTGACGACAAAGCGTGAATAGACAGAAACAAGTAAGTTGTAAGAACATTTGAATGTTGTTCTGAATGTAATTTATGATTCTTTAGGCATCACAAAAGTAAGCTAAAATAAATCGGAAGCATTGTTTAGTTTCTAAGTGGAGTTAGCAATAATAATACCAAGTTTCTAGGGAAACGTATTTCTAGTGAACATTTTACAGTCAAACATATTTAATTGTCTTTATTGTTGCACTCTAATGTCACACTAATTTGTGATACTTAGGCTGGCGCTCTATAAACCCGTGTTATCCATCTACTAATAAAGAACAGGCAATTTTTAGAAGAAGAACAATTGTCAGAACAATTTGTATCTTATACAATTTTATTTCGATATTTTAAGAATAAAATTACAATGATTTGTACGTAAAATTGAAGAAGCAATTACAATATATTACGACTTGGATTTTTCATACGTATATTTTCATTAAATGTGTATCTGTTTAGAAGTATCAAAAAAATTTTTGATTTGAACAATTTGTATCATCTTTATATGAAATTTGGTACTTCGATATAATTTCATTCTTATGTGTATATACACTTAACAGTGTATTAGGAAAGATTATCCTGTTTGGTAATTTCTGTATTTTTGCTTTTTTTGAATTTGTTTTACAAGTAAACGTGTATTTAATTGTATGTACCTAGTGGTTATTAAATGAATAACTACTTTTTATTATAACGTTTTGTACATTTTTTATTTTAGTATTGCTTTCATTAAATCCTGAATATTCTGGATTATTCACCATTAAATATAAACTGTGGCAAGTTACGGGGACTTTTTAATTTCATGGGAAAATTTATTTAATCGTGTTAACTATACTTATTGCTTGTTCAGTGATTCATCGTGCTTTACCATTTACACAGAAATGATGTATCAGTATAATGGAGCTGTACAATCAACGTACTGTAGCATTTTGCAAACATTGTGGCTCTGTTGCTGCTCAGCCATTGTTGGAATCTCAGGAAGAATGATTCTGCTCTATCTGAATGTCCAATCATTCTGTAATCTGAATACGGGTGAAGGGTTTTGAGCTACGGGAAATGCATTAAAGCAAAACTCTAAGGGAGGCTAGGAGTATTTGAATACAAGAAAACTACAGAGAGTGCAAAATGTTACAGAAAATTAACAACGTTCTATAAAACGGATTTCGTCAGGACTGGGATCTGGAGACGTAGTGTCCGTAGAATCGTATGTAAAGATTTAAAGTTACAGCCATAAAAAATACAGACTGTGTAGCAGATTACTTGAAATGATTACGATCAGCACTGTTGGAGCTTTTGGCTATAATGCAAAACAATGAATGAAACTTTCTTACGTTTATTGTCGGTGAGAGGGTAATACCCGACAACTGCATCACTGGGCATTTCACTTTCAGAGACTCAGTGTGGTGTGCGGTCTCTTCAGTGTGAATACACGTTGTCTCTTACTTTTTCAGGATGACCAAGGACAAACAAGCATAGTAACATTTTACAGATATGCCGACACGACATACATATCACCTCAACTTGCATGTTTTACTTCAGATGATTTTTTTTTTTAGCACGGTAGTACTATACATCACCACGCATGATTTTTGGTGGAAACCATGGACTGACTTTTAGAAACAGCATCGTAAACCTAAGCAGGAGTGGCCTCACAGGTCACCAAATCCCACGTCCAAAGTTGATTACTCTTTATTAAGTTGGAAAGAAACGGGAAAACAAATAAAAAGTTAAATTAAAATACTTTCATTTCTTTTGGTTTGGTTCTGTCAATGTGGTAAATTTATACAAAATCAATTTAGCAAAGATTATAAAAATTCAAAATTTATCTCGCTTTTAAAAATGTGTAATCAGAATCAGGTTTGTTGCTAAACGTAGTTGATACTAAATGATTAACATTAACAAATTAACAAAGCATTCGTTTGTGTGCCTTTGAAAACACTGTCTGGCATTATTATTAGAACGTTTCACTGTACTCAACTAAAAACATACAAATAATGTAAAAATATTTATTATTTAATTCGGAAAATGAAGAGTAGAAAAGTGGGCGCAATTGATTATTGGCATTGTCTATTTTATATAGTAAATATTTTTAAATAACATAAAAATACAAAAAAATCTTTTGTTTGACAAATTAACACTCCTGTCCTCCAAAGTTTTCCACAAGATTAAAAAAAAGAGATTATTATCGCTTTCTAAAAGTACACATTACTGTTACACTTTTTAGAAATACTACATAACTGAAAAAATACATTTTCTAAATAAATAGTTTCAGGAAGTATTTTGGTATTTTGAATACGCAGATAGTAATATCGTTTGTTCAAGTAATCTGGACTCATAATTAATGGGTTCATCTAGTAGTATCATACTTAATAATGTCATATTATATCAAGTTTCTCTGTAACAAAAATATCTGCGAATGGTTTTACAGCATTATTGCTAAACACGGTTAAACAATGTTATTTAATAATTATACGTTTCCTATACCACCGGTTCAAATATACCGTAGATTACCAGTTGTTGAGAAATATCTATAGGCTATAACTCATTTTGTGTGGAAAGACGTTAATAGCCGTATGACATCTTTACTCTCTATACAAATACAAAAAAAAAGAAGTAATTTGTATATAGAACATGTAAAACCATCGTTTTATGGTACTCATGCCACTCTCCATGATTTCTGAATGAAAAATAATTACATACCTATTAATTAAGGATAGTAAAATCGTCTTACAACTAATTGACAGCAATTACGTGGAATAGAAATTGCGAATTAAATTATTTATCAACATATATATATATATATATATATATATATGGGTATTGTGTGTTTCAATTACATATATTGCAACAACACACTTTTTGTGTATACATGTTCCAAATACAAATCTATTTGTGTTTAAATAGCCCCACGATCTTGAAGCGCCAAATATGCAACATTTTAAATATCAACATTTAAGTGCATTTTAAATTTGTGGAGTCCCACGTTCTTTGGGACGCCAAAAGGTGACAAATTACCCTTCTTTGTGTATTTTAATCTGTACATTAATTTAACTCATAGTCTTTATATAACATTCCTATAATGGCGTGTATGTATTTGAGGTTCAGGTGTATCTGTAATAATAACTCTATGTAACTTGTAACGGTATTTCAAATTTATTTAGTAATAATGAAATTGTGCGCAAAGCGCTTGATTCGACTTAAAAACATTAATTATTGCTTTGTTACTATGCCGTAACGCTTACGCTGTATACATCCTTACTGACTAAATATTCTATTCTAATAATTATTTTATTAAAAATATTATTTCCTGACTACTCAGACAATTAGTGTGCTTCTAAATATCAATGCTTAAATTTCTTTTTATTTTAGATTTTGTAACGAAATTCAACATTTTAATAGCTACTGAATTTATCTTCCTTTTTCAGTACTGATTTATAAAACTCTACTTTTTTTTCTTAAATGCTTTGCATTCTTTTCATTTCAATACTAACTTGAGCTCTTGTTTACGTTAATCTTACTTCGATAATAGCTACCATTTTAACTCTATATTTACAAGAAACATTGGCTCTTAATTTTAAAATAAAACAATAATGTCTTTAATTGTCTTTGAGTTAATTGTTCGACAAAGAGATAAATAAGTTGTTTATCACCTTATTTTTGTCAGTCATACTCAATCGCAATCGATCCCTGTGTAATCGTCCTCGTCTCGAACTCCAGCAGCAGTTCCTCTTGTCCAGCGTCGCTTCTCTTGTCCAACGTCGTTTCCAGAATTTAGTAATGTTCCTCTTGTCCAGCGCAGCCGCTCTAGACTCCAGTACCATTCCTCTTGTCCAGCGTAGTCGCCTCTAGACTCCGGCGTCGTCTCGCTCTCTGGAACTAAGTCGTCAGCTCTCTCGCTCTCCGGAACGTCATGTTACTTCTTTTCGTGCTGTTTCGGACGTCAGTTTATCATCTTATATGGACTGTCATCTTGTGTAATTCTGTTACTATTTAAAAGTGATTGTATTTACAACTCAGTTACATAGTTGTATGTAACTGGAAGGATGAAACTATTTACAAAAAATAAATACTCCGTGCGGACGGGCAGAAGCTCCCGCTGCAACTGTGGGTGATCAAAAAAGATAAAACTGTAGCGTGTGTGTCCTATTTATACCCACGTCTTGGTTAACACCTACAGTTGTACGAAATCGACATGTCTGAAATTGTCTCTGGGTTTTGTTCCCCCACTCCTCGTCAATTTCGCTATTTCTTATATTTCTGCGAATTGCAGAGGCCTGTAAGTATACTCTTATACCCATCTTATAACTATTTTCACTACACATGTTCACTGTACTTTTGGACATTGTAGCTTAACCCTTTCGATCTGTATACAGTTATTTCGCCACTACACTCGTACGATGTGTCCCTTTCACGTGGTTTTCGTACACAGTATGTAGTTAATTTTATTACATTTTATTGTGTCTTTGGATTTTACTCCTTATTTATAGTTTATGAATAATTACGGAAAAACAGTAATTACGCACTTATTCATACTGGGGTGGCAAACTCGCCTGCATAGACCTGCATCACACACACATGCAAAATGCTGTTGTACACACTTTCAGGTACATTTGTGTGTGTGTACAAGTCGATTCAGGTCGAAACACCTGTCCATATTTTTGTCTGAGCCAAGCTTGCAATCCATGACATGCTTACTTCTAATACATTATTAATTATTTTACAATTTTTTATGTATATTTAAATTTTTATATTCAATGCTCAGTACAACACTTATCTGTACTGTCGCATTATCCCTCTGCTTGGTAATAAAAAGTTTAATAAATTTATTTATTAAATTTTTTTTTATTATTATTGTTTGTAAAAAAAAATAACAAATAATAAAGAATAGTATTCGTCATTTCACCATAATTGGAGCGTACACATACGTCTTTCCTCCCCTCTTCACACGCTCTTTGCTCGTGACCTTGAAGGGTGGCTTCAACAACAGCTGATCTGACTGGTTTCATTGACCTCATTACTTTTATGTGTAGAACTTCCTAAATGACGTTGCGTGGAATTTACCAATTTCTTTCTTCTGTATCTCATCATATACGATAAAAGTGTGTTGTCCTACTCGCTGTCTTAACGTATACGGTCCATTATAAAGTCTGAAGAATTTCTTCGCCGTATTCTCGCTTCTTTTCCCAACAGGATTTGCTTTGAGTACTACACTCCCTCCTATATTAAATTGTTGTAGTTTGTGAGTTAGATTAAATCTCTCTACTCTCTTGTTACCTCTTTCTATTATCCGTTGCTTTGTGTATTCAATTTTCACACTTATTGGTACAGGTATATTCTGGTTATTAGGTTTGTGTATATACTTGGTCCAAAATCTGTTTGGCTTCTTATCTTCTTCAAATTCTATTGGAGTATATCCTGTTGCTTCACTATAATTTTCGTTGATGGCCTTCTCAAGAAATGGTAAATATTCTGCCCATTTATTTTTTTGATCAATGCAGTATATTCGTAAATATTTACCTAATTCTTGTTAACTCTCTCAGCAAGGTTTCCTTGAGGATGTCTTATGGCTGTGAGTATAGGTTGTATTCCATTTTCCCTTAACGTCCTCTCCCATTTTTCACTCTGGAATTGTACAACTTGATCACTGAGTACCTTCTTCGTTTTTCCATATGTCGGAATATATTTCTGCAGTAGTATCTTTAGAACAACTTTGGTTGTGGGTCGCATAATAGGGTACAGTCGGACTGCCTTGGAAAACACATTGATACGTACCAATATGTGCTTCACACCTCGACTTGATCGTGGTAGTGGTCCCAGAAAAATCACTGCAATTAGCTCTCCCTTGTTCTCCTTCTGGATGCTCTTCATTTCTACGTATGTGTGTTAATTCGGTCCTTAATTTTACATTATCTTACTCATACATTCTTACCTTCGCTTCCTAACTCCTTTCTTAACATTATTATTCCAATCTTCATTCTTACATTACTTATCTAATACATTACTTATACAATACCTTCACTCTTATTACCTTTTATTACATTTCTTTAACATTACCTTTCTGATCGCTACTACTTTCCTGAGATACACTTCCGTAACAGAATACTCTTTTAGCTTTGTAGTGTGTCGCATGATCGGTTACAGAGGAACTGGCTTAGAAAAACAACGATATTTTTCTCGAAGTCCTTAATCCAAAGTAGTCTCTGCCCTTTGACTTTTCACTCTCGCTTTCTTCTGTGTCCTTGTATCTCCATTAAGTTTTCGCTTGATCAGCCGTTCTGACAATTATAGCATTGATTGCTCATCTTAACCATTTCTTCACATTAATAACAACATCACTAATAACATTCCTTACCATTTCCTACATTTTTCTTTACACATTTCATTCTTTAACATTTATAATACATTTCCTAACTTTCTTTGAACATACTTTTACTTAGCATAACATTCTTTATTATTTAATTCCTTATTTCTTTCCACTAACATTTCTTTTTATTTGCTATCATAACCTTAATAAATAATATTTCTTAATTATACTCTCTTATCTTATTATTAATAATTAATAGTAATATTATTTTTCATTTAAAAATAATTATTCATTTTTGTTTGCCTTGAGTTCTGAGTTGCAGTGTTGTTAGATCTGACACCCCTCTTATAACCATAGCATTGTATTGTTTGACCAGCTGCCGCACATTGTTTCCTTTGCCGTATAGTCGCCGACATGCTTACTATTGTTCTTACCCTCGTATAAACAATGTCCGCATTCCATTGTATTACTCCCTCGTCATTGTCCATACTTACCGTGTGAACGTTTGTTTTGCCTGTATATTTCACTTGTTCGTATGGCAAGAATTTGTTTCTTAGTTGCGACAAATAACCTCTCTCTCTTCTCTCTGCACGTTCCAGAATTCTCTCATCATGAATGCATTGCGTATGTTTAGTCTGCTTAAGGCCCATATAAACAGCTGTCGACTCTTTTTCATCCGTCGTTTATGATAACCTCTGTAGTTTTTATAATTACAGATATAATTATCGTTATTATAGTTATCGTTCGCTTTATACTTATTGTGCGTATATCTACCGTCATATTTACCACAATTTTGCGTAGTGTTTCGTATAGATAATTTACTACGTTTCTCGTTAGGCCTACAGTGATATTTATCTCCGTGAGTGTGGTGCCTTAAGTGTTTCACATGTGTCATCTTATGTCACTTACTAGTGTGTGTGTGTCTCACACTTGGGATATCGCTATTAATAAGGTACGTTTTATTAACCTTTATTTGCTTCTCTTCCTTAATGTTAATTACTTTTTTATATTTATCGTTAGTAATTACAAACGTATTCTCAACTAGTATGAATTCTTCACATATTATCTCCGTTTGTTTACTAATTATTTCACAGACATTTTCTGTGATCGTGTCAATACGTAAATTTGTGTCAACAATTTTTTCGGTTAACTGTGCAGTAGCGTCAATTATACTTTGTTTATTCCAAGATTACCAATTTTTAACTCTTCTACTCTCCGTGATTTTTATGGTATCTTGTTTACAATTTTCATTTTGTTCTTCTATAGTTTCTTATTAGATTCTTTTAATTCGTCTATTTTAGCATTTATATTTTCCGTTTGTTTTGTGCTTATTTCGTCTATCCAAGCACGCATCATCTTTTGAAACGCCTCTATGTCCAAATTTCCTGGAGTCGTCATGTCGAAGTATTATTAAAATATTTTTTTAGCAGTTATTCTTTAACAATTATTATTGATAACCGTTCCCTACTTATTTATTTATTTCTCTAATTTTATTAATAGTTTTTATTTATACTCATTACAGTTACACCTGTTACATAGACAAACAATATTATTTGTGGGCGCCAGCTGTGTTTTAATACACAACAATGAACATAATATTCAGTTAACGTTTAATATAAATAATTATTATTACATATAATATATTTTTCCTTTAACACACCCTTATTTTTAGAGCAACCATTTAGCTACACACAAAAAATTTGAATAGTTAAATGGTGGGGATCGGGCCACACGTTCATGGGTGACAAATATGCAACGTTTTTTTAAATAACAACATTTAAGTGCATTTTAAATTTGTGGAAACCCACGTTCTTTGGGATGCCAAAAGGTGACAAATTACCCTTCTTTGTGTATTTTAATCTGTACATTAATTTAACTCAGTCTTTATATAACATTCCTATAATGGCGTCTATGTATTTGGGGTTCAGGTGTATCTGTAATAATAACTCTATGTAACTTGTAACGGTATTTCAAATTTATTTAGTAATAATGAAATTGTGCGCAACGCGCTTGATTCGACTTAAAAACATTCATTATTGCTTTGTTACTATGCCGTAAGGCTTACGCTGTATACATCCTTACTGACTAAATATTCTATTCTAATAATTATTTTATTAAAAATATCATTTCCTGACTACTCAGACAATTAGTGTGCTTCTAAATATCAATGATTAAATATCTTTTTTTTTTAGATATTGTAACGAAATTCAACATATTAATAGCTACTGAATTTATCTTTTTTTTTCGGTACTGATTGATAAAACTCTACTTTTTTCTTAAATGCTTTGCATTCTTTTCATTTCAATACTAACTTGAGCTCTTGTTTACGTTAATCCTACTTCGATAATATCTACCATTTTAACTCTATATTTACAAGAAACATTGGCTCTTACCTTTAAAATAAAACAATAATGTCTTTAATTGTCTTTGAGTTAGTTGTTCGACTATGAGATAAATAAGTTGTTTATCACCTTATTGTTGTCAATCATACTCAATCGCAATCGATCCATGTGTAATCGTCCTCGTCTCGAACTCCAGCATCACTTCCTCTTGTCCAGCGTAGTCGCCTCTAGACTCCAGCGTCGTCTCGCTCTCTGGAACTAAGTCGTCAGCTCTCTCGCTCTCCGGAACGTCATGTTATTTCTTTTCGTGCTGTTTCGGACGTCAGTTGATCATCTGATATGGACTGTCATCTTGTGTAATTCTGTTACTATTTAAAAGTGATTGTATTTACAACTCAGTTACATAGTTGTATGTAACTGGAAGGATGAAACTATTTACAAAAAATAAATACTCCGTGCGGACGGGCAGAAGCTCCAGCTGCAACTGTGGGTGATCAAAAAAGATAAAACTGTAGCGTGTGTGTCCTATTTATACCCACGTCTTGGTTAACACCTGCAGTTGTACGAAATCGACATGTCTGAAATTGTCTCTAGGTTTTGTTTCCCCACTCCTCGTCAATTTCGCTATTTCTTATATTTCTGCGAATTGCAGAGGCCTGTAAGTATACTCTTATACCCATCTTATAACTATTTTCACTACACATGTTCACTGTACTTTTGGACATTGTAGCTTAACCCTTTCGATCTGTATACAGTTATTTCGCCACTACACTCGTACGATGTGTCCCTTTCACGTGGTTTTCGTACACAGTATGTAGTTAATTATATTACATTTTATTGTGTCTTTGGATTTTACTCCTTATTTATAGTTTATGAATAATTACGGAAAAACTGTAATTACGCACTTATTCATACTGTGGTGGCAAACTCGCCTGCATAGACCTGCGTCACACACACATGCAAAATACTGTTGTACACACTTTCAGTTACATCTGTGTGTGTGTGTACAAGTCGATTCAGGTCGAAACACCTGTCCATATTTTTGTCTGAGCCAAGCTTGCAATCCCTGACATGCTTACTTCTAATACATTATTAATTATTTTACAATTTATTATGTATATTTAAATTTTTATATTCAATGCTCAGTACAGCACTTATCTGTACTGTCGCAATATATATACATATATATATTGCAATAAATCACAGGATCCTGATAAGCAGGGCAAGCTCATATAATACACAGACTATGAACATTCATGTTTAAATTGGTAGTTTGTTAGATTTGGTTGTGATATCAGTTGTATTTTAGTAAGGATAAGGATTTAAGTTTAGTAAAACTGTGTATTATTTATTTGTTGTTTATTCATGTACTATGTCTGTGGAAATGTGCGCGCGTGCGCGAGTGATAAACGTTTTCCCGGCTGTGCGTGAATAAATTATCGTTGTGTTGTGACACTGAACTGAACATAGACAAATGTATTCGCTACAATCCCAGTATATTTCTGGCTATTATTTGACATTCATATATGATCATATTAAAGTATGCAGTTATGCATGAGATAAGGGTATTCTGTGTTTACCAGCTATGCATGCTCTTACTAAGTTAATGCACTTTACAGCATGAAAAGTTGCATGCATGTCATGTTGTATGAAACCATGTGACTTCCTTCCACCAATTAAATGCTGGAAGGTAGTCGGAAATTTTCTTAAGCCTGTTGTTACACAGGCAGTTCTTCTATACCAGCTATCACGATCGGGTCGCGCAGTTCTTGTACAAGAATTTTCCGCTTGCAAGAATTTGTAAAGACTATTCGGCGGTAGTAACGCGTGCGAAGACTCAGAACAGTTGAATATTTCCTCTTTACACACGGCATTATTACTAAAGCATTACGTGTGTAATAAGTGAGCTTGAACTGTGTCACTGTGTGAGATTTTCTGCAGTGCCTGTAAAATTTAATAATTACGCAATAGTAAATTTTATCATCAAGAAGTTTCCGCGTTAGTAGAAGATTTCCGCATAGGGAGGTCTGCTGATCGCGGTAGACCTTGTGATTCGCGTAAACACTTGAAGAGTCCGGAGTGGTATAAGTTTAATATACCGTTGTTATATAAAACTCACTGTTACCTGAGATACTTGTAAGTTATAAACTCTATATGAAACTTAACGAATAGTAGATCCATAGAACCGTTGTGGTGTGCGAAGCGTCAGAGTCATCGTGGGAACTGCAGGACACCAGCCCAGCTGAAAGCGTTTCCAGGGTGAACCGTCTATCATCTATAAGCCACGCCTGACGACTCAACAACGCAGCAAAGTCCCCCCCCCCTTTTCTTCAGCAACATCATCGTGGGAATCATCACTTATGTAACGTATCACATCACGTGTATGAACAGTATTTAACATTTTAAAAGACGCTATATCAAACACTACCGTTATTATACTTATCAAATATACCATATAAACAATTACATATGTCTTGTGCAATAAATAATCTTAAACCCTCCAATATAGACTTTTGATTTAAGATACACATACTACCATATCCTATGCGCCAATAGTTTAGTAATTTGTGTTGTCGCAATATATATATTGTAATATGACGAAATGTCACAAGCTAATATAACACTAATGAACACAAGAAACAGTCAAACACCACAAGGAATACAGATCAAGTGATAAATAAAATAAATAAAGAGAAACATAGATGTCCAAATGTGAAGGAAATAAATACCCCAATGACAGACTAGACATACTAATTAACATGACAAATAAAATGACTTAGACTTAATTTGAAGCATACCCAGATAGATTAGGAGATAGAAATAAAGATAATATGATTGTAAAAGATAGAATAAAATATAACACAAGAGTATAACATTATAATGTACTTTCTAATTGTACCACTAATATAACTCAGTAAATATCAGAAAAAGGATTGATTATTAAGTAAAGGAGTAATTAAAATAAGAAGAAAACTAGATGATTATAACCAGAAAATAGAAATAGTAACTAATACTATTTATAAATGATCATGAGTGAATAATGTAAACAAAACACTGATTCAACCAATAACATGCAAGACTTGTTAAGTGAAACAATCAATAATTCAGGGTGTAAACTAGGACCAACAGTCATAAAAACCCAGTAGCATCTATCATATTTCATTAGAAATAAGGTCTGAATAAAATAACATAAGAATAATTAAGAAATAAGTGTAAAAACCAGACTGTCTGATGGTACAAGAACTAATGTGACTTTGTTATTATAATATACCAGAAAACAGACATGTCAGTAACAAAATATGTTAACCAAAATTTAATAGGATTATTCAACATTGAATACTAAGTATAATTAAACATCTGGAGTTAATCATTATGTTGTAACAAGACAAACTCATGTAGGCTATAGTGTCTTAGGCCTCATAAGCCCAGCACTAAGTTTTCTATTTATTTCACAAATTACATGTTTATTATGTTAACACAGCACATCTAAGTGCATTATATTAGTTAAGTTCATTCTTTATTATGTGGAATTGTTAATCAATTAATATTAAGACACATTTTTATCAAAATACTGTCATAGCGTCAAAATTTGGAATTATCTTTTTTTTTTATTAATGGACGAAATTATTTCTTGAAGGATGTTAAATTGTTCAGAATTAAATTTGCCACACAATGGTAATGTCATATTCGTGTATAGTGGTCGTATAAGGCAGTTATCGCGAAAATAAACTATTGATTTCAAAATTATAAAAAGTTTGGCGTCACTTCGGTAATCTCCGACCCAAAATTAGACGCTTTAATTAAAATAAGAATTTTTTCGTTAAGGCGGGGAGGATGTTTTATGATAGAACAGTATCGATTTTAACCAATCATAGGTCATAAAACTAATAACCCCCAGGTGTAACAGATTGGAACGGCAGGTAACGCTGAGTTTGAGGGACACTTTTTTCAAGACGTTGTGCGGTACAGGTGACGGACCTTCGCGAACTAATTTAATCGCCATTTTCTCATCATCCTGTGCGACATAGTAAACAGACGGGTTAACCTCAAATCATTAGTGATATCAACGACATTCCAGTGAAGTGAAGTGTGACAAAAAAATAAAAGCAATGAGTGATAATTAACAATGTTGTAGTGTATACAAAATAATAATTCAAGGATTATAAGGGAAGTATAGGGTTATTAAAAAATACTTATGTATTTTATTTTAATATTGAACCACACTTGAACTCATTACACCTTTGTAACTTATGATATCACCACACAATCACCAGAACATTGTCACATAATGATTTTATATTGTTTAATTGGAAATTAGCTATAGGCTAAGTGAAGATTAATTATTGTTAACCTAGTATAATGCATTAACCTCAAAAAGGGTCGACCATATTTACGAACTTTGACGTCTAGTATTAAGCACTTATATTTTATGGATGTAGTCACTCTCCTAACGTGAGATTTTTTAACGCTTATTGACATTTTCTAATCCCGTATTCTTGCCGTTCAAAGAACCCTGTTATAAAAATAAATTAGGCACTGTTTGTCAACAAATAACTTATGTACAAGGTACCAATCTGAAATAAGAGTTTTCAAAAACCGTAATTGTTCATAATGTTACCAGGACAATTGAATTAATTGTATTTGATTATGATCAAGGATCTGTTAAATTAATGAATAAATCGCCTTTTTCGACTTTGATGGAGCATGATTTCATTTTTTTATTCAATGGAAACAGATTCAGTAGTAGAGTAAAGGTTATGTTACTCCTGAGAACAGTTGCAACACTTATCACCGGCAGTAGTGAAGACATTTTAAATGATGTATTCATGTAAACGATTACATGGTGCTGACAGTGTTACAACCAATGAAGAGTTTACAGTGAAGTGAGTACTTATTTCTAATATCAGCATAACTAAAGTAATTTAATCAATTTGTTCCGTTAATGAAGGCGTGTATCATACAATCAATAACGTTAAATAATTAATTAACATTAAATATTGAACAAAAATTTGTTCAATTGAACAAAAATACGAGTAAAATTCCTAATACAGATACTAGAACCATAAACACGATGCTACTATAAATTGGTTTCCATCGCGGGGCTTAAAAGTATACTACACCGATATAATTCTATTATAACAACTCTCGATAACATATCTATTATATCTCGATATAACAACGAGAGACGTTGGAATATTCCACTAATTATTATAACAGAAGAACGATAAAAAGATTTCGTTACAATATGTATAATTATATATAATAATGTATATAATTTGAATTCATTTACGAACCTCTGAAGATATTGATATATTCATTGAAACATACGTCAGTTTAATTGAAACAATAAAAATACATTCCAACCTTTGAGTAGCAGCCTGGAGAGTTAGAGTGTTATTCCAACTACATAGACTAAAAATGTCTGCCCAGTTGTATAGTAATTTTTACACGTTTATGTTGATTTTTGTAGCGCCATCCTAAAGTAACATATTTGACACTATACACAGAGCGCTCCAGGTTAGTCTGGTTTTATTATCAGATATAAGTGTGTATTTTGTCAAAGTAGATATCGTAAAAAACTTTCCAATTCCAAAAACTGAACACGATGTTAGGAACCCCTAATCTCTTTTTGTTTATTGACATTTAATTAAAGGGCTTGCTATTATTACATCACTCGAAATAATAGACAATTAACGAGTGTTTAAGTAATAAAAACTGTGGTCAAATTTTACAAATATTAAAAAAATGCATTGAGCCTAGAATAAATTTTAGATTTCTCCAGCTCTCAAAAGGAAGTTCATTGTAGCCTTAGACACAATGAATTCTGGCTGAAGATATTATGGATTGAAATCTATAGAAGCTTACACATTATTAAACATCAGAATTGCTAGTAGTCATACATTTTACTAACACTTCCATAAAATAATCACATTAACATTGTGATCACATTAACATTAACATTAGCATTAAATAATTACCTAATTAAGAACAGACGTCTATAGAGGATTATTGACAGCATACAACCAAATTAATGAATTAGGAAATCTATCCAATTAAATTATAAGAGATAATCTGTACGCCACTCGATATATACAAATCTCAAGAATCCTTATAAAGCACTAATAAACTAATTCTGGTCAGCAACTACCATATGAATACCATGTCCAGATACCGTAGCAGGTAACTTATACATTTAAAAATTTAAAACAATCGATAAAATTAAAACATCGATAAAATTTGACTACTGTAACACTTGGCACATCTCCGTAAACGTGGACAAGACCCAAATCTATGTATTCAACTCAATCGGACGTAACATGAATCATTTCTTTACATCTCCAGTCCGCGTCGGCCCATCAACAGTACGACCGAACCGTGAATGCAAATATCTGGGCGTCACGCTTGACTCCAAACTTTCCTGGCGGCCTCATATCAAAAGAACCACAACCCTTGCCCGTGCCCGACTCCGATCTCTCAGAACTCTAAGTAGACACAACCACTGCTCCAGCGAATTACTAAGCCGAATTTACATCACTTTCATCCGTCCGATCATCACAAACGCACATACAGTTCTCCTAACCGCTGACCCTGCCTTCCTTGATCCCCACCGACTCACAGAACGACGAGATTTAAGACTTATCTACCGCAGACCACGCCGAACAAAAACCTCCAACATAGCTCTTTATGCGTTAAAAACCCTAATCCCTCACCTGGACACCTTTCTAACCAAACTCAACTGGAAATATTCCCGAACGGCCTCGAGACGCACTTCCCTGCAATCAACAGTCCCATCAATCAACAGAACTACCCGCAACACTAGTAGACCTTCCTTCTTAATAAATCGTCTCCTTGCAATAGCCGATGGTCCTCCTCCAAGACTTCCTCGCCGACTGCATCTGAGAAGTAGACACAATTAGCCACTCCTAACTCTGTATATATTATGCTTTCACACCAATACCCAGCGTCAGAGACACAGAACTCACTAACAGCGCATAAAACCATAAATAATCTAATTTTAATTCTAAAATCTATCACCGATTGACCTTCTTGATCTCACAATAATGAAATTTCCGATCACCCACTTCCCAACTCTTTAATCCACTACTATTGTCCTCCCCCTACCTTGACGCCACCCTTCAACTTTGGCGACCTGCATTACTCGTCCCTGTCTGGCCGCCCTGCAAAAGAAAAATAAATAAACAAACACCTATGACGGGCGCCTCCATCTGCCTCTTCCTTCTTACACCTGGCTACCGACTACATAGTGCACACAATTAACCCAACATGCACTACTCTTCTATCTACGTGCGTCCACCCTCCACCTTCTCAACGGCCGGTCTGCAATGGCGTACGACTCCTCACAATTCCCTTACCATCTGGCTGAAAGGGGCTTGCCCGAGACCAGCCCGAGCCTGGCCCTGACAGGGACCAGACTCAAACAACCCCCCCCCCAAAAACATAAAACAATGAATAATCTTCTCAATTCTCAATGAAAAGATGATGGACCTTATACTAATAAAGTTCAAGAATTATAATTTGCATAACGTGTCTTCTGCACGTCGTACATTTACCTTGTGTTGAAATATTCAGTTTCGTTATTAATTACTAATAGTACCATACGGAAGATTCTGAGCAGCTCAATCTTTGTCGACTTGTTAATATCGAATGCACTTGCACATTTGCGTTACACAGGAGGCATCGTATAGTGTCTAACCATAATGCAATACGACATTTTAATTAACTAATACCCTTTCCTCTTTCTTTATCTGGCAATTTTGAGTGCAGCACATTGCTGTACTGTTACCGCACAAAAAGAATGCGTTTTATGCAGTTTGCGTGCGATTCAACTGTAAACAGGAAAGCAATTAAGGGAACTTAAGCTATTAAAAATGCTGTTACAGACTAGTTTGGGGTATTGATTTCAAATCACTGTAATGTGTGAGGAGATTACTTTACTAATGTTGCAGCTGAAGTGCAATTTGAGTTAGTAGAGTCGTTATTGCTACCATGGTAACGAACTGAGTCTCTCTCATAGCAGTCAGTTTCATTAAACAAAAGACTTCCTATTGTCTAACAAAATGCAACAGAACTTATCTACAGGAAACATTCCTACGTATGTAAGGATTACAGTTACGCGCGCGCGCACACACACACACACACCCATTGAACTGTAGAGATTAAGACCTACTCTCCGTGTAGCGTTCTCCAAGCTTTAACATTATTCTGTCACCTTAAGTGTTCCATTATTCGCTAATATAATTGTTTATTCCAATCTTACAACATTTTTGCAGTCTGTGTCATTTCATTATTACAAAATTTTTAATTCAATAGATCTTGTGTTTTCAGCGTTAACGAATGTTACTGTTAAAAACAAACGTCCACCAACCGGGAAACGTCAACGAATGTGTGTGCATCTTTAACTGTGCTTTCTTTTTCGCCTTTGGATTGTCCTTTATAAATTATAAATGTCTTTTTCGCCTTTATAAATACTCTCAAAACCTCAATGGTTGAACTATTTTTATATTATCATAAGCAAAAATAATAATATAAACGTATTACGTTCAGTATGTGTTTTCAGTATGATCTATATTGTTTCTTGACATTGACAGCATGTACTTCATTGTATGTTGTCACGCTGATGTCACATGAATAAACACATATTGTCATTCTTATCACTTATTAAGTCGAGTACACCTATCTGGCGGGAGAATCTGACGCCACCAATAACTTGAAAAAATCTGGAAGTTTCTAAATAAAATACCCATGTCACAAGTGACCTAGGCTTGAAATTTATGAGTACTGTGAAAGATATATACATGTTGAAATAAAATTTTAAGATTGGTTTGAACTAACTTTTGTTACAGAAGTATTTTCATAATTTTTAACATGCTCGCGCATAGAGAGAGAGCGAGAGAGAGAGAGAGAGAGAGACAGACAGACAGACAGACAGACAGACAGACAGACAGACTGACAGACTGAGAGGGTTGAAACAGAGAAAGAGTTGACGGGGGGGGGGACACTAATGAAAACCAACAGTTATGCTGTCAGATGATAGTATGTGGCAACTACGACGTAGGCATAGCTTATCTGGGAAAGTTGTTTTACAGCACATGGAGAGACTTTTACTTAAGCTCGTAAGCCTTTTACATTATAAGTCATCTCCCATAAGGCCTAGAGCACAACAATGCCAAAAAGTTGAGATGTCGATAGTAAGTTCAACATTATAAGGGTGGCTGAGAAGTTCTTGCGTAGTTGATATACATGGTGCCATAGTTTTATGTTTGTCTATAAAAAATATTTAATGTAAATCTGATTTACTAATCTTTTAAACTAAGATTTCGTGAGGTTGGCAGCCGAAAACCCATATATCTTTTCAACGATTATTACGGTTTGTCGCCTAATGTCAGTCCAAGCCGTCTGTATAATTCATGGAACTGCAGACACACTTACATAGAAACAAATGCACATAGTACACCAGAAATCCGTACGACTTAAGCAACGATCCTGCAGCTGGATAAAAAGTGATTTTGTTACGATAATAAGTGTGTCAAAAAATTATTTACTGACAAATACGAAAAATCTATAAAATATGGTATAAATCACTACAATATATTGTTATAAAAGTGAACTATAAATTAGTTAAATAAATTCTAACAACATATTAAATAATTAATATATTCACAAGAAATGGTATCAGACAGATGATTTTTTTTTTTTAATTTCCCAGTGAAGCAACAAAGCACCCATTTTGAACGTTTAATTGTTTGTAGTGAATGCGGAACATCCGTCGTCGATCCACAAGCGACTTAATTAATTAGTCAATTCAGAAGGGTGACATTTATCAAAATATTTTGATGTTCAAACAGAAGGAAACTCTGGAATGCTACAAAAAGTAATTAAAATAATTATTTGTTAGAGAAGAACACAAATGTTATATGAAATCTATTTATTGCATTAGATAGTGTATTAGTTAAATGTAATAAATATTTTTAGGATGTTTTATATTTATTTGAATTTCATTGTAATGTATTCACTTTTTTTGTTTGCATTATCTGCTTATTCGTACACATTTTATGAACAGCCTCACACCCTCATCCATTCTCTAGAAAGTACGAGAATTAATTTTTTCCTGATTTGGTTGAGTAAGAATAATATAAATTAGAAAAAATTTCTGGTTTACACTTTGATGAGCACTATTATAATTGTTTATTGTTATGATTATCAAATGATCAACTATAAACGCATAGGTTCTTTGGAAAATATAGGCGGCAATTGCCATTTTGCAGACGGCGTGCAAACTGAGAGTCGCTCTCACGCACACTACCGGAGGAGATACAGTTCAAGTGTTGGCCGACACATTTTCTATTCACCTCGCTACCACAGGAAAGAAATAAAATTTAAGAGAGCAATAATAATACAGATAAAACTGCTTTACAAAGAGAGATTCGGGCCTTTTTGACTGCTGGACTAACTAAACAATATTTGAGTGAACACATTGGTTAACTATGATCGATCGGCTTCTTACTTTATGTAGTCTGTTTTAGAGTTATCTGCGTAAAATGAGAGAAACAAGAATTTGACCTATTCCGAGGGATAAGGAAGAGAATGAGAGAGAGTGTAAACAATTGAGTCTATTGTCTATAGTCTAGGACTATGTAGGTTGGAGGGCTGTGTAGAGAGTGTGAGTGTTTGACAGCTATCAATATAATTTCATCGGAATTACGTGTGTACTACGTAATAAAAATTGTCACACTAAGTCGTGTTAATAGGTTATTTATTAGAGAACTGTGGCAGTAATAGATTGCATATTTTGACAGTAAAAAATTAGCGCCAGTTCTGTACATGCAAAATAGGCCTCAGTCACGTAGGAAAATCTACGTGACTGAGTCCCCAGCAGCTTTGACTTTGCGTGTCCTAAATAATTTACTACACACGAACGCACAGTATTTAATTATCAGAGACCTTTGTCGTCGTAAAAGTTTTCCATACACACAGGCAAAGTTTTGAAATAAACAGGAAGCATCAAACTCACTTTGGCCCCCCCCCTTCTGCATTCTCTAATTACTCTGAGTATTTCTGTTCGAGACATAGTCCGTCTGTCAGGTTTATATTTTTTACGTCGGAGTTTAATCTGTGTTTTTGATTTTGTTTTCGGCTGTAAGGACACTACTGATTCTGAATTCCAGCAAAATATGGTATTTATTTCCAGCTACGTTTACAGTAGTTATTAAATGATCGCGTTGTCCTTGCCTGCGACAATGGTGAATTCCCATGTCATAAAACCCTCACTGTTTGATTGGACGGAGTTTTGGCCAATCATGTAAAATCACACTTCCAAAAGCAAATATTGAACTCCGCCATCAAAACTAACATACTGATTAAAACTTCGTTAGGGATGATAAAGAAGCTTTGCACATAACAACGCCGGGTCGGACACTGAATGAGCTGCATTAACGCTTGGTAAGGGAAACGAGAAAAAAATTCTTTTAGTCGAAATTAAAATGTTTTCAAATATAATTGCTTATTGCTTAGCAAGTGTTGCCTTGCTGTTACATAGCTTATTTTTTAAATATACCTCGTACATCCTGATATTACAGTTTTCTTCTACTTTAAGTAACAAAATAATAGAAACAAAGAACGTGGTATGAGCTATGCAAAAACGGATGACCATGGTTTCATCTGTTAGGGTACACTGCTCTTTATTGTTACGAATAATCGTAAACTGTGACTGATTTTTGAAAGGAGAAAAACAATAACAATCGATGACGTTGACAGTGTACATAAGCCAAGTTGCGTTAACGGTAATATATTACCCTTACAAAATTAAGATCCGATGGCATAAAATGGTTAGCAATTATGTTGTTACGGATATCTGGCATTGATAGTAATTTAATAATCACAACGTTTCAACCACAAAAAGTCCGTGATTGTCATCAAGTGAGCTAATAAATTTAAACAGCTAATAACGTCATGAGCTCTTTTTCAATATATTTTAAAAATAAAGTATCGTTATGATCAATGAACCGCAGAACCCACCTTTTATCGTCTGTGGATTGTGTGACAGTTTCCCAAGTTAAAAAGGCGGTGAAACATTGTTTTACGAAATGCAAAGAGTTAGTACATAAGTCAAAGCGCTGTGATGTTAATGTTACTAAACTTTAGATAAAACAGAATATTATTGTCACAAAGTCACCTTTAAAAGTTATTCTTTAAAAGTAATTAAAATACAATACAGTGTGTAATGACTGACTGTGGTATACTGGCCACTGTGTTAGGTACATGTGATACACTGTTTTTGTATAAATAGTAATACTAATATACGTAATAAATAACACTGTAACCTAATATTACAAATTTCTTATATATCCGGTACTCTGAGTATTTAAGTTTCATTGAAAGATTTATAATTTTAAACTCAAAATAAATAGTTGTACAGAACTTCAGAAAACACATAAACTAATAGAGAGTAAAATTGACATTTCAAATTATGAATGAAGTACAGGTGTAACTGCTAACTATACAGACCAGAATGTGGTGGGTTTCTTAAAATAAGTTTGAAGCAAAACGACAGTCAGAATATTACAGACAAGTTGAAGTCAAGTTACAGACATGCCTGTGTGTTTTTGTTATTTAGTAAATTCCTTTAGCTACGACCCTGTTTTCCCTCTTGAGCCTTTTGGCAGTTAAACGTTGAAATTAGTAAGCCTAAAACGCTATAAGATAAAAATTTACAACTGAAAGGGTTACTCAGCAACAAAGCATTATGTGTACTTAAAGACGTCTATACGATACGTTGATCGCGTCAAACTCGGAGCGTAGTAAAGTGAGCTTTGATAGGCTGTCATCGGAGTAATAGATAACAAGTTAATAAAATGGCAGCAGTGGTGAGGTATCAAATCCCTTCGGCGAAGTGGGTCGATAAGTTGACGGACGAGATTTGACGTTCCTGTCAGATCAGCCTAGCCCACCCAGGTACCCAGGTACCCAGGTACCCAGACACCCAGGTACCCAGGTACCCAGGTACCCAGGTACCCAGGTACCCAGGTACCCAGGTACTAGTCTGACAGGGTGGTGGGCATTAGCAGCAGGATGCGCATCTAGTGTGGACGCGGAGGAGGCTCAAGTAGGCGAACGGCTGCAAAGGGTTGAGCTAGGTGACCTACTGCGATTGGGTACGATCCGCTCATTAGCCATAGTAGAGGCAAGTCTATAAGGGAAGAACAACCCAATAACTAAGTATATTTTGCCAAACCTCTACGTTGGGGGTTCGGTTTAGGGATAGCAACACTACCTTGAAACAGAGAAGCTCCTATGAAACCATAACAAAAGTCTCGGACAGGATAAATCTTGCAATTACAGCATAATCGAAATATCAGAGATCAGAGTAGTCGAGGTTTACCCAGATTTTGACTACCTGGGAAGCAAAGAAAACTATAACAATGGCCCAGGAGATAACAAATAGAATTCTGAAGGTAGTAGGTCATTCAAATTCTGTATAGGGTACAATTGGCCCAACAAAATCTGAATTCATGATATATAAGACAATGGAATAAGATAAATAAATAAATAAAAGTAAGACGTTTCGTCACATGGATGGTTTCAAGACTCGGAGGCTCACATTGAAGACTGAAGACATGCAAGATACTTGAGGGCCGAGTACTGAGGAAAATGTTTGGCCCATAATAAGTGATGGCTGACGCGTCAGGTTAAGTGACAAAGCGCAGAAACTCTATAATTCAACAAGCATTGTAGATTATATCATGACTCAATGCTTAATATGGGTAGAACACATAGAATGAATGAGTGGCACTCGAATAACAAATGTTGAAGGGACAGATTCTGAGTACCATTCGTAAGGGGAAACCAAGGCAGGCATTGGCATGAGAATGTTCGACAAGACGCTGAGACTCTAACTGGGGGTGTGAAACTGGTAACAAGGTATTGAGATTCTTGGAAAACAAGATTAAAGGGGCTGAGACCAAGACGCAGGCGCGTTTCTAGCTTCAGAGAAAATAATAACATAGGCTCTCTCTATGTTTTATTAAATATATATAATTTAATTAATTATGCCCATATATATAATATTGTGATATTATTCAATATAGTTTCTTCTGTAAGTAGTGTATTACGTTTTTGTCGTTTCAATATCTGACGCACGTTTCACTGAAACATATCAGCATCATGAGAGGTTTGTAATATGTTATGTGATATGATTTAATATATGTTTGTTTATATGGTAGATATGATATTATATGATTATGTAATATGATTTGTACAAACATACAAACTCTGGTGATGTTGATATGTTTCAGTGAAACGTGCGTCAGGTACTGAAACGACAAAAACGTAATACACTACTTGCAGAAGAAACTATATTGAATAATATCACAATATTATAGAATTGCTGCAAGAAAGTTTCAGTTACCTCCATAGAAAAATGTATGTATGTATATGCGTATGTGTAAATTAATACAATCAATACAGTCAAAATGTTGATTAAAAGCAAAAAGATAAAATAGCGAAACTGTAAAGCCAGTGCTTCAGAATATCTGTATGTTGTGTCGACAGAAATCCACTGCTGTGCTACAAGATGTTCACTACATTTATACGGGTCGTTTCACTGCATAACACACAATGAGGGACACACTCGGTACTAACTAAATATTTACTGCTGCACCCATTAGGTGATATTTATGGACTTGACATTAGTTAGGGTAAAACCACGAAGTTACCAACTTGAAGGAATGAGTTCGCTGTAGGGGGATGTAACTGCTTTAATTGAAACACATGTCATCAATTACTGTACTTAGTTGTAGGACAAGATGTATTGATTAATATATCTAGTAAATAAAGCCATGTTACGCGAGTTTGAAATTAAAACGGTATCAACAAAACCCCTTAGTCTGTTATAAATAATAGGTCTATAAATAAATGTCTCAAATTCCTAAACGCTTAAAGTACAGCGTGTAATACATTTACAGTATTACTGTGCTGGAACCTCAATTCACTGTCTGTCGCATATTAAGAACATTGCAGTAAATTTTCTGACTTTCGTTTAAATTAAATTTTGATATCTGGTGGCAGAAAACAATTTTAGGACACCTAGACTAAAGCTTGAAGGAAGACGTTTATATTTATCGGTCTAACTTAGACAGTTTAAAATAAAACTTTTCTTTCTCTCTTCCCCTTCCTTCATTCTCTCTCTACCCCCCACACAGCCACACACACACAGACACACACAGCTCGTACGGGAAAGAAAAGAAATATACATGAAATCTGTGTAATTAACACATTTCTCAGTAACAACTGGCATTATGTGTAAAGTTGTCAGTCGCCAGTAATTACTGTATCTGTATATTTTTCTAGTGACATAAACAACAGGAATGGACAGGGATGTTAAGCAATTATTTGTAAACTACATTTTTCGTTAAGAAAGACAATCAAAGATTGTGTATTTCTATCCAGAATCAATTTTCTTTACTGTAACTTATGTTACGTCGTAAACCAGAACTAATAAAAGATCTATGTTTAACTTTCGGTCAAGTTTTCGTTTGACAGGCTAAGTGAGAATCTGATAACACTTTTTCTAACTTAGACATCTATCTTGCTCTGCCTGGTACCTCCATCACCCTTTGTCTCAGTCCCTCAATTGTTCTTTCCTTCCCTCACTTTCTCTTTAACTAAGTATTTATGAAACTATCTCTCTCTCTTTCACATACACAGTACACAGTGCGCGCGATACACTAAAGAAATATACATTAATGGAAAAAATCTACCCTGCACAGGTAGATTACATTTCACAGTAATAACGGCCGTTATATGTGAAGTCTTTTTAGTTACGTTACTGTACCTGTCTATTGATGTGATATAAACATGAGGAATTAAGTGACTGGTAATCATATTACGGTTGAAATATTGCCGCTTTGATTGAACTGTTTTGCATTATCGTAACGATTGAAACGATTCCCATTTTAACATATACCAGTTATAGCATGTTTTCTAAATATCGTGTAGACAGTTTCGATACAGCATGAGTGTTTATGTAACGCGTGCTTTTAAACTGTAAAATCAAAATAAAAGTAAAAACTGTAAAATAAAGTTTTGTTTACTTTCAAAGGCTCGTATTACTCTACAGTACATTCTATAGCTTACTTCACTTGAACATTGTTACTTTACAACTAATTCCCTAGTTACAATTTTTAGTACATTTTAATGTAATATATAACTTTTAATAACAAATTAGTAAGCTATATTTTTGGAATAATAGTTAAATTTATGTAAAATACGACCATATTTCAATGAAGCCTAAAAGTTTTTAAATTTGTAGCTTACATCTTATTACTTACACCTTGTTACATCTTATTGCTTCGTTCCTAATCACAAATAGGACCAACATTACTGTGAATGGAAAAAAAATTAATTTTTATATTAAATGCCAATGTCTCTGTAGTTACTTTTTTGTCGAGTTATTAGTCTAACGAAACTACAACATAAACAGCATCCACCAGACGAATCTTCGTACAGCATCCAGCTGTGCAAATTCCAGCCACCCTAGTAATATAATTTCACCTCATGCTGTGCAGCCTTAGAAGACAGAAAATCTAATTTAAAGCATAGCACGAACGTAAAAACAAATAATTGCTACGAAGATGTCAGTACAAACTATGAGACAGGAGAAAATATACGTCCAAAAGCTTTTACACAAATACACTGACTACCGAGTTCAGTGAATGTTGTACGCATAGAGATCATTATGGTTAGAGTCTTTGTGCGTGTAAATTACTACTTTATTACTTACTACTTACTATTAGTACTTAGTACCTTACTACTTTATTACTATAATCTCTTAAAACCAAATTTGTAAATACAGGTATATTACTATGTTTTTTATATTTATCGTGTTTATGTATTAGTAATGTAATGTTAATTTGATAAAATCGGCATATTATTTCTAACTAAAGTAATTGTTTTCCAAATATTTTATTTTATATAAGAAATCAATGTAAATATTATGGTTGGTAGCATATTAATAAAAGCCATGTACAGAAAACTGAAGCAGATAATTTAATCATGGAGACTACAAAATCTTGAGATTAAAATCAACAAATAATTTAATTTGATTTGATTAAAAACGAAACAGAAGACCCTCGGAAGAAGGAATCTCGCCATTTAAGACTATTTTATAAATAAACTAAATAAATAATTGATGCAATCTGAGCTAATTCAAAATTTACAAAGACACATTTTTTTGTGGTTCATTTAGTATTGGTAAATTTAGATTTCAGGGCTTTCAAAAGTTGGTTAAAAAGTTAATTAAATAAGAAAAATTCATATACAGTATAAAAGTAAAGAAAATTTTAAGTAAAATCTGAATTCAATGTTATGTTTTAAAAATTTTTTAATTTTGGAATGGTAAGGGTTAGAAAGTTTATGAAAATTAGAAAACGACGAGTTTCATGTAGAGCACAAATTAAGAAGAGACGTCTCAAGAATAAACATAGTGTACAATTTTGGAAATTTAAAAATTGTTGAAACCTAAGACCTGAAAACGGTTTGAAATTGTGAAAGAAATCATAAAAATCCATCCGAGGTAGATTAGTTAAAATTTTAACACAAATCTGAATGTTTAAATATTTAAATTTATTATTGTCTGCTCCAAAATTATCTTACTAAAAAATTAGTTGTATAATAAATAATTTTGTAATTTCTCTGACCATTAGTCTACTACTTCAGTCTAATTATACAATTTACTTACTTTGTTCAAAATAGTGAGTCAGTGTTGCAGCTCAGGACGGTTATTAGCTGAGCTGCGGTTTGCTGCAACTGTGCAACTGAGTGAGAAGACTGTAGAGGCAAAGTCAAACTTTTCCATAGTACGATCACCAAGGAAATGATCCAAGAATCTAGACAACGAAATGGACAAAGACTGAATGCATTTGTATATTAAATTTTTTTAAATTGTTTTTGATTTGTAAATTTAAAAACAAATAAAAGCGAAATAAACGTGGCAAAGCAAAATAGAAGCAAAGCAATGTTTCTATTCAGATCAACTGAGCATTAATATTATTTTTTACTTGCAAAAGTGTGAATTTAACAGAAGGGTAGAAAGTTGTATGCCCTGTTGATAGGATTCGTTATTTATTATTAATCTGTTTGTGTCAGAGATGCTAAATACATTTGCTAATAAAGAGTTGGTATGAACTACAGTTAATTCGGTATACGTAAACGGTTGTTGGACTAAGCGTCTGAATTGTTGAATACTGTCTAAAATTTCATCATACTTTCCGGCTGTCGAAGACTGTCGTAACAGTACAGTATATTCTACACAAAGGTCTGAAAAGTAAACTGAAGTTTCTCTGTTTGGTCTGTCAGTGTGCGTGTATTTTTGTCGCAACACTTAAAGTTTAACAGCAAACCTAGAAGTAAATTTTTAGCTCTTTAAACGTTATTTCATAATTTAGAAGCGTCATCCTGAATAGTTTGGGTGATTTTAGCAGCAAACTATCAAAATTATATTGGCTATATCTCACTGTAATAACTAACATCTTAACGTCCTTGTAACGCTAATTGTATTGGAATCGCTGGTTGCAAAAACAACCTAAGTCCAGCTGGTGCAAGTGTTGGGAAATTGAAATAAACCTTTTATTTCTCAAATTGACAAAGCTTGAGTTACAATAAAATTTGGACATATATTAAATAGCATATGTAATGTGTTAGTATTAGTAAAACTGACTTATATGTTTTGAATATTATGAAAAAAATTATGAAAATTAGTGGACTTAGGTTGTTTTTGCAACCACCGAGAAACTGGCATAGTATTCAAATAATCCTTACTATGTTTTTCTGGGATACTTACCAATTTATGATGTTTTTATGGTTTCCAATAAAATAGTTGTGTATATTTAACTAATAAATGAATTTATTAACTTTATATTGAAAACATAAAGCGACAAATAAGATATATTTTATACTTGAGTCTCGTTCTTTCTTGTTATTTCAAAGCTCTTCGATTATTAGGATTAGCTATCACTTAACTTGTAAACAAATTTTCTAAGAACTTCACAAATTAAATAAAAACGTAATGTATTTTAGAAAATTCGTGTCATTTTATACATTTTAAAAATTTAAGTCTTGACTATTAAGTTGATATGTTACTAGCACTCGTAATCACACTTCTGCAGTTTTTGGCCATAGTAAAATTTCATTCCAAAATTCTTAATTTTTCTCATCTGGCACATAAGCAATACATTTTTTTATATCATCTAATTTTTTTTCATTTATTGGAACCAGCTCTTCCATGTATGCTCTATCTGATGGTAAAGTAACGTTGATGTTTCTAATTTTCATTGGAAATGTGTGTTTTTCTAATCCATTAATATAATACCTAGCAATAACTGCTCCTGGCCATTGGCTGTCGTACTGGAAAAAGTGAAATTCTGATATTTTGAAACTTACTCGCATATCGCGAGGGATATTACGTTTGGAAGTTTCCAACGAGAAACACGTCTTTTTATAAAACAGAGGCCACCATTTTTTGAAGTCAATAATATCTTTCCCTTCAATTAAGTGAATAATAAAATTCATTTTTCCACTGCAATTGACAATGGCCTCCATGAGGTCCTTTGGTGTATATATGCAGTCAATTTTTCGGAGATATCTTTAAGGACCCCGAACACCCTATCGCAGGGTATAAATGAGTGGCCTCTTATAGGAAAGAAGTGCTCAATAGAAGTAAATCTACCAGTTTCCATTAAAGCTAGGTTGAATCGTACCATGACCTGGTTTTTGTTTTGGGCAGGGCAGTTATCGCAAAAAATCAGTAATTCTTTGCAACTCTGATCAATATATTGTTCAATATATTTCATTAAAAAAGAACATACTTCTTTCGGCCCCTTCTTTGCGTTCCCTTCATGATATATAAACAAAACAGGCTGTTCTGTTTTTAAATTATAAACACAAAAAACACAAACTGTTAGTTTTCTTAGATAAAATAAATCCTGAACAGGAATTTTTGGCATACTAATGTTTTGCATGTAATCAAAACAAAGTGCAACTGTGTCAGCATTCTCTTGACACAATCTTTTGGCATTTTCAAGAGAACCATAGAACTTCTTTGCTTTTCTCGTGTGCACAAGTTTTTCTGCAATTGCCACTCGTTTTGCAGCATCATTCAGCGATTTTGATTTAATTTTTATTGTCAACTGTTTACACTCACAACAGGTGTCCACTTGGGGACGGCCAAAAGAGAGATTAAAATTGTCTTGAAAAATTTTATTGTAATATTCTTACTTAATGATGGATTCAGGATGAGAAATTTTATACATATTATACATCCTTTTTACACATAGTTCACTATCTAGATAAACATAATTTCTTCCAGAATAATGACTCTGCTTTACTGGAAATGAAGAAATATGGTTATGGACCAGTACGATCTCTTCACCAGAAATTGCATTAGCACTAGACTCTTTGCCCCTTTTATCTTCTGGGATTTTGCCTTCACATAATAATTTCCTAATTCTTTTTACCCTCTCATTAGTAACAGCATGTAAACTAAAGAATGCTTGCCGGCAAACAATTTTCCTTAAATCACCAACCATAACATGGTATGTAAATGATTTGGTACGCGCACTATTACTTCACTCTTTCTCTTACGATGCCTTTGTACATCATTAGAGTCAATTAAGCCTTGTAAGTACAAGTCTTGTTGGTCTTTACTAGCAATATTTAAAAAACGTGTTACGATTTCTACCCGATCATCTTCTGATACAGAGTTAAAACACTTCAATTTACAGGAACATGGCTCACCAGTTGTTTTTGCAGGCACTACTTTACCTACATGATTGAAATGTTCGATACCTTTCAATTTAGCTCGTTTTATTACATTTCGTTTATAGTCAATAGAATTATTTCCTCGCTTTTTAGGTTCACGTGCAGCATTTTCTAGTTTTGAACTCATTTTTGATAAATGTTTGTATAATTTACTCGTAGAAGTTGTAAAACTTTTAAAACTTACCTAACTAACCTATACACACAAAAGTACAACATAACCAACACAATAATACGTGGAATACTGTCAGCTGCTTTAATATAACATTTTTTCCTGATTTCATCAGGTTAGCCAACCTAGGATTTAGTGCAAAAACAACCTTAGTCCAGGACTTGGGTTGTTTTTACACTCACTCGTAATAACAGCTGTCGGTTTGTGTATGTTTTAGTAGTGCTAGAAGGTTGTTTTCGCGCTCATTGCATTGGTATACATTTATTCGCTATCAAAATGGTAAAAAGTGAAAATGGCCAAAAATTGGACTTAGGTTGTTTTTGCAATCAGCGATTTGGTTAAACTTTGTACTGTAAAGTGCCGCATTGCAGGTGCGTGTAGTGACGTCATTTGTATATCTGTTATCTGCTGCCGGTTTTGATACAGGCCGACAGCAGCCAAATTTAAGTTAGTTCCTTGCAAGACTCCGTACAGGCAACACGCCTTGTTCGCAAGCCGCGGCTACATAAAGTTTCAATATTTCATAATTTTAGCATGACCATCATGCGATAATTTTCTTGGGCGATCTCGGCCTCTACACTCTCTTATGGGTTTTCAATATTTAATTCTATATTAATTCTCGGCATTATGCCGCGTTAAAACTGCACGCGCCAGCAGTTATTTCTTGTTAATTTTTCAATAAACTATTATCTCAAGGATATATACAGTCCACTTCATCATTTCATTTCACACCAGCACCTCAATAAGCGTTCTAAAACCAACTTAAGTTTCATCGAGAGCGTCTAAGGCGCAATATGGATACTGTTTAATCATCCTTTCTTTCGTGCAGTCGTTATGTTTTGTGTGAAAAAGACATTTAAGTATCATTCTCTGCGTTCCCTGACCGCAATTCTCAATAAATAGTAGCTTATTCTTTTAGTATTCTTGTGAATATTGTTAGACACAAAATATAAAAATTTTGTAAAGCAGTACACTTTTAACTCGTAAACCTGATGAAAACTTGTAAATTCAAAGTACTAGTTGCTGTAGTTATTAAATCTGCCACTAAGCAACATGCATTAACAGTTTTTATTATTACATTTTAGTTAAATTTACTAATTAATTATTCATGTGCATGCAATCACCGTACACGACAACAGCCTTTGATGGTTTTCGGAGACGGGAAAGTAAAATGTGGTTTGGCCACGTGAAAGGAACAAGATCACATAAACATGATCTTGTTTCGCATCAAATATGAAATTCTTATTTTCAAACTGCCGAAAACGTGGCAGACCTATAAACATCTGGAAAGGAAGTATAAACGATTTCATGAGCTCAAGAGGAAACATGAAAAATCACAACGGAACGAGAGAATCTTATCTGAGTTAGGCTACGGAGGTCAACTTAGGCGAACGATTGAATAAGAATGCGCTCACACACACGCACACACATTTCTTTTGTTTGTGTGTTTACGCGCGCGCGCACGTGTGTGTGTATGTGTTGTTAGTTCACTCGAGTGTGGTGTTTTATTGGAGCATGAAGAACATACAAGTAAAAATTAAGCGGAAAGGTTGTTTTTTCTGATGGCAAGGAAGACATAGTTAATTTTTATTTTTATTGTTACTTCAAAAGATCTTAAATGGATCCGACAACTAACGAATTTGTTAGTCATTTTTCGTTAAAAACACTGATTGTGTAAAATCAATTCAAGCTGCTGACCGTAAGAAATTATTTACTTATGAATATAAAATAATGTTACTTTAATGAAATTTACACTTATACTGATACTGGTGATGGAAAGTAAATTTTAGTTATGCAGTAATTTTTATCCTTTATTTACCTGTGACGATCATTTATTCCTTACGTCCCCAGCAGTGACAATATTGTCTTCCCTTAAATTTTAAAGGGGCCTTTGTATACAAGCGTTATTAAGTTATTGTTAATAAGACGTCTGACTTAAGGTTGTCTAGTCAAAAAGTGACACGAGCGAGCAAAGTCGCTCGCTATAGTAATACACGCGTGGCCCTATTTTAAAGAATATTATCTAGCACCTCCGTTTCGAAAAGAGTTTCACCGGCTCTATATTTTGTAACTAATATAATTTACCGTCTCTATATAATTTCTAATTTGAATATAATTTTATTTATTAAATAGCATCATGACTTTACGATTTGTATTATATGAAAATTAACATACTTAATTTTATGAAAAAATTCTCAAGTTGGTACACGAATAAAAATACATTTTTTCAAGGCCATATCGGAAATCTTTTTTGTTACAGGAAAGTTAATTTGGCTTCAGGTTAGTGATGAATGCTACATTGTATATCTAGCAAAACATTAATTAATCTTTTACACAAGAAAATGGCTTTACTGCGTAATCGGCTATTTTAAAGCAATGTTGAGGAATTTATGAAGATCTTAGTGAGCTGGGAATAGAATAAAGATATACTGAGGCGTTTATTATACACGATTGAATCCTACACAATCTATGAGATACATAATAAGTAATACCGCCGAAAGCAGAACTTACACTGTTATTGGTGATGAGTTAGCTGGAAAAGGGACAGGAGAAACATGATAAAAAACCTTACATAACATTATATTTTCATAATTTTTAAACTATTTCGTTATTTTATATATTTTTATTTAAAGTTTATTATTTTCATTTTTAGAATATGCGTTGCTAATATTTTTACTTAATATGCAATACGAAGGTGTTCTGTGCATATAGTTAGTCAGTCGAGTAATAGTTTGACTCTACCTAATTTGCGATCATCAGTCACAATAAAGACCATTCCTAAGAACTTTAGGCAATGCTGATCATAAGTGAATGGTGACCATCATAACTATACCCGCCAACGAACAGGATTGTATCCGGTGTCCTTAAATCATCCCTGCCAAAATGTCGTGCCCAGGAGATGACAGAGTCTGTAATTTGTCAGTGTCACCGGCTTCCCACTGTGGAATTATATCGCCCCTAACCGATTGTTTTGTGTCAACCATGTCTAATAATATCTCCTACTAATTTAATTAACAGTCTCTACACTATTTACGTACAGTGTCTATTATCTATTTTGTGGTTATAGTCGTGCATATGTTAATCAGTTCCAATATTTTTATTAAATTATTAAATACGTGTTTTTAGTTAACAATATATTTGCATTTATTAACTAAATATTCATTTTGTTTAAACGTTAATTTAATCAAATAGCACACCTCTTTGGCAGACTCAAAAAAATTACTGCAAACCACGTTCAGTGTAAGGAATAATTCTGTTTGCGTAACGACTTAGTATTTACAAAATTAAACGACTTGTGTAATATACTATAACAGTACAAATTATCAATTTAAATGAATTTTAAATTGTGTTTGAGGAGCCCCAGTTTCTTGGAGCGCCAATTTACATCACATTACAAATTAGAAATTTAAGTACATTTAATTTGTGTAGTTCTACAATTTATATAACATTACTGGTAAAGTGTACAAATTAATGGGTTTTGGGTGTAATGGTAATAAGAGTAGCCATTGATTGAATTGTAACGAGTTTCCATAATTTATTCATAAATCACAAGCGTGTTTAAAAAAAAAATCTTATTTACTTCGCCATAAATATTCATTATTGTTTGCGTAAACGTTCAATTGTTGCAGTACATTTATCATAAAATAAATCTTATCTTCTATAGTAACAAAAGTATAATGTTAACATTTATTTGTTATCTTAAATCTCGACTGCTCAGTCTGACTGTGTGCTTTACTGCAGTTTTGTTTTATTATCTTTATATAACTTCCAACTACGTTACTTTATGCATTGCATACATCTTAATCATTGATAAAATTTAAATTGACTATATTAATTGTTAATCATGAAAGAAAATATTTATCAAATTTAAATTAGATTCTCTTATCTCTATCTCTACATTTTACATAACTCTTATTTACTTTTAAATTTCAAAGTGTCTTTTCAATGTCTTTAGTCTCTCATTTACAAATTACAAATTGTTTATTTGTCACCTCGATTCTGTAGATCGTACCCATGTCCTCCGTTGATCCGTAGGTCCTCTTCGTCCCTCATGGTTGCTGTAGTGTAGAGTGATATGTTGCTCTGGATCAGCTGCTGTTGCTCTATCAAACGCCTCTGCTGTTCAATATAGAGTTCCTCTACATGACGTAACCTCGAAGCTTGTTTTGAGTGATTGACGTTTGTGTGTAAACATCGTCAAGTACGTTCTATAATCGTATTCGTAACCAAACTAAGAGTTAATGTTTGATACTTATATGAACATAGCGTCCATCCGCCTTTACTGTTTAATTAAGAAAATTTAAAATTCGCGTCGATACTGGACATAGCGTCCGCCGGTACTGAAGACTGATTGAGAAGAACTTGGCTTCTTCCGTGCCCTTATTTATATTCGAGCATCGTACCGCACCTGTTGGGACAGAATTCTGCCTATCAGAAATTGCTTGGTGGCGTCAGTTCCCCCACTATCGCCCAAATTCATATTTTCGCACATTTCTGCCAGTGGCAATGTCTACTGTGCACTACAGGGTGCTCTAACGATGGCTAATTTAATTACACATGTTCAATGTAATTACCATCGTAATCGCATAATTCATATAATTACTATGCCCTTAAAATCGCACTGAATTTGCACTGCACGTCCTTTTCACGCCGTTATTTCACTACACATGTGTATTAATTGTATACATATTTAGGAGTCTTTGAATTTTTTCTACCATTTATGGTTTTCTTATAATTGAATAAAAACTATAATTTAGCACCTATTTATGGTGATACTGCAAACTTTCATGCTCGAACCGGCATCACTCACACACACTATTTATTACTGTACACACTCTCAGCGATAATCGCGTGATCGAGCAGGTCGGTTCCTGCATGTCTATATACCGTATTTTTAACAGCAACTCAGCTTTCATTCTCAGACCTGCTTATTTATTACATACTTATTAATTTAACTTAAATATTTATATAATCTATTACATGCACAGTACAGCATATGATTGTATTGTCGCAATACATTTATGTTAAATTATAATGTGTGATATATATGAGCTTCTATTACAAGTGAAGGTTCAACTGAAAACTTATCCGATCTATTATCCTCCATTTGTTCCTGTAACCAGCACGTTAACTTCATACTACGTAGGTATAATGTAGGTAAAATAGAAATCTTTTGCTTAGCGTAAAGATTCTCTCATCGCTAAGCAAACTACGTAAGACGTTTATAAGTAACCGTAAAACTACAGGTGTAAGGCTTCTATTTAATGTTATATTTCAAGCATGTCGCTTTTAGTTCTAACGTCACATTATTCTTTATATACAACCACGCTTTACAGACCTTTACTAGCTTAATAACAATTTAGCTTAAGCGTTTAATAACAAAAATTCCATGCTAATAAGATTAAAGGCTTATACACTACGAACTGAAGAAAAGAAATATAACGCTGACATTAGTAAATAAGTAAAAAATGAATAGAAAAAAAACTATTATAACAAAAGCCGAGTGAGAGTAGACAGTCAGTTAGTAAGACAGACATAGAGACGGATAGGTAGACTTGCATACGAAGACAGATACAGATTACTTTCAAATTAATTTGCAGCACTATTTAGATAGGTTAAAATTTACTGTTTGATTTAAAATGTTTAATAAGAGTATATAGAATAATGGTTATCGTAATACTTAAGAACTTTAAAGGGTTATAGTATTGACACGATGGTTAATGACACTATTTACAAGTACTCTACACTATAAAGTTATTCAAAAACGTTTTTATGGGTGTCTACTTTTTGCATGTATAAATAAAATACATTGTATAAATGGATTGTATATTCATTACTTTGTGGTGAAGCTGACCAAAAAAACAGTTTAATAACTCTAAAACCTGAGGTCTTAAATTTCATTGTTTAAAATAAAATCTCGTTTGCATTTAACAATAACTTTTTTAAAATAAAAACTTTATATTTGTTTTTAACATTAACATTTATTTGAAAACCGTCTTGCCTTAAAGAACAGTTTATATTGTGCAGTAACTGCTAATGTGAAAATATCATTATAATATTCTATATAGTGTTTCTTTATTGTTTGTAAGTAAATTAATTTTTAAAAATATTGTATTTACTTTTTACGTTACCGTTTATTTAAAAATTCCTTGTTTTTAATGCCAGTTTGTAGTGTATAATAACTGCCAATGTGAAAATATCGTTATAATCCTTTATATAGTGTGTTTTTATTGTTTGTAAATAAAATTAAATTTTGCAAATTTTCACCATATGAGTTTATTACTAACATGTTAATCCTAATTTCTTATGTTATACGCAAAGTTAGAACATAAAGCAATTTCTGCTTTGCACAGAATCTGTGAATAAACTTGCTTTCAAAAACAGACAACTGTCAAAGGGTTAGTTGCAAAAGTGGACAATTAATACTTTTAGTTTCAAAAGCGGATAACTGCATTTTTAAAGGTAAATTTCTGCTGTTTAAGCTAAAAAATATTAATACAAATTTGTTTTTTGAGTCTTAAAAACTATCTAGTTTGAGTAAAAAAATATGAAAATATTTTCAAAGTGATATTATTCAAAACCGAAAAGTGGCTCTACTGTAAAATTTTAAAATCGACAGTTGTTCATCTTTGATCCTAGTGTCCTCTTTGATATTTCTCAGAACGAATTATATTTGAAAGCTGATAAATTGTATCTTGTATGTCCCAAAGGTAGAGATGTCTTTTGTTAAGATATACGTCAATTGACAGTTTCCATTATGATATGAGCGTCTGTAGTGTCTGTGTGTCGTCATCGGCACAACATCGTCATCAGAACAATTGTATTGTTACTGACTAAAATATACGTTTCCAATCTTAACTTTGTTTTCATGAAACCATGTAAGTTTTTATAGAATACATTTCATTGCCGCTGATATTTTTGTATTTAAAGAAATTAGGTCTGTAAACAATCTTGCAATCTATATTGTAACTAAATTGCCTCAATTCAAACATTTAATACGTGGCGCTAAATCACCACTAAAGAAATCCTAAATCAACAAAAAGTAAGTTACTGTTGAGATACGGTTGAGTTACCGTTGCAAAGCTGTTATTGCGTGAGTGTGCGTGTGTTTGTGTGGTGTGCGCGCGCGGTTCCTGGATGTTGACGATGACGATGATGATGGTCTTTGCGGTCCTTTGTCGATCGTGGTATGTTCTGTTTATGGCTTTGTGATGATACTGTTAATACGTCTAAGTCGCTGAGCAAACTGACATAGTGTCCCCGCGAGTAACTTATTAGCGTTTGGCTTTCGTTCAAAATTGCCGGATGTAATAGAGCACCCATTTTTAAATTAACTAGAAAAACTATTTTTAATAAAACTTACAAATTACGTATCAGTTATTTAACTTGGAATATTCACTATATGTACATATATTCATATATTAGTTTATTGGTTTTACTTCGATATCACGTACTATAGTTTTTTATGAATTCTTTCTTTGTTTTTAAAAATAACTCTTCATTTGTCACCTCTGTATTTGTTGACTTACCGTTGCAAAGCTGTTATTATTGCGCGCGTATGTGCACGTCTCCTAGATATATACGATGACTACGATGATGATAATGTATGGTGATTCCCAAGTACATCATTAGTTGTCAGTGTTCTCTTGAATAATGATGACTATAATTATGGTCCTGGTGGTCCATAGTCGGTCTTGGTAAGTCCGTTTTATGACTCGATGATGATGCTGATGATGAGGCCAAATCTCTGTCGCTAATCAAACCGACATAGTGTCCCCGTGAGTAAGTTATTAGTGCCTGTCACTCCTTCGAACTTGTTGGAGAAGTTTATAGTGATGTATAATTCCCTTTGTATATCATAGTATCAGTGAGTATACTAGAGTTCTGACTGTTGGCGCAGTCAAGTCTGACTCGTTACTCTCCACATACAACTCCCATTATAGACTTCTACTTTTCATAATATCGACATTTTCTACATTATATGGTCTTTCTCTAGTTAAATTATTTATACCTTTCATTTTCTTGGTTTCATATACACTTTATCGTGTAGCATCAACTTTATTATGCCAATATATCAATCATATTCACCTATTTTCTTTTAAGTTCCAAGCAGTGAGCTACTTTTATTTGCTTTTGTTTACTTCATTTGTAACGCAATTTTACAGCACATCACACAAGGCATCACTCCTGGTTTATAAGTATACGTTTTGTTGTCTTTGTCATTATCCTATATAGCTTATACGTGAGTGTAACCAGACAAATGAAATTAATTTTGAACATTTCCTTATCAAATTTCCGTCAACACATCTCTTTATATACACGATATAATATATTTGCGATATTATAACTCATAGACTGTGATCAATCACGTACAGGACGACATTTGACGCGGGCAATTGCATTAGGTACGCAGTGAAATAAATGTCATCTAATCAATTTTGGAAAGTGTCCTTATTAAACAATGTGAATTACGTGCTTATAATTTTATAAGAACTCTCTACTCTAAAAATATAATTTTAGTTGTACCATAGAATTAATAATTTGGTAGATTTGTAATTCAAAGCCAGAAAATATATTCATTAAAGTAAATTACGAACAAAAACAAATAACAATAACAAATATTTCACGACCCACTTTGATCACTTCCTTGTTTTGATATCATCGTTGCAAGTTATTATTTAAATGAAAACGTTGAATATCAGTAAATATATATTTACGCTGCAAAATAATGTAACAAATTAAATTTTAAATTATATTATTCTGTTTTTTTTTACCGCCAAAGTTTAATTTTGGATTTTTATTAGTAAATTATTTTGTATATAGTTTGTTTTATTATAAGACTCTTTTTTCTATCACATTGTAATTTATTTAATCCTGCTAAATGGCATACGTGTATTACAGCTTATGTTCAGAAATACCTACTTTACATAGAAAGAAATAACATTAAGTAAAATTAATTGAAAATCTCGTAAACCATTAAGTAATACTACCTAACTTTTAACATAAACCATTAACAACGAATATTCGTATAAAACATGAAGTCACATTGAGAATATTTTTTATAATTCATAGGTCCCACAATGTCGTATAAAACATGAAGTCACATTGAGAATATTTTTTATAATTCATAGGTCCCACAATGATGAATTATTGTCATCAGATAATCTCCTGGGACTAGTTTTATTGTAAGTTTTAAGTTACTTCTGTAAGTGCAGATACGTCATACTTAATGTAAATTTCTGTATTTTTCTTACTACTCTTACAAATTCTAAAATTCTTGTTCTCGTTACACTATTTTTATAACTTTGTAAATTATACATTAGCTTGAAAACTAATTTACTTTTTAAAAGAAATAATATTTTATCTTTGGTACAAACAAAAAATTCTGGCATATGGTTTGGCATAAGAACTATGAGTGTTAAATTCTGCTGATGAAAATTTACTTTCTCTTACATTCCATTTTGACAGAGCACATGGCTAGTATTTAGATTAATGCATAGAACACGTTTTTCGTTATAGATTTTTACACTGCCATACATTTTTATAAATAAAGACTTAGAATGTATACGACATTAAATGACAGTATTAAAGCATATATGAAATAACAATTACAAGACCAAGTATAAGTGACGGGAACATGTGATAGCAACGTACGACAATTAAATTCATAAGGTTTAGGCTAATTATCGGAGATGTGTCGTCGTACAGGACTGTCAACGAAGGTCTGTCACAGTAAAACAAAGTTCTCTACAAAATAAATTTGAAACTTAAACGCTTCTGTATGTGACATGCCTGTCTCTACAACTTCTAGCACTCGTCCGTTTCAGCAGTCAGTTTGAAAACAATCAACCTTCTGCGTAACTGGTTTAAATATTTTTTTGTTTCAGAAAGATTTCTAAGAGCGCAGAAGTGTTGAAGAAAAGTGATAAGCTTCCTGAACTCATAAGAAAAACTTTGAAAGGATTTCTAGCATCAATATGATTACGATATTTCTATAATATAAGAAAACTTGATTATTGTATGATAAGATGAACAAATATAGTAATCATACATATATATGCATACCAACAATTATTTGATTACCAAAAATTAAATAAATTATTCCCGAATGCCTGCGCACACACACACACACACACACACACACACACACACACACAGAGGAGCGTATAATAAACTCCTGTGTATAGGGGGGATCAAAATTAGGAATGGGAAAACAACAGATTTACTGCACAAAAATCCGTGTTGTCTAAAGTAAGTCCGGGTTGCCTGTGTAAGGAAATTTCGTAAATTATTAAAAACATTTCGTTAAAACTACATTTTTAAAATCCGTTTTTGTCTGTAACATAATCACGGAATTCTAGTAGCTGAGTACTCGAAGGAACAACATTTTGGGAATACTTCACACACTAATGGATGTAATGAATTGGTTTTCTAACTATTAGAAGTTTGGGAAAAGCTAACGGGAATGGCAATGTCAAATTCTCAAAAGTACATTAAGCCTTGTTTCAAGACTGATTATTTCTAGCTAAGAAGCTTGTTGTGCCGTGGTACCAAACATAATTATTGGTGCGTGCAATTTCCATATTATAATTAATCCGCAGTTTTGGTCAAATATTTGTGATCAAAGTGGGTCGTGAAACCCAGTACAACTGCTACTATTACGTGGAAAGTTGACATTTTGTATTCATTATAATATTTTGAACTAAATGGTGAACAGTTTTATAGACCTTGTAGACTAATAGTGAGAGTAGTTTGTTTTCATAAGTAACGTGTAAGTTGTGTACCTACGGTATTTGATTCACATTCTATGGTGTATTCGCATGCACATCTGATATGGGTATATATGCCAGTAACTTGAAAAGGTAAAACTAAACAATGAGCAAGACTAGGCTGTTACATTGGAATTACTGCATTGGGTTGTTAAATTTAAGATAAAGATCAATTTTTTTTTTAATTATAGAATAATTATTGTACAATAATTCAAGTCAAATTAGTCCAACACACAGTAATAAATTAAAGTCCAACAATCATTAAAAATTTGCAATAATTACACAATAATAACTCTCCACTTCTTCGCAACAATCGCTTGATCCACACTGAGTAAGTAACCAGCTGTAACTAACAGATAAGCCGGCCGGTAACGCTTAAATACGCGTACACCGCGTAAAGATTCCAGATACACCTACTACATTCCAGCTGACGATTCTAGAACCGTTGCAAAAGCACTCGGAACTGCTAGTAGCTAGGTCGGTGCATGACCTTGACACACGCGACGGTGCCGTCTGGAGACTGCTCCAGTCTCTGATGATGCCCAGAGTTTAGTGCCACGTAATTTTCTTTCATGTCGAAGTAGTAATATACTGTTAATATGGTCTACTCACACAGAATATAAGTCTCTATTTCTGTGCCTTAGCTATGAGTATAAATTATTATATATTTTGTTTTTTGTTATTGTATATACGTAATTAAATTATAAGGATACTGTAACATAAGAATACTGTGTGAGTGGTAGTTTGTAATTTGCTACAGTGCTACAAGTTTTGCTAAATTGTAACAATAGTGGGCATAACAAGAAAAATATACATGTTTTGTTTTTATACTAATTTTGATAATAAGTTTACAACAGCCTTGCGCATAAAATCCATTATTTTCTCTATTGTTGACGAGAGTTGGAATGAATACTGCAAAAACATTTACCGTCTCTACAACACTATCGCTTGCACTTTAATTGTTTCCGTACAAAAACAAGTATACCAGAGACCAGCTTTTGTCTTAATTTAATCCTACAAAGTAATAATAGCAACAACAGCAATAATAAAATAAAAATAGTAATAAGAGCAATAAGAGTAATCTGTTTTGGTTTCTTCAGTATATACAACCATTAATTCACAAATTAGTCGTTAGACAGTTAATTGTGCAGTGTATTGTTAAAGTAGGCCCAGGAAGGTTGTCTGTGGTAATTCTAATTACTTATATTTTTCTTTATATAAATTTTACAGTATCTTTTTTAATTAGCTGTGAATCCAATTTATATATATAGAAAATTATATTATTACGACAGTCACAGCGTTATCGTTGTATCTGAACAGTGTTGTCTAACTCATCAGCGTAGCAGCTGCTTATGTTACCTAACTTCTTATTTCTATTAACATGAATTATTTTTACCTGTGAACAATATTTTAGGCTACCCTTGCAGAATGTATTCATGGAATCGTGTAAAGAACTTGTGTTGCTGTCTGACAATGATATTGAGACTCAAACTTTACACCCATATATATTTGAATTTGTAAATCAATAAATAAATGTGTCCAGTATTTGCGTAAAAAAGGGTGACCCGTTTTTTGCATTTAATTTTAACTTTCTTTGAGAATTTTTTTATTATTTCTAAAACACATTAAGATACTACAACATTTGTATATAAAATTTTATATTAATATGAAGAATTTTTGCATTTTTATAATTTTAAAAATTCTATACACTATTTAAATAAATTCTGCTTCCTGAAACCCATTACTGCAGGTTTACCCAGCAGGGTCCGTTATTGTGAGTTGAAATAAACTTGATACAATTTACAATTTGCAAGAGTACTTCAGGTATTGCCATGAACGTTTAAAGTGGTTAAAGGAAAACCCTACTCAAATAAGTATGAATTGAAAGCATTTGAATTGGTTTCAGAGGAGACTAAACGTAATGCTTAATCAAAATCTCAGTTAAAATTTAAAACTTAAAATTAAAATAGACTAACATAATGTATATAATTTTTGTCCGCCGTTTTCATACTTTGTTGTTGTGTTTGAACGAAGTTGCTGAAATTTAGTCGTATTGGATTTAATATTGGTGGTGACACCGGGAGGCCGTGGCGCAGCAGCATTGGTACGGAACACATACGAAGGCGAGAGCTCTCAGCTGCGCAGAGCCACCAGAAAGTATCACGTCATGTGTCAACCAAGAAGAGACATCCAATCGTTTCGCTTATTGGCTGTCGCAATGAATCGTTCTGTCTCTCCTCTCTGCGCTATGCACTTTCACTTTTTGCCATCATATAAGCTCCCGAATAGCAGTTCAGCAACAAAGTACGATAAAGTTGGAGCGATGAAAACCGCTGAAAGAAAAATACTGACTGAAAATAAATTAAACAATACTTACTAAATAATAGCCCATACATATAGGCCTACTTTTTATTCTTGTCATTATCTGTTTTTATTGATATCATGATGAATTTATCATAGGTATATCTAATTTTGTTTGTATTTTACCCTTGTATAAATTATTTCGTTTTATTTATGTTTCTAGTACTTGTGGGAGCTTATAACTTCCCACATAATCTGTCAGCTTTTAATTTGTTACTGTGATTTCTGTTTGTTTGTCAATTTAAAAGTAAAACGGGTATTTTATGAAATAGGTATTTTTTCTACTTATGTCATAAGACATAACACTATTCTGTTTCACAAAAATTGTATGCTTAATGTTTTATACCTAAATCGGCCTTTTGTGATCTCTGGAATATGTATAATAAAAAGAGATCTGCACACACAAACGAACAAGCAGTATACGTTCGTAGTAATATATTCATTATCAGGAAAGTAATGAAATAAATAAACAAATATATAAACACATACATTGATTTAAGCTAATTTTGCCGTCTATAAGTGGCGTGGTAGGATCAAGTCTTATATTGTTACGACAACACAGAACAATCTACGTGTTTATCGAATGTTCCAGATGAATCCAGTTGAATGTGTGTGTGTGTGTGTGTGTGTGTGTGTGTGCGTGTGTGTGTGTGGCGTACGTGATTCTCGACACATTTGCTAAATTGTGGCAAAATTCGCGCGGCCGCTCGCTGACTGTGTCAAGGCCGCAATTAATTACGTCGTATTAGGAATGTTCTGCTTTGTGAACGGGGTATAAATACTAGGCGGCAGCGGCTTTATTTCAGTGATTATCGGGCGATATTACTGTGTGTGTTCAAGTGGTTATTAGTGAAGCGTGTTTAATAATCGGGGGGGGGGGACAATTGTAATACAATTGTGTGTTTTTTAGTTTACATTTTATTGCATGTGAACAATTTTTGATTTGTTGTTAGAGACTGTGTTGTTAATTACGAACTGTTTAACTGTGAAAATTAAAGCTGGTGATATGACTTAATTGGTGTCTAGTATTTTGTTTTCCACTGTACCTACGACGATCAAGTAGACCGTCGTAACCAATATATGACCAAAGTGTGATCTCAAATTAAGCAATATAATATGATATGATAAAATTTCAATTAAACAGTCTGTTTGGTTAAAACGTTTTACATTTTTTTTTTTTAAGCTATCACTTTTAAAGCCTTTTTCTAAGCTTCTGCGTTTCAATACGTTAGCCATTTAACTTTGATCGACTTTGCCTTCCTCCTGTAATGCGATCTACACATTATTAGAAAATAACGTAAAACTTCAAAAATTGCTTAATGGTTTCTACTAGAATCTGTCACTTAACGGAGTCTGTGAGAAATATATTTTTGATTGCAAAGTAAAAATCATAGCATGATTTTCTCAGTCTTGTTTCTCTGCAATTCACACTTTTGTTTCAAGTCACAAAATCTCACATATTTCAACCGCATTGACAGAACTGTTGCTATTAAAGTAAGGTTTTCAATCATTTATTTTGATGTACTCTAGAACGAAGCAATACTACATATATTTGATGATCAATTTTTATCACTTTCAATACTATTAGTAGCTGACTTGTAGGAAAATTACGCGACATAAGTCGTACGCAAGAACTTTATGAATAATTCCATTTTATAATGCATACATAATTTTATATATTGCAACAGTACAACCATTAACGGTACTGTGCATTGCCACAATAAATGAAATAAATAATAAAAATAAATAAATATGAATTAATAAACATGATTCAGATTGCATAAGCTGGTTCGTAATTAAAAATAGGGAGCGCAGAATTCATGCATGGACATGCATTTTCGACACACCTGTCGCTAGCGTTGTGTACACGCGTATTTTGTTTGCGTGTGTGAAGCCTGTCCGTTTCTGAAATGTAACCAACCCTTTTAAAGTAGAATAGTTGTATGTTTTATTTTAATTATAAGAAAAATACGTACGACAGGGTAAAACAAAAGACACCAAAGTGTATAGAAATTAAAGGTGAATAAAGTGTTAAAAGACCGTACCGATGTGGCGAAAGGTGCAATTACTATACGTAAAAAATGAATAGCTCTTTTTGTGACTAACATAAAGAAGTGTAATTTACGTATAGTAAACATACAAAAATTAGTGATCGATTGAGCATCGAGTGATGTGAAACAAACTTCGTAATTCGCGAAGATAGGCGAAAATTGTGAATTGAACCAGAGTGGGAGAAGTGACGCTTCGACAGAATCTGACAGGTTAAATATTGTTCAGACATGATTTTTTGCCCGACCTGACTATAAATACTAGGTCGCGCTAATAAAGTTTCTTCTTCTCGATTCAACCGTTGCCACAGGAGGCTATGTCAGTAGACGACGCTAATTCACATCTATAGTAAGAGTCACAGGACAAACTAGATGTCCAACCAGAGCAGCAGAGTACATACGATGAGGTCTATGGACACACCGGCAGCATATGATGTGAGGCGAGACGACTGTTAAACAATACATGCAGCGGAACACGACCAGAGGACCAGAAGGACACGGAGGAAAACGACCAGAGGACCAGAAGTACGCGGAGGACACGACCAGATGACCAGAACGACAAGAAGAAGCGGACCAGAGGTCCAAAGGAGGACGTACGGATGATTAACCACGTCAAACGAGGTGATAAAAAACCATTGTAATTATAGACATTGAAAGATACTAATTAATGTTGGAATGAAAGACATTCAACCAGTATTAAAATAAATAAATTGTACATAAATGTAAAAGCAGAATAAAGTTAGAATAATATTTCTTGTATTAAAGTTAGTAATTGAGAGTAACGTAAATGATAAGAGAAATATTTAATTTTTGAATTAACGTAATTAGTAAAGTCTTGTTGATAAAGGAGAATGCATATGCAGTAGAAAGTTAAAACAAATTAATATAAAAGAAATTTGAATACACGTAAACTCATTATTGAAGCAAATTAATCAGCAATTGCAAAAAGATGAACACACAATGAGTAATCCGAGAGCAAAATAAATATTTAATTAATTAAAATTAGATAATAAGATTTATGTATAACTTGTGTATGTAATTTGTTAGCAATAAGTTGTGTACGAAAGATTCGTACAAACGATGTAATAATGAGTCAATATTTAATATGCGAAATGAAAGATTTTGTTTAATAAATGAATAATGGAACAATTTTAAACTTAAATAACGTATCATCTTCTTATTACGATTACACCCATGCATTCAATACATTATATAAATGCAAATTTTGTAGTTATAATATATAGTGACCTTTTTATAAATTTACATGAAATTTGAAACTTTCAATACAATTTGGAAAAGCAATGAAGTTTTTTTTAAATATAAAACCAAAGATAATTAATATTTCATTTATTACCATCGACAAAATGCTTAATGTAATCCAGACTATAGTGATAGTTATGTTTTACATCCATGTTCCTTAAGGAAATGGAAGTATGTTGATGGCAAAAAAAATCGTGTTCGAGATTATTGCAGATTCTGATTGTACTACACTCAAAACATGAAAAAAGTCGTTTTTCGAAAAGTGTCTGTGGGTGTGTGTCTATGTGTCTGTCTGTCTGTAGATTTTTTTTTATGGCAAACGATAACAGCCGCAACTTCTAACAGAATCAAATAATTTTTTGCATACAGCCCTGATTTGTAGAATACTCACGACCTATTGTTTTTGGTGAAGATCGGTTGAGGGAAAGGGGTAGTTTACCTGCAACGGTTTTTTTATCAATGGTAATTTATTTTGCAAACGATAACAGCCGCAAATTCAAACAGAATCAAATAATGTTTCGCATACAGCCCTGACTTGTAGAGTACTCAAGACATATTGTTTTTGGTGATGATCGGTTTAGGGGAAGGGGTAGTTTACCAGCAAAGTTTTTTTTATCAAGGGTAATTTTCTATGACAAACGATAACAGCCGCAAATTCAAACAGAATCAAATAATTTTTTGCATACGTCCGTGAATTGTAGAGACTTCAAGGACTTTTGATTTTGGTGAAGATCGGTTAAGGGGAAGGGGTAGTTTACCAGCAACCTTTTACGTTTTAACAACAGTAAAGTACTTGAAAATTCATTTGAACTTTTTCAAACAATGGTAATTGTTAAAAATAAAATAATTTTGTTGCCAGGCAATAAAATTATAATTTTTTCATTTTAGTGTAAATCATGTATGAGTGAAAATGTATCGTTCGTGGCAGGCAAGCATATCTCAATTACGTAATGTTTAAGTTTCCATTTTATTATTATGATTACTGCAATAAAAAGGCAGGGAAGACACACACACACACAATTCGCGTTATTTCTGCCCTCACTCATGTTTATTTTCTTACATTTGCACGCTTTTTAAATGGAAAGTGCCGAAACACACACCAACATAACGCGTGCAAGCCGAAAAAGTGTCCTGCGTGGATAACGATTTGCTTCCTGTGGATCGCTGGGCAGTGTAACTGACGTGTTTACAGAGGAACGATTCATAGACAGACTTTTCGTCTTTAGGGAATGAACCCTCTGCAAGATGCTGAGGGTCCATGAGTGACTTCGGAGCGCTCCTTCTTTTCCGCGTGTTTGTTCTGTGAAACGTACACTGTAGATTCGCAGCTTTACTCTAAGCAACGCTCAATAGGAAATGTTGAAAATTTTTGTCCACGGTGTACCCTCATACACACTTAACCTGCTGTTGGAAATTTGAGCACTACATAATGGAGATCAATCATTAACTTTGTAGCATGACAGAATATCCACATTATAATGAACGAAATATTGATCATAAATAAATTAAAATTCAAATGTAATCAAAGAAAAATACAATAATAAACCATTAAGGACCACAGTAAAATGCACTCATAGTTTGAAGAAATAAAAATAAATTGTAAACAACTATGCAATATAAATGAGTAATAAAAAATAAAACAAAAAGCCAAGATAAAGTAAGAAAGTACCCAGGTAGGATAGGAGTAAGTAAGGCAATACCCAGAACAAACCGACATCCCTAATAACAGGACTGAAATTGGAAGAAACCACGTAGTAGAATAAAATAAAGTAGGGAAACACCCTAAGCAAACCCAGTAATAAGAAAAAATGAAACCCCAAAAGAGAGTACAGTATATATAACAAATGAAAGTATAACACCTAAAATAAAAAATAATGTAAAGTAGATATAAACAAAAGTGTCTAAAGGTAGAATTAAAAGTGAACCAGTGGAAATTATTTATATAATGGGAAAAACAAATCTTCATAATCCTCTATAAATAAGATTCTTGATCTTATAAGACTATAAAACTGACTAGAGATGAGATAAAAGAATACCAGTGCAAGTTATTTTGTTAAGTTAAATAGACTTCATGTGTCAATGTTTAAATTCATAAACTAAGTGAATTAGTGCCTTTATACAACTTTAAAGTTTTGTATTGAATACAGAAATAATATTTGATAGAATATTATTATTATGAGAAAATAGATTACAAATGTTTCTAAGTGATTGCCACTCTTTATCTAACAACATTTATTAAAATGACAAAGATAAAATAAGAGCAGGCAATAAATAAGTGAAGAGACAAAGGGTACATCCCCAAAATAAAATAAAAACAGCCAAGAATGCACAAAATTTAGTTTTAAGAAATCATTTAAATAAGGAAAGGACAGATGTCTTCTGTTTATGTTAAGGTCAATGAACTCTATACTTAAACGTTTGAAATAGAGTATAATGTTTTTTGTTATTCTAAAATATTTATTATGTTTAATAATATTAATCAAGGCTGAAATGTCTGAGTTTGAATACAATTCTTTTATTATAAGATAGTTTGAATACAATTCTTTTATTATAAGATATTTATTATGTGTTACTAGTATTGATCAAGACTGAAATGTCTGAGTTTGAGTACAACTCTTTTGTTTTAAAATATTTGTTATGTATTAATAGTATTAATCAGAGCTAAATGTTAATGTAGTTAAGTAAGAGAATTTTAATTAAGATTGTATAAGAATAGGAAGTCAGAAGGGGTATAAGCAAGCTGTAATAGTCATAAAACATTATATGTGAACTAAACTATAATCTGGACAAATGGTAAATCTCAACAACCTTATCAATGATAAATAAGTAAAATAAATTAAGTAAATTGATGAAATTGGTATAATGTAAATCCAACACAGTGTATAATAACTGTACCAATACTTTATAAAGATATTGAAGAAATGTATAAAGGATTATTGGGAAAAATGCAAGTGTAATAACTCTGTAACCTAAGGGGAAGTTTTAATTAAAAATATAATTTAAAAAAGATAACTAATTCTTAAAATTACAAGGAATTAAGGGAAAATAAACATTTTATTTTAATCAGGAATCTTGTTCAATAATAAATATAAATTCATAAAGATTGTAAACCATTTAATGTGACAGGAAGTAAAATTGTAGGCCTACATGTAAAAATACTGTAAATAAGGCATTTCGAGATGAAAAACATTGTAAAAGTATCATATTTTGTATTAAATCACGTAGAATTAACTAAAGAAAGAGAATATGTGTTAGGTATTTAATAAAATTAAATCATAGTAAAAATGTATTCATTCATATAATGTAAAAGTCAACCATGTAAGCGGAAATGCTAGAGATTTAAAACAATGTCTTTTTAATATTAAATTGGCTAAGACGCTTCGGATGAAGAAGAAAGTGACACAGTTGATTATTATACGTTGAGTAGTTCACATCAGAACGAGAGGTCGCGAATTATTCACTTATGACGAAGGAAGAAGGAAGATGGCGAGAATCAATCAGGCCTATTCAATTCAATCACGAATTTTGGCAAAACCTTAAATAACTATTAAATTCAGTGAATTAAACCAGTATAACTATTGATGTAAACCAATATTGAACAGTAGAAAGTGTAATAACCGTTTTAACACATATAAACGATAATTCCGAATATCAAGACAAAATTTGCCAATATCGACCTTATAGACTAAAGTGAATTATAAATTCATAAAGATTGTAAACCATTTAATGTGACAGGAAGTAAAATTTTAGGCCTACATGTAAAAATACTGTAAATAAGGCATTTCGAGATGAAAAACATTGTGAAAGTATCATATTTTGTATTAAATCACGTAGAATTAACTAAAGAAAGAGAATATGTGTTAGGTATTTAGTAAAATTAAATAATAGTAAAAATGTGTTCATTCATATAATGTAAAAGTCAACCATGTAAGCGGAAATGCTAGAGATTTAAAACAATGTCTTTTTAATATTAAATTGGCTAAGACGCTTCGGATGAAGAAGAAAGTGGAACAGTTGATTATTATACGTTGAGTAGTTCACATCAGAACGAGAGCTCGCGAATTATTCACTTATAACGAAGGAAGAAGAAAGATGGCGAGAATCAACCAGGCCTATTCAATTCAATCACGAATTTTGGCAAAACCTTAAATAACTATTAAATTCAGTGAATTAAACCAGTATAACTATTGATGTAAACCAATATTGAACAGTAGAAAGTGTAATAACCGTTTTAACACATATAAACGATAATTCCGAATATCAAGACAAAATTTGCCAATATCGACCTTATAGACTAAAGTGAATTAAAAACACTAATCAACACAAATTATGGAAGCGAATCACTGACTACTGATCCAGGACAACTACACTATCACCAGAGGGATTAATCACTATTGCTGAGACGAGGAAATCTGGAAAAACAACATTTATTTGAAGAGGATGCCTTGAGGTGTAGCAGCTGTCGACATCTGCGGTACGGGACGGCCATCTTCGAATTCCCACAATTCTCCACGGCCAGATTTCGTCGTCAGAACGAGAGATTGGTTCGATCAACTTACTTTACTAATCATTATATATTAAATAATATCTTTGTATTTTTAGATCGTAAGCTTTTAATTGTAAGTGTTATACTTTTCCGACTTGCCCTTTCTCTGACTATCCTAAAATAACAGCTTAATGAACCTGAGAATTAATATTAATAATTTGTATAATAAATTTTCTCGCCCTGAGAGAGAGAATCGATTAATCAATCGATACAAAATCGATTATTTTATATTTTGTCAATAAAAATCCTTGAATGTTATAATTGTTGCTTCTGTTTATTTGAATTAATATAAATAGAAGAATCTTAGTTAATATTTCATAAATAGACTACAAAGAAAACAGAATTTAACGACTTCAGAGGAGAACACACTTAGTAGAACGAAAAATCGCGAATCGATTGTAACTGGAGACAATCCATTTAACGAAGAAATATAATTCCAATTACACAAAGTGTTATAATTTGACAAAAACAAACCTAAAAGAATTAAAATTTACACGAATATAATACAAAAATAATTAATAAAATTCATAATAATAAAATAAATAAATAAAATAAAATTTTGTTGAAAAGAAAAACAAAATTTTTATTTTGTTACAACTTATACAAGCCAATAATTTTATGCAAATTTTTTATATATATGTGTACTACGTTATCGGCAACAAAGAAATAGTTTTTGTTAAAATTCCTTCCCGGGATGTTTGGCCGTAGTCCAACGTTTTCTACAAAACCAGACGTTTCGGCAATGCCATCGACTTCCATCATCAGTGAAAATCGAGTGCGATAACGTGAGGTGTTATACGTTAGTGACCACAGTACTGTGGTTAAGGCTGCAGCAGTAAGTAGAAAGAAGTAGTTTCTATGGTAATATTTCATTTCGAAAATGGTTTTAAATATAAATCTTAGAACATGTTCCTTAAGGAAACGGAAGTATGGTGATGGCAAAAAAAATCGTGTTCGAGATTATTGCAGATTCTGATTGTACTACACTCAAAACATGAAAAAAAGCCATTTTTCGAAAAGTGTCTGTCTGTGTGTCTATCTGTCTTAGATTTTTTGTTTTAATGAGGGTAATTTTGTTTTGACGAACGATTACTGCCGTAAATTCAAACAGAATCAAATAATTTTTTGCACATGTGCCTGAGTTATAGAGGACTCAAGGATTGTTGATTTTTGTGAAGATCGGTAAATGAAAAGGGGTAGTTTACCTGCAACATTTTATGTTCTAACAAGAGTAAAGTACTTAGAAAACTATTAGTACTTAGAGAAAGTACTCTACTACGGCGCGTGTTGTCTTGCAAGGCACACCGAACATTTTTAAAACGAATTTATGTACATAGTTTAATTGCCGTATTGTGTTTTTAATATTTTGACAAATGTCATTTTTTATGACATAGATTGATTTTATAAGTTCTGATGATGAGGCAAGTGCCTTGAAACATGTAAACTGGAAAAAACATCACGGAAAAAAGCCATAGACGGTGAGTACAGTGTATTTGGTTAGAAAGAAGTAGTTTCTATAGAAACACTTCATTTCGAAAATGATTTCAAATATAAATCTTAAAACATGGAAGTCATGTATGGGCTCTCCATACCGATTTTTTCTGTTTTATATTACTAATAAAATTAAAAAGGTATATAATACACCGACTATTATATCTCACAAATTTTCTAAGTAATTAGAAATATAGCGTCAGAATTCTTTATTACACATGAATATAATTTAACGAATAGCTTTAAATTTTTATACAAGGTGTTTTTTGTAAATAAGTTTATTACAAGGAAATTTCTAATACGTAATTCTTTAGTTAAAATTTAATTTTGACGTTTCCGGGTTCCTGATTTTTGTACAATAGCGTATTCTATTAGTACTAGTTTTAATTTTTGTTTATAACAAATTTTGAATGTAAAACATAGAAAATACATACATTATAAGATATATATTTTTTTATTTGAGAATGACGTTGATCTAATACACTTATAAAATTTATTAATTTGTAACTTATTCAATAGATATATTTAAGCCTATTGAATCTTGAAATGCTCCTGTTTAAGTATATAATAATTATTGCACCCGATAATATTGTAACAAAACTTGTAGATCCGTGTTCTCTTTGTATTTGAGCTGCTGCTAAAATTGGGTTATTTAATTTTTTATTATTTATTTAGAATAAATTAGGTTGATATATTTTACCTAATTCAAACCTCAAACGTTGGTCGCCACTTCGTAATAAAATCTTGTTTATCGTTCTTCTGTTGTTATAATAATTAGTGGAATATTCCAACGCCTCTCGTTGTTGGCGTCAATTTATAGTACTATATCGGTGTAGTATCCATTTAAGCCCTCCGATGGAAGCCACTTTCTAATAAAACCCTTTTCGTATGTGCTAAATACCACACGTTGGTTGCGTTACTTTCTAAAATTAGACGAGATTCAATCATTTACACACGTACACTAACACAAACACGCAGACTGATAAACACGCGGCGGCCTGTCGTTATGACGTCACCCTTGCCAGTCGGCGCGTGTTGGTTTCTCCCCTTCGCTGCGTTTAAAAACCAACTAAGCTTTTAATTCCATATGCAGGCTCACTTACAAATATTTATTTCTTTAAAATTAAATACTACGTTTATTTCTTTTATTATCTCTTATACCTAACGCTTAATTATTACATTATTTTTATTATTTACATGTTATATATCTCATACGTGCGTTCGTATATTATCATACCTCAGTCAGGGGTTGACACATAAACTTATGCTAAACGTATCGTTGTATAAATTCCCCTGCTGGTTAAAATAAAATTTGAATTCTCTTTGAATGGGTTTATATAATGTTTGCATTAAACTTTTAAAGTTCGATTATTATTTTTGTTGGATTAATTGAATTCGTCAATTAACCGTTCAGGTTCCTTCAGTCGAGACGAATCGTCTAAGTTGACTTCTTACAGAAATTAGATTTTAGTTGTCAGTATTTACTTACTTGGAGTGACTTTCTATTAACAATGCAGAATTGAGATGATAATCTAAATTGAAAATTATTTAAATCATCTTCATTGCCGCCACCAGCAGTGCCAACTGTTGCGAGCTGTCCACCTAACCTGTAATCGTCTAGTCTACTGAAATAATTTAGTTAAATCCTTTTATTGGGTAAAAATGTGATTTACTGATGGATAATACTCATGAATTTAGTTTAAAGAATAATTAAATTTGACATTTTGTCCATTTTACAATACTTATTAGTTTTATGAAAATTTTTTATCTCAGGGTTTGTTATTCTGATTCTTAGTAATCATAGTATAAAACGTTATTTTTTGGTTAAAAGTTTATCTAATACGTAGGTCCTTTTAGACTGCAAGATACAAAAAAAAACTGAATCATTATACTACTATAATCATCGAGTAGTAGGAGAGTGATTACATTAATAAATACATCTTAACTAATAACATAAAAATTCAAAGACATGTTTTGCATCAACATTGTAGGTTAATTTGGCTTACTGATTGTGATCAGTGAACCTTAAATTAACAATATCTTTTTAACAACATATAAAAATACAAGTTTAATAAAGTTATGAAACTCTTCAGTGTTCATAGAAATCATCCGATTCGTTACATTGGATGAATTTAATCAGGTAAACAGATAACTCTTGTAAGCATATTAGCTTGTTATTAAATGCTTTTAACTAGCAACAATTTAATTAACGTAATACTGTTCAAATCTTTCTTAAAGTTCATTATTAATTATTTTATTAATTATCTCTGATAAAGTTCATCATGTCTATTGACAATTACTAAAATTATAATCAGCTGTCGTCACACCTCTTACACTGTCAATACATTAATCGAAATAATAAGGTTCATTACACTCTTAGTGTTCATATGAAAAGGTCTCCTTCATAATTTTTGATGAAGTCTACCAAATAAGTGAATAAGTTTTATTAATAAAGTAAACTGTTGCTAACTCCTTTAGCAATTAATAAATTAATTAAATTGATAAGGTCCAATATTCCTTATGTTTCCGTATTTAAATATCGTATCGATTTATTTGATAAATCTTTTTAATTATACTTGATAAAATTTTCTTTTTAAAAGTCATAATTGCTCTAAGTATTGTTTAATTGTCACTATACTTGCTTGTAATGCCCTTTTTCTTAATTGCACTTTTTAACTTTTATTAATATTTGGTTCACCACCTATGCGCACATACTCCGCAAAGATTCACAAAAATAAGGTTAACTCGACTTGTGTTCACTACCGGCATAACCTAACTTTCACTTTTTGAGGTTATCGCTCCTCGTCAGCTGGTCGATGTTATTCTTAAAATCGGTCTCGGGAGCGGCATGGCCTCCCCGTCGAAATACTGACTGTCTCCTCATCAATGTCAGAATCTGGCTTCTAATGCTCGATGATGACCGCTGATTGGTCGATTTTCTTAATTTCCGTAATTGTTCAGTATACCTCGGCAAAATAGAAACTTTCAAAGCGTCCTTTCGCTGGGTTTGAGATTATGATAAATTGGTTTACATTATGATGTCCAAGGGCTTGTAAACTATTAAATCTTTATAATTAACATTATTCCCTTATCTTTGCTCTAACTAACAATTCATTATTACCACTGCTCAGGATTTTCTGAGATGCACATTTTGGTTGCCACAACATATGTGTTTGATCATTATTAACAAAATTAAAATTATTAACATTCCTTATTGGCTATTTACCTATAATAATGTTTGTTTTATTTATTTATACACTTTAATTTTAATGAACATTGATGATTACTCCCTGATACTCGAGTATGAACTCTTTACAATAAGTTATACAGTTGTGTTTTGATAAACACTGTTTTTGGCTGTTTAGGCCTAACTCCATATTAGTTACTATATCTTAATTCCCCTTTTTTATTATTAATAATACTTCCTTTTACTGTAATATTATTATTTACAATTGTTGTCTACAACTTCTTATCACTATTACAATATTACACCTGACACAAATAAATACTTATTTCTAACAAACATTATAAATAAGTTGGCTAGGAATATTGGCCTATGACACTACCAACTAGTTTCACTTATTGTATTTTAATAGTGGTTTCTGACCCATTCTTACTGTGACACAATTTCTCTGAAATGACCATTACAACTTCTGATCATCTCAGTTTTTTGTTATTACATTGTTATTTTGTTCATTTTAGCCTTTATAGTCACCCCTAGTTTTGCACTATAGGATGTGACATTATTTGTCTTCATTATAAATTACATAATCTTTTTTAAGTCTTTACTTCTTATATGCACGGTCATTACAATAATTCTAAAAGTTTACAAGGTTTTGGTTTGCACCATGATATTTCCATTTATTGTTAATTTATCAATAGTTCTTGCATCTAGTTCTTGCATCTAATGCTACATGACAAGTATGTTTAATTTTCACGGTTATAATTTACTTTCATGTTAATAATTATTGTTTTATATTATATTAGTGGTATTACACCTCACACCTCATTGATCCTACTGATACCAAACACTTTCTTTTTTATTACTATTTCTAAAGTTTATTTTGATTGTTTATTGTGTAAATCCAATTCTGTCCATTTCAGTATGTTAATTTACACTAATCACAAATACAAATCTCTTCTTGGTAATTAGTCTTAATACTAGTATGATCCTTATAACATCTAGTTTAATTACCGTCCAATAGAACATGGTTTAATAACATTTTTGTTATCAATTCTTGTCATTCTAAGTGCAATATGCTTGTTGAGCTAGGTTATGTGTGTCCATATTCTGGCTTCAACAATGAGTTCATTTCATAGTTGGTTTCTATACATTTTATTTAATTATTTAAATGCACTAATACTGTTATTATTATTCATTATTTGGTATTTTTTTTATATTATTTTGACAACATTATTTGTGATTTTCAGTTTTTCTGACATCCCTGTGTCTATATTATTTACAAAAATAGTAGATGAGGTACAGTCATTTGTTACCTTTTACACATTATTAAATCATATTAATACAAGTTTTAATCTCACTCTCCTGATCATCTTTGCTTATATCATTATTTTACATTAGAGTTATGGTTACAATCAAGTCACCTATAATCGTTTATTAATGGTTTGATGTCATTGTTAAGTCATGGCATAGGGTTTGCATAGTGTTTTAAACTAATTATTCTTCTCAATCATGAGCCTCATTTTCTATTCACTTTATTTGTTACCTTCTTTTCTTTATTTATTAATTCTCTTGGTCGAGTTAATTCAATTCTTCCCTATTATCTTATTCCATTTCTATCATTTAATTAATATCATTTTGGTGTATGTTTCAGTCTTCTTCTCACTGTCTGATCTATTGGGTATATTGGACCAACGTTGTTTTGTCTATCGTCGGTTGTCTTCATTTCTTTCATAGTCCGTTATTTATTAATACTAATCTCTTTATGCTTCTCGTTTAGTTCATTATTTGTTCCATATCCTCCTAATATCAAGTTTGGTTGAACTGATGGCCTTTTATGGATTATTATTGTTGCTTATGAATGTTGATATTTTGACAATGATATGCACTGTTACAATATATGTAATCTAATACGTGTAGACTAAGCTACATTGTCATTATAAATATATAATGAAAACTGTTCTCTTTGTAATAGAATAAGAAACAACATTTCTATCATTATCACTATATTTAACAATTTTATTTGAATTATTACAGGTTTTTATGAACTCCAATATAAAATTGTCTTAATAATTTAGTCCTCAACATTAATAGATACATAATAAATATACTTTTGAAAACTGTATAAACTTTGTAGCTTATATTTTTTTAACAAACCAACCTGTCGAGTAGACTTGGAAAATTTCTGACTTGGATCCACTTACTCAGCTCCCATTTCTGTCACTGCTTTAAATAATTAATTGTGTCAACATGAAACTGTCTGAAAATATCCGCTGACGTAATTTTGCTTCAGACTTTAGAACAAACAGTTTAAAACAGAGTTTACTTTCAGTGCTTTACAAAAATATAAATAAACCAGCTCCACAGAACTAACCGTAAGTGTAAATAATATTCAAAATATGGTTTCTTTGTTGTTGCCTAGTAATATTGAATCGTTTAGGAACAACGTTTATATTAGTGCTGTATAAATTTAACTCTTACAAACTCTGCTGTATAGGCAGAAAGTATAAGTAAACTTGTTTAAAAATATATTTTTAATATAGTTCTATTATATTAATAATTTTAGCCTTGTTATTTTTACAACGCAGGTGATTTGTACAAACAGGTATGCACTACGTCATTTCATCTGCACTATTTATTACTCATTACACACGAAGTTAATAACTACATTATGAAACGGCAGTTATGTGTATTATTATCGTAGGTGGCAGCTGGCTTATAATAATGTAGGCCTATGCCGTTTTCATTTTTACCCGGAATCATTTCCGTAAAACCTTTTATCTATCCACTTGTTTTTACTTTTCTTAAGCATACAATATTTGTATTATCAAAAAGAAAGTGATCTACAAGCTTTAAACAAAAGCATCTTACACGAGAGGCACGATTTGTATAGACTATGCTACGAGTAAGCATAATAGTTTATTCCCGTATTAACACACTGTTAACAATTAATTATAAGCTAAGACTTTTGCCTATAATTATAGTCTCACAGGGTGCGGATTTTAAATAAAAATTGTGAATTAAGATTTGTTCAGAATTTTTATATTTCTGCATGAGCAGCTCTTGTTCGTTTTCAGTTTTATCAACGTACTCTTTGAACACATAAACATCGCACACACAGCAACGATCTTTGAACCAATTCAAACAATCACGTTAACCCCCAAAACGCAACTGTTTTCGGCTGTTTCTAAAGAACCTCACAACGAGTGAAAGCTGCTCAGACAAAAAGTTACAAGTTCTTATCTAAATATTAGTGTTTCGGTCGAAATAATGTATAAACCGTTAGTGATAGTAATTATTAAACACTTCTCTTTAGCACAAGTAGCAAAAGCAAACCTAACGCTCTGTAAAACTATTCGCAGGACTGACTGCTATCACACGTACCTGGTCTTTGTAGTTACCATATACAGTGGAACCTAACTAATTCGTCTCCGTTTGTAATTCATCACGTATTCAAGCTTTCTTTCTTTTTCTTTATTAACAAGCGAATAATATATACGCCCTATTTATAGCAGGCGTAAACCAGAAACGTGCTGATTGTGGCTGGTGTTCTAATAATAACTTAGAGAACGGATTGCGGAAGGTATTGCTTCCAAGAATGGGTATTTCGTACTTGTTTATACGGCACAACAAGTAAAAGTGTTGTGTTGTGTCGTTAGAGCGTAATACGTTTCCGAAAATTCAGTCTCGCCGAAGTCTTGTGCTTATTCCAAGAATTTGTTGCGTATGTTTCTGATCAGTTTTCAAGTAGAGCTGCTCGCGGTTAGTCATGTCCACTAAACATACTCATAAAAGACTTGATTTATAAAAAACAAAAAATAATAAAAATAAAAAATAAACACATTCTCCAGCGCCTTTGGAAAGGTGAAGTGCGACTATACTCTCGATAGTGTTCCACGTACTACAATAAATGACATCAAGAAGATGTGCTCACATTTATAAGTTGGATTTGTGTGCGGACCAAGTGTATAATTGTAATGAGACGGGATTGTACTGGAAAGCTATCGTACAAAAAACGCTAGCATCTGGCTCAGAATATTCAGCCCCTAGATATAAGGTGAGAAAAGTAGACCGCATTACAATTCTTGTTTGTTCCAAATCTTGTGGTAACCATAAATGTGTTAGCTGTTTGTCGGCAAGGCAAAAAAACCATGAGCTTTTAAAATTATTAATTTTAAATTACTGCCAGTGAAATATGCCTATTATAACGCATGGATGAACAAAGAAATTTTCCAGCAATAGCTGAAATTGAAATTTCGTCCTAAAATGCTGCTTTAAAAGAAACAAAATCTGCCATAAAAGGTCCTATTAATCTTGGATAATGCTTCCGCCCATCCTCTTGATGATTTAGGAGAATGTTCATCTAATTCAAACCGCATCCAATGTACGTTTCTTCCTGCTAACTCAACAAGCTTACTACAACCAATGGACCAAGGCGTCATTCAGTTGTTTAAGAAGCAGTACAGAAAGTGCTTTTTACAAAATTTGGCACTTTGTGAAAACGATTAAACACTAAACAATTTTGGAAGGCATATAATATAAAGGGTGCAATATACACCCTACACTGGCAAAGTATTCCGGAAAACACTCTAAACTCTGTAAATTATGGGCATCTGAATTACAACCAGCGTCTACAAAACGTAGCGTCTTGGCGTCTTGGCCCCACATCGGAATTATAAGATATTTGCCAATTCCTACCAAAATTTAACAGTTTGAGTGACGAAGACGTCAAAAATTGGTGTGAAATAGACTTACCGGATGTAAACTACGAAATGTTTACTGAAGATGGTATCCACAGAACCTACAGAAGCTATGATGAATAACATGATCAACCAATAAAACCTGCAATCTCTCATAAGGAGGCCAATCAATCATGGACTACACCAATCAAGTGGTACAACGGCCAAGAAAAAGAAGAACTGCCCAAAATAATTTCATTGCGCCAAATACATAATTTGACTCTTAAAAAGTACGGCCGACAGAAGAAAAACAAAATAAAATTACAGATTCTTTTACAATCATTCAACTTTTTTTTACAATTACAGTGATAAACTCGTTTGAGTTTGAAAATTTCCAGCAATAAATATATTCGAGCATAACATTAATACTGTACATTGCTAGTGTTTTATTAAAATATTTTATGTTGTCTTTAATTGGTTTGTTCCTCAATAATTCGTCTATTTCACTAATTCGTTGCCCCCTTCGATACCGTAGGTGACGAATTAGTGAGGTTTACTGTATATATAAAAGATATTGTAATTGTTGAAAATTATTTAAAATTGTTTACTCCATCTTTCTGCGACATTGAAGATTGTCCTTGATGAATCGTGAAGAGACTAGATAACACTGGTTGTTTTCGGTTACCGATGCAGCATGTGTTTGTATATGTTGTAATAGTTGTAAATGAACAGCTCTGATCAATACCGTACTACAATAAGCTTAATAAAGCGAATAAATAAGTAAAATATATCATAATTATATTTCATTAAAATTTTATAACTTATAATCATTATAAGACGTGAAGATTTTGCAATGAATAAGTATAACCACATAAGCATAGTAAAAATATATAATTATTATAAAATTCGTGATTTTTTTTTTTTTTTTAAAGTACATGATTATTATAAAGGATCAAAAAAATTACAAAATATAACTAATTTTAATGCAGTAAATATATAAACACTATGTAGCTATTTACTGCAATATTACTAATTATAATGTACAAGGAATATATAAGCTTACAACTGTGTATACCTTAACTATAATGCCTACCACCAAAGACGAATATAAGCTCCAAGAAAAAACCATTTTTCTCTAACTACAAAGCACATAGTGAGGTAAAAAGTGATAGAATATACAGGATTTAAATAACAATAGCTTGTCGCTGTGTATTATACACAAAATAAATTATGAATAAATTTTTTTTTGTAAATTAAAAATGTCGTGCGTCACTTCCTACCCGTAGTTTGAAGTACACGAAAGAAATGCGTCGGTAATATTGGAAGAGAAAACGTTATAAAAATTTCGTTAAAAAATTCCCATAGCAAGTTTTGGAGCCTGAGCGATTTTAAAATGGAGTGATAGCCAATGTTTTTTCTAAAAGGTACTTTTATCTAGGTTTTTGAGACCGTTACTGAAGTACGTCTGTTAAGATCGTATCCGCCTTTTCAGACACAGTCTGTTTCACTTATTAAGAATCGACAGTTAGTCAATATTGACTATACGTATGTGCACGCGCGCATATACATTGTAACGTGGCGGTTCCCTTAAAATAAATATTAAAACTCGTACTTGTTGAAGAATAGACATATGCCAAAGTGCATAGCCTAACCATCTTACTAAACCCAGTTGAAGTACAAAATAATAGTAAAGTACTAAGTTTATTTTGTAAGTTACATGTCTTAATATGTTTGGTTAATATTATAAAACTGATATATAATAATCAAGGAAAGTATACATGTCAGATCAAAAAATTGTGACACTTATTTCAATTAAATACGAGTACTTTATATCATATTGTATTAAAAATAGGTAAGAGCCATATCACATTAGGTATGACTGATTAATACGTATTACATTGTGAAGGGAAAGTGTGTTAATTCAGAAATCAGTTATATGAAACAATAATTGTGTATCAGTAGGTGTAAAACTGTAACTAGAAACTATGACTTGACTAGGTATTTGTGTTTACATATTCTAAAAGAACATAATGATAATTAAAGTGGAAAGAAGACTAATACCAAAATGTTTTAACTAAATTTTGTTACATAAAACGTGCGTGATTATTAGTAAGAATCCTGAACTAACTATTGTATTACAGAGTTTGGTTTGTCAGGATGTCAATCATTATGTTTGAGGAATTACCAAGATGGTTAATTAAATCATATTATATAATATTTGTGTTAGTAGTAGTATAAATTATGAACTAGCCAGGATATTAGGGAGTATGGCATGATGTTTATTATGTTAGATAAATAAGGAAATTGTTGTATTAAATGTTATTGTATAAAACTTGTATTAGCAATAGTAAGAATACTTAACCAACTATTAGATAAGAAAGCATGTCAGGATGGTTATTATGTTAGATACATAAGAAAATTGTTTAGTTAAACGTTATTCTATAAAACTTGTATTTGTATTAGGGTAAGTTTTAAAATAACTGTATTAAGGTAGAGAGTAGATCCATAGTATGATTATATTTTATAAATAAGCAATGTGTATTGAGAAATTAATGATGGTAAAGTGTACATAAGACAATATTATGTTTGTACCAGAGTCAATAGGTTTTATAAGACAATGATGTTAACATTTGTCATGACCTGTACTTATATAAATTTATTTAACTATTAATATTATATTTGGCGGCTCAGTAGACCAGTGGGTATGGCACCTGGCTACTAATGTAGAGGTCCCGGTTTCGATTTCCGGGCCCGAACCATAAAATCAACGTGCGTTTTCAGCCCCCAGGTCGACTCAGCCTGTTGAAAATGAGTATCTGTGATAACATCCTGGGGATAATAATGGACGGCTGAAGCGTAGTGCTGACCACACTGCCTTACTTGTATGCTGTACAGCTCACATTAGGTAGCCTACTCTGCCTACTCCTAAGCTACTTCGGTGGTACACATGGGAGCCATTATTATTATATATTATATTTAAAGTAAATAGAAATTGTTTTATATTAAGCGTACAGAAGGGGTACTTTTAAGCATAAAACATAAATTTGGGTCAAAAATCAAAAACTTAACATATAAAGATACTGAACAAAAACCTATCTTGTGAGGTATCGAAATGATCAGTGAAAAAAGAAGATTTCATTGATGACAATATCATTAACATTGTATCTAGCATAAGACGGGAGTTTTGAAATTAGTATTTTGAGGTATATTTGAACTAGTAAAACCGACGCCATCAAATGACAATGCCTAAGGCTTCGACCAATCAGAATTTTGCAAATTCTGCACCGAGAAGCCAGAAAAATTGACACACGAGAGTTAGTTGATTGTTGAACCTCGAAGAGTTAAGAAAGAGATCCCTGTAATACTTGTGGGCCGTAAATTATTAGTAAGTCTCGAACGCAAGACAGGTTAGGTTACTAATAGCCAATAGTAATTTTTAATTCAGTGAATAATCAACCAAGTGAACTGTGAATAGTGACGTATATATATTAAATTGTGAAAATATCATACAGGAAATAGGAAAGTGTATATAAAATATCGGTCAGATTAATCCAAACTATTATTTAAACATAACCCAACTGTGACACTGAATATACAATATTTAGTTATTTGAACAAACACTGAAAACACTAAACACTAACACTGTTGTGATTTATTAGTTGTAAGATATTATTTATTTGTACGTCGAATTAAGAAGTGAAATTGTTGTTAACCAAGAGGCACTCGCGAAAACTGTTTCGTTCCTTAGTTGTAAGCAATTATTTATTTTATATAACATATCAAAGAATTGTGATGTTTTGTACTTCACTGAGGACATTTTCGAAAAACTTATTGTAGTCAAAAGAAAACACGTTTAAATATTTAAGTCGAATTAACCTAAATGTAATAAAATTATTCCCTGGATTTTTCAATAGTGCCAACCTCTGAGCGATTAATTGATTAGCTAGGGTAACTAATGTTCAGAAAGTATTTATTTCTTTTATATTAAAGGAAATGTTTAAAAACCAATAAAACAATATTGAAGAAAACTGTATAAGAGATAGTGTAATTATTTAGAATAATTACAAATTATCGAAAATACGAGTGCTTAGGCTGACCAAAATTGAGGTGAAATCTGGTACTGGCTTTGGGCATCAAGGTGAGCCACGATAATATTTCGATTTTAAATTATTATTAATAATAACAAATAATTAATATTTCGATATAACTAATTAATATTAATTAGTTATATATTCAAAAAGCAAATACCTAACTAATTATTTGTATACTGAATATAGAATACGTAATTATCTCTACACCAGTTACATCAATTAAAAATCATTACATTCAAAACTTGGCGCTCCAACGAGAAGTGTTAATAAGAACACAGTTAATAAAAACAAATCAAAATTAAAATAAAATAATTAAAAATAAATTAAGAAACACTCAGATTTTTATATTTGGCGCCTACAAAGGGAGGCTTGTCAACCATTAAAAAAAGAAAAGAAATAATAAATCATTTTTTTAGAAATTTATTCATTTCATTACATATTTTGACACTTCAAACGTGAGGTCTAGACAAATATAAAAATAACCACACAGATTTTTGCACATAACAACATATATGGAGAGTAAGTATATCATTATCTGATAGCTAATAGCTCAAATTACCATAGGTTTCACTAATAAAGCTGAAAAAGCTGAGTAACTTCCATCTGTACCAAAGATACTACGTATAAAAAACTTTATACCCTTCGCTTCTGTTATATCCTTCACGTCAAAAAAGGAAAAAAATTTCTTTTCTCCGTAAGTAGGAAGAGAAGCGTTTGTAGACCTATGCTTATATAAATTTTATCCTTATTTTGGTGAACAAACAGACTATACAGTGTGCTACGAAATATCTTTAAAGCCACAACAAAATAACGTTTTTCCTTGTGTTTGTGTACGTCTCTGACAATATTCTACGACTATCCAAAGAGCGTACACGGTATTTCTAACACGTTCAACTGTTAATGAATTACGACTGTTGTACGCTCTGTGAGAGCACGATTTTCTCATTTAACGCTACTCCTATCGATCTTAAACTGTTACGTTCTGTTAGTTAGGACAGAGTGTGGTGCGAATGTATCTGAATATACTGTATGCATTCATATATGACAATTTACTAATTTTATGTAAATTGAATTTTTTTATTTGGCAACACTAAATGACAACAAAAATACTAAACAATTAAATATTATATTTGTTTCCACGACAACGGCTTAATTTTGAAATTTATATTTTCTCACTTATTATAAAATCTGTTACAGCAAAGTACTTCTCCACCAATGTAAGCAACCATTTTTAATAAATATTATAATGATACCTCTATTTATAAAACTATTTAATCACTGAATACTGCAATGAGTTTTTTTGTTAATTTGTGTCTTCAGGTATTTTTCAGGTTTTTTATAAAAGCGTTATGCAAAATGCTAATATTAATATAGAAATAAATTTTATTGAGTCGCCTGTTATGTCTATCTACTCTGACAGACCCATATATTATACAGTTGTTACTGTCGTATTGCCAACACAATTCACATAGGCCTACTTGTACATAAGGTGAGACTTCCGCTTTAAGAAAGTTATGTGGTAGTATTTAGATTTGGTAAGAGTTCACATAGCTTAATATTAGCGTAACATTACATTTTAATGATTCGGTTTGGTAATCTATTTTTAATATCTTCTGTGTCTTTTATATTTTTGTTGTCACTTGTCACCAAGCAATCAGGTTTTCTTTATTAGAGATCTTCGGCTCTTACCTTCTACGGCCTCTTTCTAACGTCTGCCTACTAGGCTTATCTATCGCTGCTAAACTTTCTGACGCACATTAAAAATTTTTTCGACGTGATTCGTTCCGACAAGTGTTCTTACATGGTTCTGTATCTGTAAGTGGGGAGTTCTCTGGTTTTCAAGTATTAAATTTGTTATTGTTGCGTGCAGCACAAATTTGTCCCTTCCTGTTAGTTGATTTACTTCAGCTCTACCCATACAACTGTGAATTTAAAAAATACCACATTAAAATAGAATGTGCATAAAATACTTATTGTTTCATAAACATTTGCTTATACTTTACACCTCTCATCAAAGTAAACATCGTCAGAAAACATTTTCTTTTATACTTATAGCTAATTGGAGATTTAAACATTTTTTTGCTCTAGAAAGTAAAATCAATACGACACTCTTTCCTTGTTTATGGGTGAAACTTATGATGCAATACTGGTAATAGCAGGTAGAATTTTGCCTGAACATTTTTAAAAAATACCTTTAAATTTGCAAATTTTATGTCTTTATAAAAATTGTAAAAAATAACCTATTTACAGGAAAGCCTCAATTAAAGCTCTTCAAAAGGAATACCCGTTTTTTAAATCCATGAGAAGACCTAACTCTGGAAAACTGAATAATGTTGATCAAAAATAGTTACAAGAATAAATAATCTGCATTCTTAAGCCTTGTACTACTTGTATAATTTTTTTTTTTTAATACAATTTGTTTATCCTTGTAACCTTATTCTTATTTTATTTATATCGAATTGTTCATACTTAATTTTACTCTCACGTTTGAATACAAACGGCTTGATGTTGTCCGTCTTTAAAAACCGTCGATACGGTGTGAATTTATTAGATTTCGTCCTTAATGACACTAGAAATATTTTTTTATTTTAAGAAATTAAAATACCTTACAGTTGCGTAAAAGACTGATTCAGCTCCATCATCTGCGGTTGAGGAATTCTTTTAAGTACTCTTCTCGCAACTTAAGCTACAAATTGCGTATAGTCAGAAGCAACACTGAGCCAATAATTTAAGACATTAATCTTCAAAGTAGTTATTCGAAAGTGACGTCCTTTTTCTAAAGTTTCAATAAACTCTTTCTGCTCTAACTTTAAAATTTTTCTCTCCTAAATATAACGTCATCGTAACACAATCCGGCGAAAACAACACAACACAACAACCTAATGCTGACTACTGATCGTCCAAGAGTTCGTGAGTAAGACCAATACAACCTGCTAAAAACCAATGTCAAATATACTACAACAAGAAGACAACTGTAAGCACAACAGTCCGTTGTAACCTATAGCTCTCTATTTCTGGAGTGCCAACTTAGTCGAGAAGAAATAACAATATGGTATTTGTACATAAGTGAATCTATAACTGAACATTACATCAGCTACCGTATTACTAGACATTAAAAACTGTCCTGCTGTTTCCCTATTACTCGAGGAAACGAATATGTTGGGAGTCTTGTTTATACATTTTTTTTTAGAGAAAGTAATCTATACATTTTTTTATACATTAGTAATCTAGACCATTCATCAGAATGCTTTCTTCAACCTATACATATTTTCGATCGCTTAGTACATACCGGCTTTCTTTCTCGGAGACACTTCGAAACATTAAAAAAAAATATTTCAGATACTATATTTGTGTGGATACTATATTTGTGTGATTAATGGTGTTGAATAATAGTCTGTCTTTATTTCTGTGTCACCTAATACAACCATGAAACACATTAATAACTTTAGATGTAAAAATAATTATCAGTAATAGCTCTTTAATAAAAAAAATACTGTGCTTTCACTATTTTTATCATAGTCTTAACACTAGATATTAATTTATTTCAGATTAAACGCTGTCATTACGCAAATCAATTTTGTAAAACAATTAATATACGAAGAATGCTATACTGGTAAGCGTTTTTTTAATTGGTTGACAGGTTATGAGTTAAACTATTAGGACGATTAGCACGGGGTCTGACAACATTGTCATTATTATGAAATATAAGGTAAATCATCACACGCAAATACTATTAACGCTTCTGCTGAATCGAACAAACTCGTATTACGATAATTCTCCCGTGCTGTACAAATATTCAGTACGAAGTAACTGAACCTACACCATATGTACTCATTGTGGTAACACTGGCCAAGTTAAATAAACTTACTAGTACACGATAATAAACAATAAGCGTTAGGTAACAATGTTACGCAGTTCTCTTTGTCGTTTCTCCACTTCCAGAAACAACGCTCCCTGTTTTCCTGGTTGGCACTGCATCACAAATCAGGAAGCTTCTAACGTCTTACTACTGTCCATTCTAGCAAATCACCCATCACTAGTCAACCCACAGTAACATCTATTACGATACGCCCGGCACCTGGTTCGCTAAATAAAACACTCACTTATCGCTGTAAAATATTCGCAACCAGCTGGCAACTCTGTCATTCTGCCTTCGCATAGCATGTCGGCTACGTAAACAACTACATAATAGCCGAGAAGGAATCCCATTATTCTCTAACGGTTCTATAAGGCGGTTCTGCAATAGTCTGGCTATTTAAATGGCTGACGCACACCGCTGTGTCATAAGCAAGTTTACGATGCGTTGCCGTCTATACTGGACTAATCTTGTTTCCCTCATTCCGACACTTAACCACATACTTGGGTGATACTGCGTGTCAGTCTTGTCGCTAATGGTTACTAGACAGCGTGAACCAACGTGCAAATACATGTGGGTTCGTATGTAATGAACGGCATTATATCTTATGTAAACACGGATATGGCGATGAATTCACAGATACCATTGGTATAAATTTTTCAATGGTTAATAAATTTACTTTTTAAAATTTACAATAACGTACATATTATTCAATGAGTTTGATTTCAGTATAAAGTTATCTTTCGCAAATATTAGTTCGATGTCGAAAAGTTGTCGAGTAAATTACAAACTTTGAATGTAATTAATAAGTGAACTTTGATTAGTATTGTGGTAGATAGTGACACGAAAACATTTTCTATTGAGTGAAGAAGTGAAATTATAAACTTGCTTGTTGGTATTGATAATGGAGTAGGCCCATATCCTACGTCGTTGTTGATGGTTTGAGGCATTACAGTACGTGTAGATCATGGAGATGAATTGTTTAATGCAGATGTCATTGTATCCATGTTCGCAAAACGTATTTGTGTTGGTGGTAGGATTTTATAGTACCTTAAAAAGAACATTATTATACTTTAACAATTACCCACAAAATTTACGAATGCAAAAAATGTACGATGTGTTTCATTCCTCGGAGGGCGCCAACTTGTAAATAAACAAATATGCTAAACTAGAGGGATTCAACGTAAGGGATACACAGTTTTTATATTACGTTGTTACTTGTGTTTTAACGTTCATTACTTCATGTCCGCAATTATGGTTAGTGCCTTCTACGAACGTTAGATAACCAAGTACTAACTTTCTGATATAATCATAAGTGTAAAAATCGGCGATCGATAAAAAACTTTATAATCTTAGACAATTATATACTGGCTAATTAGGGCAATAAAAAGTGTCCGCTGATAAACGGGTAGGTTTGTGTGTGTGTGTGTGTGTGTGTGTGTGTGTTTGTGTTTGTGTTTGTATTTTCGCCAAAAAATTTTTAAAAACAAATTAGGTGTTCTTAAAGTGACAACGGTAATCAATGGAATCATTGGTAAAATTGATTACTATCAAAACCGAAACATTGGATTGTTCCAGATTATTCAGTTACATCTTAACCAAGTAACTTGGATAATAGCATCTAATTTTACGAGACTGGTTATAGTCGTCATTATTCAAAGTAACCACGTATGTGCTTGTGCATGTGTACGAGCATTTTTGAGCGCTCATTACAATTATTAATCTTATTTCATAATGACGATAATATTGACTTGAAAGATATTTAATTATTATTAAATATCCTTTTTTACCGCCTAAGCAGTCTACAAGCTTGTCAGTATAGGCTGACTTGTGTGAGCCTTTCAGCATACAGGAAAGGTAGTGTGAGTTTCAGCCACCCAGTCTAGTGATTTTCAAAGGCTTAATGACCTGGAGAATGGAAATGCACCTTGCTTTTATGGTGAACCTGACAATCATACTGCATACCTGTACATTACTAACGTGAACGGAATATGTCTTTTTGTATTTTATTATACTATAAATATGAATTTTATTATGCTGTATTTTCTAAAATATGAGGATTAATTGTACGACAGACTGCTAGTTAAGTTGCGCAGTGTTCGTAAATTACGATTCTAGCTGAATCTTTTAAATTGTCTCTTGTGAGGTGTTCAGTCTACAGCTGTTTACGAACATTACCTTACTTAATGCTACACGTCGGGAAACTATTGTGTGACAGAAACGCTACCAACACAATTCTACCACAGTGAGTATGTCCTATTAGTTTAAAGGTTAACATATTTTGCTACACTGGAAGGCGAAGGAGGTATAAATACTGGATTTCGCAGCGGCCCAGTCAATTAATACCTCGCGATTTTAGAAGTGCGTTATTCTTTGTCAGTTATTTTGTTTCCAATGAACAACACAACGATCCGGTGGGACCGTCCTAACAGTATATTATCTTTGCAACAGTAAAAGTTTTACCAACACAACTTTAAAACTTCTACGAATGCGTGTGAGACAGTTGTTGCAAAATTAAACCGTTTACTTTTTATGAGAAAAAGTTGTATTTTACTTTTAAAAGTTTACTTTTTACTTTTTAAAAGTAACAAAAATTTAACAAACGAACAAACTGAATTCTGTGTATCCCCTTTATTAAAAGTTGTTATATAGTTTAGTTAATTTTTATATATTTTGCCTTTTAGCTTATCCAATTATACTTAGTTGTTACAGACACTTGACCTTTCCACTACCTTCCTCACCCCCTCTTCACGCTATCATAAACACCCCACACACGTCTGGATACACGCCCTAAACACATGTTCACCACCCTTACTTCTTTGTTTAGTTTAGTTGTTCAGTGATCTCTTTGACAATAGCTTAATAAATTAAGCTGAAACAGCTGTCAGAGTTAAATAAAAACTGTGAAACTTACCAAATGTTTAGAGTGCAATTAATTAGTGAAACCGACTTAATAATTAAATTATTATTGCACACTAAATCCATATAAAACCATGTTTAAATTTGTTTAAACTTCCCCGTAATCTACAAAAGAACAAAGCGGACGCTTTTAGTAAACACGATTCTGCAATTTTGTGAGTTCCCATTCCCATTGTACCGCTGTGTAGAGTAATTAATCTCTTGGCTTATTTACATATCATGAACAGTTACGCGTAATGTTTGTATACCAATTTATATTATTTACTTTCCATTAACAGTTAAAATACAGCCTATGAACATAATCACTCTCCGTTTTTGGTCGATTATTTATTGTATATTTTAAACATGCAATACTGGATACACAAAAAATTTCATTTATTATTTAGTTATTTACTCTACCGAATAGGCTATATAAAAGTGGCATGGAATTGATTAGAGAATTGAAGGTAAAGCTAAAAACAAGATAATTCTTTAAGAAAATTAACATTTTACTGATGTCATGATAATAAACATAATGTGTTACATTTGTTACTATCATTGTGATAACATCATATTTATTATAATGTGATAGTAAAACAGAAAAGAGCATTCTTCACAAACGGCCGCGCATTTCTTCACGTTTTTAGCCCTAGTAAAATGGAGTTCGGCTGAAAAAATTAGGGAAGAATAATTAATTGTCATAATACAAATTATTGCTTATTTTAATGTATTTTGACAACCACGTTAGTGTTATCCGTTTACGAACCTCTACAAACTTGCAGTATTGACAGTATTGACAGCCTATAAGTACATCTAAACCTACTCAGCGAATGGCACAACAAATGGCGAACAAAAATCAACAAAAAAACCTGTATAGGTTATATTAACTACTCGACATGACATCTGTCTACTTATACCAATTAATACCACACCTGTACCAGTGAAAACCGAAAGTAATTACCTTGGACTTTACCTTGATCCGGCACACACCTGACAGAAGCATTTCCAGATCAAACAAAGGCAGTTAGACAGATGCTCCTTGGGCGAAAGTCTAAGCTGCCACTAATCAACAAACTGTTATGCTACTTTACAAAACCACGCTAAAACCTATCTGGTTCAATAAATTCTAGCTATAGGGATGCGCCAAGCCCAAAATATTAAAAGTCATTCAAAGATTTCAGTCAATAGTGCTGGGAGCTATAGCAGATATCGTACATCAGCAATCAGACATTCAGTACGTCAAACCGACTTGAAAATGCTTTCATAAAGGAAATCCAGAGGATTGCAGCAAAATACATTCATCAAATAATAGACCACAAAAATGAACTAATAGAGCACCTATAAAACAACGGTCCCGAGACGTGAGAAGACTCCGCAGAACTTGAACTCATGATTTGCTAGATCCTTAAAAACACTCTTCAAACATCATTGGATGTTTCCCTTACAAACCTAACGCCTTCACCTGATTTACTTAATATGCACTGTTATAGATGTAGATTGTAAATTACCAAATTGTCAATTAAAAATTTCAGAAAGGAGAACCATACACGACTTCCATGTTCTAAGATTTATATTAAAAATAATTTACTTGAATTCGGTTCGATAATTTCCAACAAGTTAGGTCATTTCCTTGTAAATCGAGTCTATTGTTGACAAATTGAAACAAAATATTTTCAAAGAAACTACTCCTTTTTGCCGATAACGTAGTATACACATATAAAAAAATCGGTATGGAAAACCATACATGACTTCTATGTCCTAAAATTTATATTTAAAATCATTTAAATATTAACTAAGTGGATGCTTGAGTTCTGAAGAAATGACGTATCAGCTAAAATGGTACCCCCATGTCAGGTGAGTGAAGACTATCCTCAATCTTCGTGAGGAAGCATTGTACTTTTGAATAAAATGTTTGTAGGTCGAACCAAGAGCTGGCCAAAGGGAGCTGCGATCTGATTCCTGTAACGAACTTAGGCTCTCACTGCGAGTTATCGGCCGAGGGTGAATGATGTCTATAGTGTTATCAAAGTCTTTCCTGTTAAAACAAACTAGTCATTTTTCTTTTTTAAAATCGAGTCTTGATTTGTTTCTTTCCATTTGTCTTCTGATTTCCTGAACGACGATTCTGTTTACGCGTATAATTATAAATTTCTCAGCAAAACATTTCTTCCTTAATACGTTTGTGTCTTCTGTTTAACACCCACCATTTTGATGCATGTCATAACGCTAATCCACACAGGCTAGTAAATAACTAGTCATCAGTGAGGTCAAAATATTTTCCAGGAGGGGCAAACAATTTTCCAGAGGAGAAAAATATTTATATATTTTTCATACATACACACATGCACATATTAGTTTGTAATTTTGTATTATAACAGAAATAAGTACACTGACTGTATTAATTTATTAAAACATTTATTGCTTCAATATATGCATAAATTAATGGCTTGTAAAATTTAATGTTTGATCTCCATCAAGTAGTGCTCAAGTTTCCAAAGTTTTAATATTATTATGTCCGTAATCAAAACATCAGAGCAGGTTTTAGTTTGTATGAGGGTACACCGTGGAAAAAAAATCAACATTCCCTATGGAGCGTTGCTCAGAGTAAAGCTGCGAATCTACAGTGTACGTTTCACAGAACAAACACGGGGAAAAGAAGGATCGCTCCGAAGTCTCTCATGGACCCTGAGCATCTTGCAGAATGTTCACTCCCAAAAGACGTAAAGTCTGTCTATGAACCGTTCCTCTGTAAATACGTGCAGTTACACTGGTGAGCCATCCACAGGAAGCAAATCGCTGTCCACGCTGTGTTTTCGGCTTGCTCACGTTGTGTTGATGTGGGTTTCGCCACTTTCCATTTAAAAAGCGTGCAAACGTAAGAAAATAAAAATGAGTGATTCCAGAAATAACGCGAATTGTGTGTGTGTGTGTGTGTGTGTGTGTGTGTGTGTGTGTCCTGCCTGCCTTTTTATTGCTGTAATCACAATAATAGAACTTTGGGAACGTAAACATTACATAATTGAGATATGCTTGCCTGCCGGGAACGATATGTATTCACTCATATAAGATTTATATTAAAATGAAAAAAATATAATTTTGTTAAAGTGAAATGAAATGTTTCCATAGAAACTACTTCTTTGTTATCATTAACGTATTACACATATAAAACTTATAAAATTTACTACCTCCCTCATCAACTAACATTTTAATTTATAGGAAATTACCCCCTTCCCCTTCAACTACCTTTTCATTTATAGATATTTCATCTACCTTTTTACAGTGGATTATTATGACCTTCTTTTAAGGATACTTTATTTATCATAATTAAACACTTTACTCTTGTTAAAATGTAAAAGGATGCAGGTAAACTACCCCTTCCCCTTAACCGATATTCACCAAAATCAATAGTCCTCTACAATTCAGAACTGTATGCAAAACATTATGTGATTCTGTTTGAATTTGCGGCAGTTATTGTTTGCCATAGAAAATTTCTACACACAGACAGACAGACAGACACACACACACACACTTTTCGAAAAATGACTTATTCATGTTTCGAGGGTAGTACAATCAGTATGTGCCATTATCTCGAACATGATTTTTTTCGGCATGACCATACTTCCATTTCCTTATGGAACATGAAAGTAAAATTATCCCCTCCCCCTTCAACTAACTTTTTATTTATAAATATTTCATCTGCCTTTCTGCAGTGGCAGTACGACCTTCTTTTCAAGATAATATATTTATACAAATTAAGTACTTTACTCTTGTTAAAACCTACAACGTTGCAGGTAAACTACCCCTTTCCCTTAACCCATGTTCACTAAAAACCAATAGGCCTTGAGTCCTTTACAACACGGACACATATGCAAAAAATTATTTAATTCTGTTTGAATTTGCGGCAGTTATCGTTCTCCATAGAAATAATTCTACACACACACACACACACACACACACACACACACACACACACACACACACACACACACACTTTTCGTAAAATCATGTAGTGTTATTTTTGAGTCACTTTATCTATAAAAATTAGGTACTTCATTCTTATAAAGAAACTGAACTACGCAGATAATCATACCTCCTCCTCGAACGATCCCCACTGTTAATGATATTTACACTTTCACAGGGTAATATTTTTATAATATGTAATTTCTGAGGTATCTTATACTTCAAAATTAAATATTCCTACTTTACTTAATTTCAGCACAGCAAATTTTTAAAAGATCACCCCTCCCGCTTCAACTGCCCACTCCATTTATAATTTTACAGTGGATTAATATGACTTTATTTTCGGGGCACTTATTTATTAAAATTAAGTACTTACTCTTTTTAAAACACAAAACAATGCAGATAATCTACCCCTCCCTTCTAACCAAACACCCTGGTTGCCTGGCAACAAAATTATTTATTTTTAACAATTATCATAGTTTGAAAAAGTTTAAATTAATTGTTTACGTACTTTACGTACTGGTGATAAAACGCAAAACGTTGCAGGTAAACTATCCCTCTCCCTTAACCGATCTTCACCAAAATCAACAGGCTTTGAGTCCTCTGCAACTTGTGCACATATGCAAAAAATTATTTGATTCTGTTTGTATTCTCAGCAGTTATTGTTTGCTATATAAAAAATTCCACACACACACACACACACACTTTTCGGAAAATGACTTTTCTTCATATTTTGAGCTTAGTACACTCGGAATTAGCTCTTATCTCAAAGACGATTTTTTCGCGATCATTATACTTCTATTTCTAGAAATATTTAAACATGAAACAAGTAATAAATTAATACCAGAACATATTCAGATTAATACACAAAATTTTAATATTTTCAAGATTACTAATTTAATAAAATAAATAAAAAATAAATATTTATATTATATATTTACAATTAATTATATTACATTGTTATTTAGGGCCTACACATATAAAACATTAAATTTAGTCTACATATAAAACAGATGTTTTGAACACTGATTAAAAAAAAATTAGTTTATTAAATTATATCTGATGATGATAGTTAGATACTATGGAAACATGTATGTAATTTTCAAAATAAAAGATATATTCTTGTAATAAGTTGTAGTATTATTAATTATATATATATATATATATATATATATACAGTATATATATATTACATTTAATATTTATCATTAAATTTACCTCAAGATGTTATTTTTCTATTTGGAACATGTTTCGAGAGTTCTTGTTCTCTCATCTTCAGCCTTCGCGGCCATCTTCTCATCTTGAGGTAAATTTAATTATAAATATTAAATGTATTATATACATCAAGAAACGGACTGTAGCAGAAAGTGAATATATATATATATATATATTGCAATGGGTGAGATTTGCATATAAAATAATAAATTTCACTCTTAACATATGATAGCATGTTTCAATGAGAACTGATCAAAGTAAAAGTTGCGTGTTGGAACATTGTATTATAGACAGTAAGAATCATGTCAGAATTGTTAGATTAAGTTAATTTTTGACTGTATAAAAAAATATGAGTGTTGTGAAATAGTACGAACGTATGCTTAGGCATATGGCGAGTGCGCGTGTGCGTTTGTGAATAACTGTGTTACGAATTACCAATAAAAATCTAATTAAATTAAATAACACTTATGTAAATCAAATGTCTGACACAAGACTTATACCAGATTATGCATAAAAATAAGACCAATCTGGTAGTAATGTTTGTTAATGATATAAAGTAAAAAATATATCAGTTTTTCATAAAAAAAGGTTTTATCACCCACAAGAAAAGCAATTAAATTATACCGGTTTATTTTGCACGTTTTACATTGCCCATGTGCAATTTCTTACAAGTAGAATGTTATCTGGACTGTAATGAAAGGGTGAGGGAACAGTTTTGACCAATCAGATAGGCTAATATATCAGTCGATCTGTCCCGTGACGAGATGCAAGGCAGTCTACGGTAGTACTCAGAAAAAGCAATATCGTACTCTCTATAACGTGTAATCGTTAACTCTGATTCAGTACGATAGGTCTGTCAGGAGTTACGAACACTAATAGTAAAGTGCACCAATGATTATTCGAGTGCTAATTCAGTAATAGTTTCAAGATTGTCCGATTAGGTATCTGTGAACACATCAAGTTGCCGGAACTATTTATCCTAATTAAATAATAATTAAATTGAACAATGTCATAGAAGTACCCAACCCGTACATCGACCCTGAGAGCTGAAGGAGGAGATCCTGAAGAAGAAACACAGGAGGAGCGGCGGTATCTTGACGACTACCTGGAAGGAGCAGCTGTCCACATTCACCAGGGAACCAGGTGAAACACCCCACCGTTCATCTCATTCAGGAAAGTGAACCCATTTATAATAAACTAAATAAAACAATTATAAACTTATAAGAAACAGAAACTTATAGAAATTAACGTGTATGTTATTAGTGTGTAAGAATTATTTAAAGTAATACTGAGGGTCAACAGAAACTGTTTATTAATTTTTACTTACAAAGAAATAGTAATTTATTTATTTATTTAAACAGATCTATTAATTAATTTTTATTTGTATTAAAAACATGTTTATTAATTTTGTTGTGTTCATATAAACTGTAGTAAATGAATTGTTCATGATATCCGGGCTGATTGTTAGTGGTCCATGGCTTATAACAAAACCAAACGTTTCGGCAGCTCCACAGGCTGCCATCATCAGTGGTATAAAAAATCCTGCACGCCGGGTATTTACGTACAGGCCACAGTACTGTGGTATAGGCTGATACTACCACAGTACTGTGGCCTGTACGTAAACACCCGGCGTGCAGGATTTTTTATACCACTGATGATGGCAGCCAGTGGAGCTGCCGAAACGTTTGGTTTTGTTATAAGCCATGGACCACGGCCAAACAGCCCGGATATCATGAACAATTCATCTGACACCGGCCGTGGAAGCCTGAGTAATAAACTGTAGTAAAATCTGTGCTGTCTAAATTTAAGAAAATCTTTAATTAAAGCAAATATTGCCATATCTAAGATATCAACTTATTTATTCTATGCGACCTTGTACATAGCAAATATACGAACATATATATATATATATATATATTGTAACGTATCAAAATAACGGTTACATAAAAAGAATATAATAAGTCAAATGAAAGAGTACCATAAGCATATTTCATCAAGCATGGAAGAAGGAACAGGAAGTATGAAAATCAAAAGTGTATCTATAAATAAATAATATTAAAGCAACCCAACGAAGAAGAAAGAAGAGTCATAAAAATATGTCATCGAGTAGAAAGAAGAAAGAGAGAATACAATGAATCAATATAATACGTTAGCATCTAGGCCCAATAGATCAAAATAGTGAGGGGATATGCCGAAAGTGACTATCATCATAAGGATAAGACGAACCAATAGATCAAAATAGTGAGGGGATATACCAAGAATTGATATCATCATAAGGAAGAAACATATCAAATGCAATTGTCATAGTGAGAAAATAGACTAATTTGTCATAATAGTGAGATAAATATAAGATAATGATTATCATAATAGTGAGTGAAAATGTGGAAGAATATAACTATAAATGAAAATGAGTTATCACAAATAGTGAGGAACCAAGAAAAACATCACAAATGACAAACAATTAAAATGAGGAAGAAACAGTTGAATAACCAGAAGAAGAAGAAGAAGAAGAAGAAGAAGAAGAAGAAGAAGAAGAAGAAGAAGAAGAAGAAGAAGAAGAAGAAGAAGAAGAAGAAGAAGAAGAAGAAGAAGAAGAAGAAGAAGAAGAAGAAATGTACCATGAAGAATGAAGATTATGTATGACCAGAACAAGACACCAACATTCCCAAAATATGGAAGGCACCACAATCAATATAATAACCAGAATAAGAGTAATGATTATAAGATTAGTAGTAATAAAAAACTACCTAGCAAAGAAGGACATAGTGAAACCAATATAATAAAAAACCAAGTGTTGAACCTTAATAAGTGATCACAAACAATAACAGTGAATACTTTAAATAAGTGCAACAATAAATAATGTAATAACACTAACCCCAAATAAGCAACACAGACAATATTAGTGAAGTGTTTATAACTGAGGGAAGTGAATAAAGATTAATAAGTGAAAAAATCAACGGTTATCAAGTGAAATACACAAACAATTAGTGTACCAATTGTAATCCAAGATTGTAAAACCACAAATATACTCAGTAAGACCACCAATTTAATGGTACTGAAAAGAGAAATAATTGCTCAAAGAGATCAATGATAAAAGCTTTATAATCCTTGATATGGAATGTGCCTGAATGTCATAGTAACACAGGACAAAATGTAGATAAATGTTAAAACCAATAAGTAGTAAACAAACTAATTTGTTGAAAAGAAACAAATCAATGTATACGAGCCAAGATACAACCCACCAAAATGTGTAACATAGTTAGATAAAAAACCAAGTATTATTGTATAAACATATAGTGTAAAATGTGTACAACATGTGCAAAACATAGTAATAAACAATTATAGTAACATGCCATAATGACATGACAGTATTTAAGATGAATACTGAATAAAGTAAGAAGCAGATTTTTGCCAACTAAATGACACATAACCTCACCTGAACTGGACCTACAACATAAAATCATACACAATAATTAGATAAAGTAATTATCAATAATTGTTTCAAACAGAGACCAAATAAGAATAAATGTATAAGACAATGAATACCATATGAACTGAAAGACACAACTATATGAGTCAGATTATTTATTATAACAATAAACCAATTAGACAGAATCCCATGTGACCATAGAGTTAATCAAAAAACCTTAACAAAACTTGTAAAGAGAGAGTAAGAAGGTTTACCAGTAGTTAGAGTAATGTTCAATACAACTATGAGGATACCTCACAATCATTGTACAAGTAATTTAATAACTGGAATTTAATAAACTAACTAACTGTAATCATAGGACTAGGTGTAAACAACCATCATACAGTAACTTAAAGAAATTTCAGCTAACAAAAAGTTAGTAAGTCCACTAAACAGACCATGTACAACATTTGTACACACTTTAATTATCAACAATGGATATAATATGTGGTACAAATAACTAAATGAGAGTGACAGAATGGCGAAATAATAGCATAGTGTATTTTAAACAATGCTATATGTGTAAATAAGATAACATTTGCCGAAATAAAGTATTAGCAAATGTATGTAAGTGTATCAAATAACATTATAGTACCAAAGATATGTAGTAGCATAAGGAATAATGGTGATGTAAGAAAATATAAATACTTGGACATGGATGGCTTGTACGCCATTAGTACATTTTGCTTAAATCACAAATATGTTAATATTATGTATTAGATTATAAGAGATATGGACTCCAGACGTTTAATCATAAGCATTAGGATATAATTACACCAAAATATAGTGGAAAAAACTTATTTTTATTAAGAGCCACTGGACGGTAGCGCAATGATTTTATTTTCTAGGTTGGCTAATCTGATTTATATCGCGCATCAATTTTTGCGTGGTTGAACTTTGCACAGTGCACATTCAGTTTTCTCGGCGTTCGGTTCGCCGAACTCTTCTCTGTCAATTAGTGTCGACATTAAATGTAGGCTTTAGGCCCTTACATTCTCGCTTATGGCCAACTAGCGCCATAATTAACTTCTTATTCTCGGTTATGGCCGACTAGGCTCTTTTCATGTTTAACTAAATTCGTATTAACTTGCAACATGCAGTATTAGCCAGCCTCATTCAAATTTACATCTGTAATGTGATTATTTAAATATTAAACTTATTCGTATACAGTCCATTTCTCGTTATTTCTTAATTCAGAATAATTCATTTACACATTATCTCAATCACTATGGAAGACCAGCCAGCAGAATATTTAAACCAAGAAGAATACATTTAGCCCACTCGGGCCCAATTAACTAACACTTCCTGTCCACGCTTGTGGAACATTATTTTATTCAACAGTTCCGGTCCACTTGGACCGGGAATCATTCATTTTTTTGGTCACTCCGGACCTGGATTTCCACTTAATATCTTTACATCTGTTTCTGGCCATCACGGGCGAATTAGCACGTCAGCTAATGCGACCGTGGCGTGATTTGCGTCGCCATTTCGTCCGTCATCTTCGGACAACGCAATAACAAGTTCCTGCCGGCTGCAGTGCTTCAAAGTGGTCATCTCTGCCAGCTGTTCACCATCGTCACCAAGGAGCCGACGCTGTGGGACGTCGCCAACCAGGTACCACCAGCAACAGTAAAAAGGTGCGTAAAAAATATCTGAAGAAGGCCTCAAGGTGCTGACCAGAAAGAGAGGCGGATTGAAATCCGCGATAGTGCGGATACAATCCGCGGTAAATTCGTTTGACATTCATTTAAGCACAAAACATTTTTTGACTGTAAGATTAGAAAGTCTTAAGAGCTTGGCCTCGAAGTACGACGAGGTACAGTCTGAGATAGAACTTATCAGTAAGGATACGAGCGCTGCTCAGGCAGACCGAGTCGAGGTTGAGGAAATGATATACTCAACTGAGGCAAACATTTTACAACTTCTTGACACTTTTAATACTCAGACAGTGCCTCCTGTACTATCGACGCCTATGCATTTAAAGCCGATAAGTTTGCCCTGCTTCTCAGGCAACATACTTGAGTGGCAACACTTCTATTCAATTTTCAATGATCTAGTGCATTCAAGATCCGACTTAACACCAGTACAGAAACTGCATTATTTGCATTCCTCGGTGAAGTGTGAACCATTAGACTTAATTAAATCATTACCCATTTGTCAAGAAAATTATGTAATAGCGTTGAACTTGCTGTCCGAGAGGTATAATAATCCATTTATATTAGCCAAATATTACGTACAAAACCTACTTCAGGTTAAGTCCACAATAAAGGACTCAGTCCAAAGCTTGGCGGAGTTTACGAATGCAATAACGTCTTCCGTTAATTCACTGGCGGCAATGAAGCTGTCCGTAAATACATTTGAGTTTATTACCATACAGTTGCTCTCCACCAAACTTGACCCTATTACTTTAAAACTGTGGAAGGAGTCAATAGACCCTGACAACTTGCCCAGTTTTCAAGACTTTACGCATTTTTTAAACTTGTGCCGACAGCTTTTAGAAAATACAATGCCAATTGAATCCGGACAGCAATTCAACAAACCTAGCGTAAAACCAAACAATAAATTTGAGAAATATAGCTTAAGAAATACTGCTGGCAGCAATACCTTTAAAAATTATCACGCAGCGGCAAGGCATTTGTGCGTGTGTTGTAAATCTGACCACCCGCTTTACATGTGTAACAATTTTCGTACATTAAGTGCCGCTGAGCGGGGGCAATTGGTTGCAAATCATAAATGCTGTATTAACTGCCTTAGAGCAGGTCATTTGACAACAAATTGTAAAAGTAAACGAGTCTGTAAAATTTGTTCAAAGGGTCATCACACCTTGCTGCACGCTAATTACGTGCCACAATCACCAGCTGCCAGCAGCAATTATTGTTCATTTAAATTACAGTGTAAAAACAATATTCTTCTATCCACAGCGGTTGTATATGTCGTTGATCAGGCTGGCAATAGGCATAAAGCTCGGGCACTCCTAGATGCCGGGTCCCAGATCAATTTTTGTACGAAATCATTTGCGAAAAGGTTGCACCTTAAACTAACCCGATCTAATATTCCAATTACAGGAATAAACAACACAGCGTGTTGCGCTACTGACATTGTTTCCATGCGTATTATTTCTCGCTATCAGAGACATAGTTTTGAGGCCAAATGTGCCGTCCTATCTAACTTAACTCATAATCTACCTTCAATCTCGTTTGACATCAACCGGTTTCACATTCCAAATAAAATTTTTCTCGCCGACCCAGATTTTAATATATCTTCACAGATCGACATACTATTAGGGGCACAATTTTATCTGGATTTAATATTAGCCAATAAATACACACGCGGACACAACTTCCCTATCATTCAGGAAACAAAACTGGGTTACATTCTGGCTGGCAATCTGCCCAAACACTGCCACACCCAGGGTCCTGCGGTTTCGTTCCTGGCAAGGAACGAGGACAGTCAAATTCTACAATCTCTCGAGAGATTTTGGGAGGCAGAAACAATCCCTGGCGATACCCCTGACGGCGAGTCGGCTTGCGAAGAGCATTTTGTGCGCTCTACTCAGCGCAACCACGAGGGTAGATTTATAGTGTCGCTCCCATTCAAATCTGATAATCCCCACTTGGGGGAATCGTACACAAGTGCCGAATCAAGATTTTTAAGTTTGGAGCGTCGATTCAGGCGCGATCCCAAGCTCGCTCACGACTACGCGGACTTTATCAGGGAATATATGGATCTTGGGCACATGACACTCATCGATCATGGCGCTATCAATTCAGGAGCGTCAAATATTTACTACTTGCCTCACCATGCAGTGTTTAAACATTCTAGCTTGACCACAAAACTGCGCGTTGTTTTTGATGGTTCGTCCAAGACTACTAATGGTCTTTCGTTGAATGACATATTATTAGTAGGTCCCAATGTTCAGCAGGATCTCTTCTCTATTTTGTTGCGTTTTCGCATACATAAGTATGTCCTGATTGCCGACATCGAGAAAATGTATCGTCAGATTCGCGTAGCTGAAGGAGATTGTCACTATCAACGCATTTTGTGGCGTGACTCTCCCCTCGAACCACTTAAGCATTTCGCGCTGCAAACAGTAACCTACGGCACGGCTAGCGCCTCTTTTTTGGCCACTCGGTGCCTTCTACAAATTGCTAGAGACAATCAAACTTCCTTTCCTCAAGCGGCTTTAGCCATAACTAACGATTTTTATGTCGACGATCTACTTACCGGTTCGGACACTATCCCCGATCTAACCAAGCTGAAATCTGACCTAGGTGCGTTACTTGCTCAATATGGTTTCACGTTGCACAAATGGGCATCAAATGAACCCACAGCGGTCGCAAATCATCACAACTTTTCACGACCCCTAAATAAACAGGACAACGTGCGTACCCTGGGCATTCTTTGGAACAACACTGCCGATTCATTTTTGTTTGATGTCAAACTATCTCCGGTCGATCATAGCATATCCAAGAGAAAGATTCTCTCAATTATCGCCGGAATATATGATCCGCTGGGTTTAATCGGACCAGTTGTCTTTTTGTATAAACACTTTATGCAGCGACTTTGGCTTTGTAAGCTTGGTTGGGATGAACCGATTTCCGGTCAGTCACTTTCGGATTGGCATTCTTTGTGTAACGAATTGAGTTTGATTGGTAAAATAATAGTCCCGCGATCTATTCGTTTCAACCGTGAGGCGGTTACGGTTCAGTTGCATGGGTTTTCGGATGCCTCGGAGAAAGGGTTCGGCTGTTGTATATATATTCGAGTCATTTATCAGGATTCTACTGCTTCCTGTCGTCTCCTGTGTTCCAAATCTCGCGTGGCTCCCCTACGCCAAGTGTCATTACCTCGCATCGAGCTCTGCGCTTGTTTGTTATTATCGCGACTTGTATCCAAGGTTATTCCTGCTCCTTATTCGTTTATTGATGGTGTACATTTGTATTCTGATTCTATGGTGGCTCTTTTCTGGATTCATGCGCAGTATACGCGTTGGAAGACATACGTCGCTAATCGGGTTGCTGAAATTCAGCGTCGCACGCAAGCTTATACCTGGCATCACATTGATTCGCGACGCAATCCTGCTGATATTATATCTAGGGGGTGTTTCCCTGACGTTTTGCGCGATTGCTCGCTTTGGTGGCACGGTCCTGGCTGTCTGTCTCAATCGTCAGATTCTAATCCTGTCCCATCCTTCGTACCGGCCACTCCATCGTCTTCGGAGGTCACCGCGGAAGAGAAAACTGCACACAACCAGTCGCTAATGTCTACCCTGGCTGTTGACTTATCGTTGGACTTTTCCTCGTTGCACCGGCTGACACGTGTATACGCTTACTGTTTTCGTTTCATCAGAAATATTAGGCACCCATGTGCGGACAAACTTTCGGGCGATCTGACCCCTGTAGAAATTCATCAGTCTCTCAATTTCTTCATAAAACAATCTCAGTCGATCCACTTTGCAACCGAAATTAGTTGTCTTCGGAACGGATCTTCTGTTTCCATTAGGAGCAAGTTGGCTGCTCTCGACCCGTTTCTTGACACTTCTGGAGTGATAAGCGTGGGCGGACGTTTGCAGCATTCGCAATTACCCTACGATTCGAAACATCCTATCGTATTACCCCCTTCGGCGCATATTACACGCCTTATCATCGAACGTGAACACATTCGTTTACTTCACGCTGGTGCTCAGCTCGTGCATCATTCACTGCGTCAACGTTGGTGGATTGTCAATGCCCGGCTAGTCATCCGTTCCATTATTCGTAAGTGTCTCAAGTGTATCAGGTTTAGTACCACACAGCAGGTCCAGAGACTTGGCATTTTGCCATCCCCTAGAGTCACTCCATCAAGGCCGTTTCTATTTTGCGCGGTTGACTATGGTGGTCCCTTCATGATTCGTCATGGCGGGCAGAAGTCTAGAACCTTTACTAAGGCTTACGTATCTCTGTTTGTTTGCTTAGCAACTAGGGCTATTCACCTGGAATTGGTGTCCGACCTTACTGCAAGCGCATTTATAGCTGCTTTACGTCGTTTTATGGCACGTCGGGGTATACCTAGTCAGCTGTACTCCGACAACGGCACGAACTTCAGGAAGGCACGCACCATCCTACATGACATTTACAACTTTTGGCGCAACAAGAGTGCCATCACCTCGATTAGGTCATGCACATCCTCTCAGGGGATATCATGGTCATTTATTCCGCCCTCCTCACCTCACTTCGGTGGCCTTTGGGAGAGCGGCATAAAGAGTTTGAAATTTCATCTGCGGCGCGTGGTAGGCAAATCTATATTAAACTTCGAAGAGTTCACGACCGTTTTGTCTCAGATAGAGGCATGTCTGAACTCTCGACCCTTATTTGCTATTTCCTCGGATGTTAACGACCCGGTGCCACTTACACCTGGCCATTTTTTGATTTGCGCGCCCCTAACTGCGATTCCTGACCCTGACCTTTCTCACGTTCCTGTTTCTCGTCTTGGTCGTTGGCAGCTGATTCAGAGGTTTGTCCGGGACATTTGGAAGGCGTGGTCTCGCGATTATTTGCACCAGCTGCAACAGCGTCACAAGTAGAAGTTTGCCAAAGATAATGTTTCCATTGGTGACTTAGCTTTGATTATAGAGGATAACTTGCCTCCATTAGCCTGGAAATTTGGCGTGATCATCGCCACATTTCCCGGCCCAGATGACTTGGTTCGCGTCGTAGACATTCGCACGCCTACGGGTGTTTTGCGGAGACCAATACATAAATTATGTCTGTTGCCAGCGCGAGACGAGATTTGACATTATGATTAAAGCACAATGCTACCTTATTCAGCCATTGGCTTATTATTTATTACGACCATTTGGTCAACATAACTGTGATGAATTGTCACAACATTTTTGTCAATTTTGCGTCGTGGCACGCTTCTAATTATCACAGTTCTGTGGTATCTTAATATTTGTATTGTATGTTAATTTATGGGGCATACTTAGTCTTACACATTTTCATTTGATGTTATGGGGTATATTGCATGTTTTTTGGTGGTCTTATTTATGAAATGTTATTACATAATACTCGCATGTTTGCCGTTAAGTAACCATGCATTCATTTCTTTATATTGTTGCTGATAAATATGTACTATTTTGTGAATGTCTTAAATTGTTAAATTGTCTCTGTAATTTCACTATTGTATTGATATTTGACATTGCAATCATTATCTTGTAATTATTTTATTTATCTTGTAATTATTCAAATTATTGGTATTGTTTCACATAAATTGTGTCCATGTAAAACGATTGTAAGCGTCTGCCGTATGTAACTGCCACGTCTAATTTATTCATATTGTATTTTATATTTTATTCATTTTGTAAGTAAGCATGCACAATTCTTTATTTAAAACTATGGCATACATGTCATAGCTGGGCTGCATTCAGCATGTAGCTTGCTCATATATTGTTACATATTGTAAATTCCTGAAACTTCAGGAATAGCATGGTCATTACATGCCGCACTGCTGAATGTACAATAGAACATGCAACTACAACATGTTCAACAACAATTTTGTTCATGATGAACCTCCGTTCATGTATTAAACATTGTATAATTACGTATTTTCTTTCATGTTCTATAATGTTACATACTGCACACTTGTGCCAGGAATATTGTTAACCAGACTTATTCGTATATGAAACAGCTGTTCGCCGACCTTGGCCTACAGTCGCCTATCTGCATGCTTATCTCTAAACTAGCGGCAGACTGCCGTTATCTAATCTCAACTCAAGGTTCAACTTGGCCTTGAAGCTAATCATGGTTAATAACAACCGTACTCTTTAAATCAAATTGCAAATGTATTATAATTTATTAAAATGTGTATTAAAAAATCTTTTTGATTTTTGACGGGCAGCTTATGGACGGTAGCGCAATGATTTTATTTTCTAGGTTGGCTAATCTGATTTATATCGCGCATCAATTTGCGTGGTTGAACTTTGCACAGTGCACATTCAGTTTTCTCGGCGTTCTGCTACCCGCCGAATTTACCCAGGCTAGCTAGTGGAGAAGGGGTGGGGTTCCTTGGTAGATATTAACACCACCTACGTCAGTATCAAGAAGTGTGAGTGGTAACCAGAAATCCAATTCACTTATATATAGTTTTTTTTTTTTTTTTTTTTTTAAGGGCGCCACTCCGTGCAGGGAAAACCAACGGGCGAACACGGAGATTCAATCCCGTCCCAATAAGGTTGATCACTAAACCACTTGATAAGGCAGTTTGCTCAAATTTACTATACCAATCATGTAAGGCATACAAAATATACAAAATAAGAAATCATATTCTATTTTATTAAGTTTTGCTTGTATCTCCAAATAACAATGAGAGTAAATGACTGTATATCATTAGCTGATGCCGCAATAATAATAAATGTTTAAACTGACAACAACTTAAATCTAAATAACTTATGTAATACGCTATACTAATATATACAGTATTTATGTGGCGCAGAAGTGATAATCCCTCGAAGAGTAACTCTCCGCAAGTCCGTGTCGAAACACCAGTCGTGGCACAGTTTAGGAAATTAATCAAGGAAAAGATAAACTCACCACAAGTTCTCCGCGTAATGCACGCACAATCGAACAGTAAGCGTATCGGAAGTCCAGGTCGGTCGCGGAACGCGGCGGCGGAATGCGGAAATCCGCGGCGGCAGAAAGAAGTCTCCAGATGACAGCACGAAGCCCCAGGTGTGAAAATGCTCCAAAGTAACAGCAATCAGGGTCCCAGACAGTTCAGGAATCAAAATTAAAACCCTGTAAATTCATTAAATAATAGTACTGTGCATATAACATCTTCCCATGCAAACATTGAACACTAATTCATTCACTAGAATGTGTTTTACATTTTTTTCTTATTTCACCAAGTTTATCTACCAAAATACTCGAAATACGATTAAATATTCAAAGTACAAAAGCAAGTTACTAAATTTACACTCAAAACTTCAAAGATAAATTTCTAAACATGGAAAAGTTACTCCTAAATTAGTAATACATTTACAGTTAACAAAAATTTCACATTATCAAAAACTTTTAATTATAATTGGTCAGGAATATGAACTGAGTAATAAATATAATAATTTATAATAATATAATTTAATTCAATAATTTATTTAGCTGCATAGATTCGCTATATGCTTGTCCACAATAAAGTATTTTGCATGAAAGTCAAAACATTGTATTTAACTACTATGCATTGTTTCGAAACCCTAGCTATAATATTTGGTGACCAAGTGTTTATATCATTCAACTAATCTAATAAGATAAAATTTATGGTTTAGTTATGAAATTGCTTTAGATAAAGTGTGATATGAAATAAACAATACATTATCTGGGCACAACAATTCGAACTACAACATTTACATTAAATTTCTGACCACAGCCCGGTAATTACATCGCTGTTAGCTTTAATTACAACAGCTGTGGCGGCACTGCCTACTTGATCGTGCCTTTCGTTGCTACTCCTACTGAACTCGAGGTTCACAATGTAATTGTTACCTTTTGATTAACATTATTTACAACGATATTAAATTATAGGTAATACTATTTACAAAATTACTTTCTACAGATATATTACAATATTAAAAGTTTACTTTGTGCAAATGAGGAATACACTTTCACGTAAAGACAAGATATTGTGCTTCTCAATTGAGGGAGCATGTGCCGTCCCACACTTACGATATTAACCATAAATTAAGCTTTTAGTTACAAATAATTTATTAATAAGTTGAAGTTAAAATGTAAATATAATAGTAATTCAATTAATTGGCTTGAGATATTCTGTGAGCACATTACACTGTGAGGTTGACAAACAGTACTGTCCATACATGATTGGCAAAGTTTAAACAAGTACATAAAGTTATAATTTGGAACAATTTACACTCGCTTTTCCCGCAATGGAAAATAGATTAAGATATTTTCGGTAAACTGCCTTACCTTTTCGCACTTGGCTAAGTGCATAGATCCTCACGTCGAGAAAAGGGTTGTACTGCAGCGCTCGAAACGTTGACTCTCAGTAGTAGGCGAACTTGACCAGCAATGACTCATTTCAAGACTGCCACAATCTTGGGTTCCTACATAGTTAGGCTTCCTACCGAATTGGGGTCTTATCAGTTGCTGATAAGAACGGACCGGCTGGGTAGATCGTAACAGCTGTGCTCTAGATATCGACATTGTTTGCATGCACAACAATGATAACTATACTCAGGTTGATCAGGCCTGATTTCGATAAAGTATTGAGCTATTTTACTGTTACAAATTACCCCCCAACTCGAAGAAAATTTCCTGAAATTTTCTTAAGCAATGAATCGCTTCAGATCAGAAACATGCCAATTTCCCAAGTTCGATCCATCTTCCTTTTTAAGTTGATAGACCAGTGGTGATACTTTCTTAGAAATGACAAACGGACCTGTAAACTTTGGTGCCAGCTTGGTGGAAAAGCAGTTTACAGCGTTTGACTGGGGAAAGTTCCTCTTCAAAACCCGTTCACCTACTCTGAAGTCCTGTTGTCTTCTCCGTAGATTATACCTCACTGCGTTCTTCCGGTGTGCTGATTTAAGCCGGGTTTCAACCTCCTGGTACACATTCTTCAACTCTTCCATCTTGCGCCCATAAGATTCTGTCTCGTCTACTTCTGGTGTCTCTCCATTTTCTTCCGCCTCCTTGGTCCTTAATGTCAGCTCTCGCCCGAAGTTGAGAAATGCTGGAGTATATCCCGTTGCTTCATGCTTGGCCGTCCTCAACGCAAACCCAATCTTTGGCAGCTGTTGATCCCACAAACGGTGGTTGTCGCCGACAAAAGCCCTCAACATATTTCCAATTGTCTGATTGACTCTTTCAGTTGGATTTGCTTGGGGATGCCTACTAGCATTGTACAATATCTTGGTCTTGTATTCGGTCGCTAAAGTCTTTAGTGCTCTTCCAGAGAATTCCGCTCCATTGTCACAAATAAGATATGTGGGAATACCGAACATGAGGAAAATATTCTGTTCCAGGTGTTTGGCTACGAGAGATGAAGTTGCCGCTCGCAGGGGAAACAAAACAGTAAACTTGCTAAAGGTGTCAGTGACCACAAGAATGTATTTATAGCCTGAAGTGGACCGAGGTAGTGGCCCTAACAGGTCCGCCGCAATCATTTTCCATGGTCGATCTACTCCTCTTCGGGATCCCATCATTCCCGCTGGTCGTTGGTTGTCACTCTTTGTGGTCTGCCAGACTCGACAGCGTGCAACGTATTTCGAAACGTCCTGTCGCATCTTTGGCCAATAGAACTGGTTTTGTACTCGTGAAAATGTCTTGAAGGATCCTAGGTGACCTGCTGTAGGTTCGTCATGACACATATGGATGATTTTGGCTCTATCCTCTTTGGGGATGACTCGCTTCCATTCTGAAGTGATATCCCATAACGCTGTTCGACTAGGGATGTGTTTCCACAAAAGGTCCTTTTCCACTCTCCAAGTGGGATACTGGTCACCCTTTTCGGTCACCTCCCGTAGCATCTTCTTGTACCATCCATCTTCAACTTTCAGAACTTCGGAGACCACTGGAACCATCTCCTGCTCCTGCTCCACAGATCTTGATAACATATCTGGAACCACATGCTCTTTCCCTTTTCTATGGACTAGAGTGTAGCTGTATGGTTGAAGTCGAAGTGCCCATCTGGCTAGCCGACCTTGGGGGTCTTTTAAGTTATGCAACCACAAAAGGCTGTAGTGGTCAGTAATAATTGTAAAGTGACTTCCCTCAACATAAGGTCGGAATTTTTCCACCGCCCATATGACGGCCAAACACTCTCTTTCTGTTGCCGAAAATTTTTGTTCAGTTCTTGACAGAGTTCTAGATGCATAAGCGATTACTTGCTCTCCTTCTTGAGTGAGAACAGCTCCCAATCCTACACCTGACGCATCACATGATATAATGAAGGGTTTGCTAAAATCAGGGCATGTCAATATAGGAGCTTTAACCAGGCAACTGCATATGTCTTCAAAAGCATTTTGGGCCTCATCTGTCCACGTAAACCTCTTGTTTTTCCTTAGCAGGGACGTGAGTGGATAAAGTCTACTTGCAAAGTCAGGGATAAACCTGCGGTACCAAGAGGCCGTTCCGCAAAATTGTCTAACTTCCTTTTGGTTTCTGGGCACGGGAATCTGAACAATAGCCTGAACTTTTTCTGGTTCCACGCGTAAACCTCTACTATCAACCACGTATCCGAGGTAGCGTAACTCCTGGCGACAAATGCAGCACTTTTCCTGGTTGAGAGTCACGTCCACAGCTCGAAGTCGATTGAATATCTTCTCCAGAACTTCCAAGTGATGGTCAAAATGTTGAGTCACTACAATTATATCATCCAGATACACGAAAACGTGTGGTTCTAGGTCCGCTCCTATGATTTGATCGATGAACCTTTGCCAAGTGGCAGGCGCATTATGTAAGCCAAACGGCATTGTCACAAATTCAAACAGTCCACGACCCTGTACTGTAAACGCTGTTTTTTCTCTACTGTCTGCGGCAAGCGGGATTTGCCAATAAGCAGATTTTATATCCAATGAGGAGAGGTATCTAGAATCTCTTAGTCTGTCAAGAATCGTCGTAACCTGAGGTAGAGGATACGCGTCTCTTTTTGTTACAGCATTCAATTGACGAAAATTAACACAAAATCTTTTCGATCCATCAGGCTTGTCTACTAAAACTATCGGTGAAGACCATGCGCTTTTTGATGGGGTAACAACTCCCAATTCCAACATTTTGTCCAGCTCCTCATTCACAATCTTCTGTATACTAGGGGACATCGGATAATACCTTTGTTTTATGGGTTGGGCGTCGCCCGTATCAATCCGGTGTTCTACTACACTTGTCCGTCCTAATGGTTTTGTCTGTTGTTTGAATTGGTTTTCAATAAATTCCTCTAGCCTTTTCTTCTGCTCAGGATCAAGATGTTCCTCAGACTGCAGTCCCCCTTTTGTCCAAATCGATGCCAGTCCCACTTTTGTCGGTGCAAATTCCCAAGTCCTGTTGTAAATGTCTGTGAAAATTTGCATAAGGTTCCAGAAGTCTATGCCTAGGATAAGTGACTGGTTCAAACTCGGTACAACAATGACTCCTAGGTTTCTTGTCCTAGCCTCAAGAGTAACAGGAAGGTCAACAATTCCTTCAATCACATGTTTTTGGCCATCCGCTGTTTCCACATATTTGTTCTCAATAGGTTTCAATTTGGCTGGGAACCTCTCTAATATCCAAAGTCCTTCCTTACCCAAAACTGAGTGTGAAGCTCCTGATCAAGTAAGGCTCTAATGGTTTTACCAAATACCCGCACTTCCAAGTATGGTCGGGGATCTCCAGATTTAGAATAGAGAATGTAATTGATTTTTATATTAATTAAACTGTCTTGGAAGCCAACTTCAGGAATCAAGCTGACTTCCTCGTCTACAAGTTTTTTGTCCCGCATTTTTGGCATTTATTTTTGATGGTATCTGGCTCTCCGCAGCCGTAGCAAAATTTCTTTTTAGCCTCCTTGCAAGTAGCATACCGATGTCCTCTTGCTCCACAGTTCCAACACTTAACACTTCCTTTAGTTGGTGCAACCTGTCTGATACAAGAAATTTGTGGGGTTCTTCTTTTATGGGGTTCAGCATATGCTAAATCTGGTTCTAAAACACCCATAGTTCGATCTACATTGCGGGGTACAGTAACCCTAAAACGTCCTGCTTCTGCCTTACGTCCCATCAGGCGTAAATCTTCCAGAGTTTTTATGTCACACAGTGCTAGTCGATCTTGAAGAGTAGGGTGCAGATTGTTCAGAATCTGAGCAAGTCTGACTGATTCTGGGGTGTTTATTGACAGTCTGCTATACAACCCCTCCATGGCAGCAATAAACATATCGATTGACTCCTGCTCTCCCTGGAGGCGATAAAATATCTCTTGTTGCAACCTAAAGTCATAGTCAGGAGTTCTAAAAACAATTCTCATCTCCTGACATAAATCATTCCACGATTTAACCCTAGATATGGTTGACCTATACCAAACCAATGCTTGTCCAGCAAATAAATCAACAGCTGATTTAAAGAGTTCTTCATGGGTTACGCCCCTAGCTCTACGAATCTCTTCCACTCTCTCAAGAAAAGCACCCACACTTTGACCACCCTGACCATCAAATCTTAGTCCCCACTTGTACACGGGAACAGTTTTTGTGTTTGCTGCCAAGCTCTGAGATTGCTGGATCAGTTGGGGTCTATCCTGGTTGGCTAGTACAAGTTCAGACGGTGTGCCGTTGTGCCGGTTTGTAGTATCAAGTGGTTTCGCCAAAGGGAGAGTGCTGGGTCCTAGTGATGGCTTCTTATTGTGACCAGCAACCGAGGCTTCTCTAATTGGTAGAGTCTCTTGAGTAGTTGTAGCTCTGGCTGGTCCTTCACCTATCTTCGGTTTCTCCACTTCAGGTGTGACAAAAGAATCCAATAGACTCTTCACCTTGCGTTGTAGCTCCATCCTCTTCTCCTGCGATTCCTCTTCTTGGGTGTCCTCAGCATCTGGAATCGGAATGCGTTCAACTCGAGGGTAGAGATGCCACAGCCTCGCCACTATCCTCTGATATTCGTCATCTTTGAAGTTTCCCTCATATTGTTGTACTAGGTCCTCCAAATCATCTAAAATTAAAGTACACCCTTCCAGCTCTTCATCAAATTGAAGTGAATTGACGGAAGCCTCATTTATTGGAGTGTTTTTCGACATCGCCTGCGTCAACCGTTTCCTAAGATCATTAGCCGAACCATCAGTTGAAAGGCCTCGGATCCTGAGCTCATACGCAACTTCTACTTTCCTCAACTTGTAGGCAGACATATTTAAAGTAGCAACCAAATTTAACAAAGAAGGAGAAATGCTCATAAGTTATACACAAAACCAATGGCTATATATCAAGCCAATGACAAGTTCTTATCCAAAAATCTGATAACGAATGTCCAAGTTCAACTTTACAAAATGTAGCTTTAAGGTGGACCGCAATTCTACAGCTAAATACAGTCCCAATAGATATTTCAAAATTATCAAAACTCAAAACATTTACAATAAAAAATCTGTAAAGAATTCAAAGATTTCAAGCATAAAATAACCTGAAAAAAAAATTCCAACACAATTGGTATAGATTTATCTCAGATGTTACGGATATAGATGTCTTCACCAGAGAGAAGGGCCCCACGTTTTGCGTCATTTGCTACCCGCCGAATTTACCCAGGCTAGCTAGTGGAGAAGGGGTGGGGTTCCTTGGTAGATATTAACACCACCTACGTCAGTATCAAGAAGTGTGAGTGGTAACCAGAAATCCAATTCACTTATATATAGTTTTTTTTTTTTTTTTTTTTTTTTTTTAAGGGCGCCACTCCGTGCAGGGAAAACCAACGGGCGAACACGAAGATTCAATCCCGTCCCAATAAGGTTGATCACTAAACCACTTGATAAGGCAGTTTGCTCAAATTTACTATACCAATCATGTAAGACATACAAAATATACAAAATAAGAAATCATATTCTATTTTATTAAGTTTTGCTTGTATCTCCAAATAACAATGAGAGTAAATGACTGTATATCATTAGCTGATGCCGCAATAATAATAAATGTTTAAACTGACAACAACTTAAATCTAAATAACTTATGTAATACGCTATACTAATATATACAGTATTTATGTGGCGCAGAAGTGATAATCCCTCGAAGAGTAACTCTCCGCAAGTCCGTGTCGAAACACCAGTCGTGGCACAGTTTAGGAAATTAATCAAGGAAAAGATAAACTCACCACAAGTTCTCCGCGTAATGCACGCACAATCGAACAGTAAGCGTATCGGAAGTCCAGGTCGGTCGCGGAACGCGGCGGCGGAATGCGGAAATCCGCGGCGGCAGAAAGAAGTCTCCAGATGGCAGCACGAAGCCCCAGGTGTGAAAATGCTCCAAAGTAACAGCAATCAGGGTCCCAGACAGTTCAGGAATCAAAATTAAAACCCTGTAAATTCATTAAATAATAGTACTGTGCATATAACATCTTCCCATGCAAACATTGAACACTAATTCATTCACTAGAATGTGTTTTACATTTTTTTCTTATTTCACCAAGTTTATCTACCAAAATACTCGAAATACAATTAAATATTCAAAGTACAAAAGCAAGTTACTAAATTTACACTCAAAACTTCAAAGATAAATTTCTAAACATGGAAAAGTTACTCCTAAATTAGTAATACATTTACAGTTAACAAAAATTTCACATTATCAACAACTTTTAATTATAATTGGTCAGGAATATGAACTGAGTAATAAATATAATAATTTATAATAATATAATTTAATTCAATAATTTATTTAGCTGCATAGATTCGCTATATGCTTGTCCACAATAAAGTATTTTGCATGAAAGTCAAAACATTGTATTTAACTACTATGCATTGTTTCGAAACCCTAGCTATAATATTTGGTGACCAAGTGTTTATATCATTCAACTAATCTAATAAGATAAAATTTATGGTTTAGTTATGAAATTGCTTTAGATAAAGTGTGATATGAAATAAACAATACATTATCTGGGCACAACAATTCGAACTACAACATTTACATTAAATTTCTGACCACAGCCCGGTAATTACATCGCTGTTAGCTTTAGTTACAACAGCTGTGGCGGCACTGCCTACTTGATCGTGCCTTTCGTTGCTACTCCTACTGAACTCGAGGTTCACAATGTAATTGTTACCTTTTGATTAACATTATTTACAACGATATTAAATTATAGGTAATACTATTTACAAAATTACTTTCTACAGATATATTACAATATTAAAAGTTTACTTTGTACAAATGAGGAATACACTTTCACGTAAAGACAAGATATTGTGCTTCTCAATTGAGGGAGCATGTGCCGTCCCACACTTACGATATTAACCATAAATTAAGCTTTTAGTTACAAATAATTTATTAATAAGTTGAAGTTAAAATGTAAATATAATAGTAATTCAATTAATTGGCTTGAGATATTCTGTGAGCACATTACACTGTGAGGTTGACAAACAGTACTGTCCATACATGATTGGCAAAGTTTAAACAAGTACATAAAGTTATAATTTGGAACAATTTACACTCGCTTTTCCCGCAATGGAAAATAGATTAAGATATTTTCGGTAAACTGCCTTACCTTTTCGCACTTGGCTAAGTGCATAGATCCTCACGTCGAGAAAAGGGTTGTACTGCAGCGCTCGAAACGTTGACTCTCAGTAGTAGGCGAACTTGACCAGCAATGACTCATTTCAAGACTGCCACAATCTTGGGTTCCTACATAGTTAGGCTTCCTACCGAATTGGGGTCTTATCAGTTGCTGATAAGAACGGACCGGCTGGGTAGATCGTAACAGCTGTGCTCTAGATATCGACATTGTTTGCATGCACAACAATGATAACTATACTCAGGTTGATCAGGCCTGACTTCGATAAAGTATTGAGCTATTTTACTGTTACAGTTCGGTTCGCCGAACTCTTCTCTGTCAATTAGTGTCGACATTAAATGTAGGCTTTAGGCCCTTACATTCTCGCTTATGGCCAACTAGCGCCATAATTAACTTCTTATTCTCGGTTATGGCCGACTAGGCTCTTTTCATGTTTAACTAAATTCGTATTAACTTGCAACATGCAGTATTAGCCAGCCTCATTGAAATTTACATCTGTAATGTGATTATTTAAATATTAAACTTATTCGTATACAGTCTATTTCTCGTTATTTCTTAATTCAGAATAATTCATTTACACATTATCTCAATCACTATGGAAGACCAGCCAGCAGAATATTTAAACCAAGAAGAATACATTTAGCCCACTCGGGCCCAATTAACTAACACTTCCTGTCCACGCTTGTGGAACATTATTTTATTCAACAGTTCCGGTCCACTTGGACCGGGAATCATTCAGCCACTATATGAATTTTGAATAAAGTGAAGTGAGTTATTAATGGACGGAATTATTACTTGTTTGGACTTAAATTAAAGACACAAGTATACGCAAAACAATGCGACTATCTAAATGACAATCAGACTATTATTAAGAAACTTATGAATATTATAAGATTTTCTGTCATTTCCGATTGGAAAGGAACGCGTCATAGCTGAGTCTCGAACCCAAATCATAGACGCTAAAAATTAAAATTTTAATTTAACAAAGGCATTTGGGGTAGAGAGTACCGCATTCTAAACCAATAGGATGATCTGATTTTACCAGACGAGAGCAGAAGCTTTGATGAGAGGTACTAATTGTCTTCCAGCCACCGATGCGAGCGGAGCCTGCGACAGTCCTCAAGGAAAATATTTTAAAATATGCGCGTATAAGAGTATATAGTCATAACTAACCTCAACTGAACACCAATTTTTATCGTGTGACAGTGCTACGAGTGATAAAGTGAATTATTAAAAACATGGCCAGTGTATAATAAAGGTCATGTTAAGTGAAAGATGCAGGGAGTATTATACGTTAACAATTTTTAAAATAAAATGATAATATAATATTCGTTGATTAACGAAAACTTATAGCAGACTACGTTAGCCAAGCAAACACACTATGCATGGTTAGCTAGCAAACGATGAATTATTATCAGGTTCAATGAATAAAAGTTCTCGTCTGATTTAATGATGATATTTAATCAAAATATTTTAATATTCATGTTAGAAAAATAATAACAGAAGCGGAAATAATAATTTATACCGCAAACCTTACTTGTAAAATATAGTCGCTTGCTTGACTACGATTTCAGTAGTACTTGATAAACAATAATTTAATATACGAGAACAATCATTACCGTTAATTATACATCTTATTACAATAAATAATGTGTTTGTGAAGATAGTATTAAGATTTTTATAATATTAATTATTCTATTTTGTTAACTTTCTCTCATCTATAGGTAAACTAACCTATAACCAACACGTATTTGTTTGCCAACAGAGAATCACTTCTGTCATGAATAATAATCTTGTGAATAGACTCGATAATAAGAGTTTTTCGTTTTTTTATCAATTCCAGTTCATAATAATAATGATTAAACCAGTAACATTGTTTTAATAGTGTAACGTTAATAACACGTGTACACAGCTTTTAGCATCAGAATGCAGCACACCTGCCGTACGATAGTACGATAATTTGAATATTGTATTGAGGTTAATGATTTTTAATTTTTTGTCTTTTTAATCATAATATATGAATAAATATTGTTGTTTAATAAAACATCTTTGTATCTTGCATCATGTACATTCAAGGATTCATGAAATTTGGTAATGCTTATAACCAAAATAAACATAACCTGAATTACCATACTATTGTACATTGTACCAGTGTTACCAGCCCTGAGCTGAAGAAGTTTCAGAAATTAATGAACTTTGTTGTTTTTAAAAATCATTAGTAATTGTTTAAAAAGGGATTTCATTGAATTTCACTAATGTTAATAAACACCTCAATTTGTTACCAGTGAACAGAGAGTCTTTATTTCTATTAAATAGGTACAAATAATTTACATTTTAGAAGCAATTGTTTCACAAGGTGGCGGCAATATTCAAGCGGCCAATATTTGAATATTCAATTCACGATTGAATATCATTGTCATTTTGTTTAATGTGTATATGTCGATATCCATGCAAAGTATTTTGTGTGTTTTTAATGTATTTCCAGTGAGAGAGAACAACCCAATAAGAAGATCGAAGACGTTCACGGATGGTAAGTGGGGAGGTGAATACAGCAAGATATCAGTGATTATAATCCTTTTCAAACATAAACATTAATTGAAATTTAACCATTACTAATTCTATCAAATACTAAACAACACTAATCATCGATGTTTACATTACAACGTGAGGAATGAAGAAGAGTCTACTACTAAACCAAAAATTTAAATAATTTAAAAATAAAATACAACACTAACCCATTAAAATTCATTTAAATTATATTACAATATACATATCATTTATTTATTATTTATAATTTCTTTACCTCAAGATGTTTTTCCCTTATTTGGTGGAATATGTTTCGGAAATCCTATTAAGCCCATCCTCCTATTAAAAGGCTTTTGATATTCTGATAATTAGAAGGCTTTTCAATACGTATAACAGTTATACAAATTAACTTATTAAAAGGCCAACGTATGAAAGTCGATAGCAGAGAGTAAAATATTTCTGAAGATATACATTACAATGACAATACATAGTATAAATCCACAACTTGTAATAATATACAATAAATTTTATTTTACAATAATATATTTTTTATTTATTTACTCTCTTTTGGCAGCTTTTTATACTTTATCGTTGTTCTTAGAAACACAGAACTGTATTAGTAAATTATTTTATTACTGTACTATGAGAAACAATGACCAATTTTACGATTTTTAGCACCGTTTGTATGGTTTATTGATACTGTTACTGGTTAAATGTGTTCGACGTATAGACTCACGCTATAGACTAGCTTCCACGCGTTCTTAAGCATCATGTAGCTGGAAATCAGTTATAAACTTAAGTGGAAATATTTGAATTGAACGTAAATTCTGAAGCTATTGGTTGCGAACCCTTCAGTCTAAGTAAGAAATTTAAACTGACGTTAAAAATTCCTCAAAGAACTAACGTAAGAAATTATTGAGCTAATAACTTCTGGCCTTGTCATCGTTGACTCAAGGGATATTATTTGTCTGCTGAATCTCATTCCAACTATATTCACTTTGTGACGGGTGAATAATAGATGGTTCTAACTTGCAAAGTTTGCAACTGATTCTTAATATTCAGCTTTTACAAAGTGGTCTTTAAATATTCATCTAATCTAAATTTCCTTAGTGAGAAAGTATTTTTACTTCCATGTTCCTTAAGGAAATGGAAGTACGGTATTGCGATGGCAAAAAAAATCGTGTTCGAGATTATTGCAGATTCTGATTGTACTACACTCAAAATATGAAAAAAAGTCATTTTTCAAAAAGTGTCTGTGTGTGTGTCTGTGTGAGTGTCTGTCTGTGTGCCTGTCTGTCTGTCTATCTGTGTGTCTGTCTGTCTATACATTTTATATATGGCAAACGATAACAGCCGCAAATTCAAACAGAATCAAATAATTTTTTGCATGCAGTCCTGAATTGTAGAGTACTCAAGACCTGTTGTTTTTGGTGAAGATCGGTTAAGGGAAAGGGGTAGTTTACCAGCAACGTTTTTTATCAAGGGTAATTTTATATGGCAAACGATAACAGCCGCAAATTCAAACAGAATCAAATAATTTTTTGCATGCGTCCCTGAATGGTAGAGGTCTCAAGGACTTTTGATTTTGGTGAAGATCGGTCAAAGGAAAGGGGTAGTTTACCTGCAACCTTTTACGTTTTAACAACAGTAAAGTACTTGAAAATTCATTTAAACTTTTTCAAACAATGGTAATTGTAAAAGATAAAATAATTTTGTTGCCAGGCAATAAAATTATAATTTTTTCATTTTAATGTAAATCATGTATGAGTGAAAATATATCGTTCGTGGCAGGCAAGCATATCTCAATTATGTAATTTTTACGTTTCCATTTTATTATTATGATTACTGCAATAAAAAGGCAGGGAAGACACACACACACACACACACACACAAAATTCGCGTTATTTCTGGCCTCACTCATGTTTATTTTCTTACATTTGCACGCTTTTTAAATGGAAAGTGCCGAAACACACACCAACATAACGCGTGCAAGCCGAAAAAGTGTCCAGCGTGGATAGCGATTTGCTTCCTGTGGATCGCTGGGCAGTGTAACTGCACGTGTTTACAGAGGAACGATTCATAGACAGAATTTTCGTCTTTAGGGAATGAACCCTCTGCAAGATGCTGAGGGTCCATGAGTGACTTCGGAGCGCTCCTTCTTTTCCGCGTGTTTGTTTTGTGAAACGTACACTGTAGATTCGCATCTTTACTTTAAGCAACGCTCAATAGGAAATGTTGAAAATTTTTGTCCACGGTGTACCCTCATACACACTAAACCTGCTCTGATGTTTTAATTACGGACATCATAATATTAAAACTTTGGAAACTTGAGCACTACTTAATGGAGATCAAACATTAACTAATACAAGCCATTAATTTTATGCATATTTTTTATATATATGTGTACAACGTTATCGGCAACAAAGAAGTAGTTTTTGTTGAAATTCCTTCCCGGGATGTTTGGCCGTAGTCCAATGTTTTCTACAAAACCAGACGTTTCGGCAATGCCATCGACTTCCATCATCAGTGAAAATCGAGTGCGATAACGTGAGGTGGTATACGTTAGTGACCACAGTACTGTGGTTAAGGCTGAAGCAGTAAGTAGAAAGAAGTAGTTTCGATCTTCAACAAAATCAACACACCTTGAGTTCGGTATAATTAAAAAAGGTATGAAAAAAACTAGTTGATTCTGTTTGAATTTGCGGCTGTTATCGTTTGCCATAGGAAAAAATTACCCTTGATAAAAACAAATGTTGCCGGTAAACTACCCCTTTCCCTTAACCGATCTTCACCAAAAACAATAGATCTTGTGTACTCTACAAACCAATGCTGTATGCAAAAAATTAATTGATTCTGTTTGAATTTGCGGCTATCGTTTGCCATAGAAAAATATCGGTATGGAGAACAATACATAACTTCCATGTTCTAAGATTTATATTTAAAATCATTTTCGAAATGCAATATTACCATAGAAACTACTTCTTTCTACTTACTGCTTCAGCCTTAACCACAGTACTGTGGTCACTAACGTATACCACCTCACGTTATCGCACTCGATTTTCACTGATGATGGAAGTCGATGGCATTGCCGAAACGTCTGGTTTTGTAGAAAACATTGGACTACGGCCAAACATCCCGGGAAGGAATTTCAACAAAAACTACTTCTTTGTTGCCGATAACGTTGTACACATATATATAAAAAATATGCATAAAATTAATGGCTTGTATTAGTTAATGTTTGATCTCCGTTAAGTAGTGCTCAAGTTTCCAAAGTTTTAATATTATGATGTCCGTAATTAAAACATCAGAGCAGGTTTAGTGTGTATGAGGGTACACCGTGGACAAAAATTTTCAACATTTCCTATTGAGCGTTGCTTAAAGTAAAGATGCGAATCTACAGTGTACGTTTCACAAAACAAACACGCGGAAAAGAAGGAGCGCTCCGAAGTCACTCATGGACCCTCAGCATCTTGCAGAGGGTTAATTCCCTAAAGACGAAAATTCTGTCTATGAATCGTTCCTCTGTAAACACGTGCAGTTACACTGCCCAGCGATCCACAGGAAGCAAATCGCTATCCACGCTGGACACTTTTTCGGCTTGCACGCGTTATGTTGGTGTGTGTTTCGGCACTTTCCATTTAAAAAGCGTGCAAATGTAAGAAAATAAACATGAGTGAGGCCAGAAATAACGCGAATTTTGTGTGTGTGTGCGCGCGCGCGCGCGCGCGCGTGTGTGTGTGTGTGTGTGTGTGTGTGTGTGTGTGTGTGTGTGTGTGTGTGTGTGTGTGTGTGTGTGTGTGTGTGTGTGTGTGTGTGTCTTCCCTGCCTTTCTATTGCAGTAATCATAATAATAAAATGGAAACGTAAAAATTACATAATTGAGATATGCTTGCCTGCCACGAACGATATATTTTCACTCATACATGATTTACATTAAAATGAAAATATTATAATTTTATTGCCTGGCAACAAAATTATTTTATTTTTTACAATTACCATTGTTTGAAAAAGTTTAAATGAATTTTCAAGTACTTCACTGTTGTTAAAACGTAAAAGGTTGCAGGTAAACTACCCCTTCCCCTTGACCGATCTTCACCAAAATCACAAGCCCTTGAGACCTCTACCATTCAGGGACGTATGCAAAACATTATTTGATTCTGTTTGAATTTGCGGCTGTTATCGTTTGCCATATAAAATTACCCTTGATAAAAAACGTTGCAGGTAAACTACCCCTTCCCCTTAACCGATCTTCTCCAAAAACAACAGGTATTGAGTACTCTACAAATCAGGGCTGTATGCAAACAATTATTTGATTCTGTTTGAATTTGCGGCTGTTATCGTTTGCCATAGGAAATACCCTTGTTAAAACATAAAACGCTGCTGGTAAACTACCCCTTTCCCTTAACCGATCTTCACCAAAAACAATAGATCTTGAGAACTCTACAATTTATGGCTGTATGCAAATAATCTCTTGATTCTGTTTGAATTTGCGGCTGTTATCGTTTGCCATAGAAAATACCCTTGTTAAAACATAAAATGTTGCAGGTAAACTACCCCTTTCCCTTGACCGATCTTCACCAAAAACAATAGGTCGTGAGTACTCTACAAGTCAGGGCTGTATAAAAAAATTAGTTGATTCTGTTTGAATTTGCGGCTGTTATCGTTTGCTATAGAAAAATATCTACAGACACACACACAGCTAGACACACAGACACACACAGAGACACTATTCGAAAAACGACTTTTTTTCATGTTTTGAGTGTAGTACAATCAGAATCTGCAATAATCTCGAAAACGATTTTTTTTTGCCATCACCATACTTCCATTTCCATAAGGAACATGGAAGTAAAACAAGAATCTTTATATATAAAAATTCAGTGTACGTCTGCACATGTTCTTAAAACTTTTGAACCACTTATCCGATAGAGCTCATATTCGCACCATATGTTCGTTAGGTTCAGAGTAAGGTTTACGTGCGCCGAGTGTAAGGTTGTCCAGAAGGGGGGGGGGGTAAAAATTGGAAAATATGAAAATACAGCATATGGGGTATACAATTAAAGGGAATTTCCATGCAAGTAACAATTTTACATGCATGTATGCACTATTGAAAATTTTTGGGCGGTTGCAGGTGTCAGTTTGGCCAAGGAGGGATAAAAATTGTAAAAATGAAAATACGGCATATGGGGTATCGAATTAAAGGGACTTTCGATGGAAGTAACAATTTTACATGCATGTATGCACTATTGAAAATTTTTTGGCCCTTGGGCTTAATAAATTGGCGGTTTGAGGGGGGGGGTTGTCAAAAATGGAAAATATGAAAAACGGCAGGACCGATTTCAACCAACTTGCCAGAAATATTTTATGCAACGGGAGAAGCAACAATAGGATAGGTGTTTTGGTCCACGTTGGGAGGTGGGGTGAAAAAACACAGTGGTAAATATAATACTGTATTTACATTTTGTTTAGTGGTGAATATAATACTCTATTTACATTTTGTTTAGGGATGTGCTGCAAACAACAAATCAATTACCGGCAATTCAATATAAACTCAATGGTAGGTTCTATTTACATTTTGTTTAGGAATGTGCTGCAAACAACAAATCAATTAAAGGAAATTCAGTACAACCGCAATGCTACGTGATGTATTTATAAAATTGTTACAATTAAAACGTTTTATTTTCATATATACATTTGTGAAATGCCAAGAAGAGGGCGGGCAAACATTGGTCGAAAATCACAACATGTTCAAAACGAGCAGGTGCAGGACAAAGTCTGCCGGGTTATCTAGTTCTTAATAAATTAAGACAGTCTTCATTACGTATTCTGTAATAAGTTATCAAAAACTCTGTTTGATCAAACGCAAGGAAAATAAATAAAATTCAGTAAAAATTGGCAAACTAAATATAATTATTACCAGAATAAAAATATAGTTAGTGAGTTTAGTTTTATATAAATTAATTTGCTTACAGACAAGAGGTATGAAATTTAAATTGCGTTTAAACACCAAAAATATATTACTATACAGAAGTTAGGCAATAAATATATTACTATACAGAAGTTAGGCAATAAATATATTACTATACAGAAGGTAGGCAATAAATATATTACTATACAGAAGTTAGGCAATAAATATATTACTATACAGAAGTTAGGCAATAAAATATATTACTATACAGAAGTTAGGCAATAAAGAGTAGAACACAGAAACACAGCAGGCATATAGTTCAGACATATGGATGGAAGTCCTAAACGACCATGGACTATATAAAGTTTATTCCTTGACAATTCTAAACATAATATACAAAATGCAACTTTTAACTCTTTATAAGACTTTGGCACCTACGCAACGTAGTTCTAGAACACAGAACGTCGATCACGGTGATCGGGAATTATGCAGTCTCCTGCGTACAAGCCAGGCAGTGAAATGTGCTGTTGCAAATTTAATTTTACCAACAAGGTTCAGGTATTGAATGACGTAAACTGTAAACTAATGCTTTATCTGTTTTCACGTAGTAATACCTGTATACGTAATGTTGCTCTGTACATATGTTGACGAAGCAACTACGTTAAGGCATGAGAGTACTTGTTCAGACAAGACATATGATGAACTTATTTTACTTGTTACTACTGGCTCCGTAAACTATATCACAACTGATAATACAAGCCGTATGATTTGTGTCAAAGCACCAGAGTTGCATATTTTCATACAAAATAATCTTCTTAGACCACAATACATTAACAATTACTTCACACTAACCTCAATGACTAAATAAATGATTTTTATATATTTAGTTTGTATTCTAAGCGTGAATATTTATTAACTTATGTGGCATTGGTCTGTGACATATGATATGTGACATAGGGTTAGAATTACCCATAGTATTGACAAACTTTGAAGGAACGTTTGATATGCTATTTGAGATCAGCCAGGAGAAAATGAGGTATATGGGAATATGAGATATATGAGAATGAAGTGGCAAGAAAATTGTAGACAGAGAAAAATAGTAAAATATATATTGTTCCATGAATTATGTGTTTTAAGAGGCATCATATTTTCAGTGTTGGGGAACAATGGTTAATAATTATAATGAAACGTTCTTAAAAATTGTTAATCTACACCAAGTATATTTAGAAACGTTTTTTTACCATTTCCATCTATTGAATAAATTGATTTGTCACTGTGTTCGGTATAATTTGACATTGCAAATATATCAGCAGCCCATAAGTCAACTTCAACTGAATTCAGTACAAAATAAAACCTGAATTAAATGCATATTAGAAAAACAAAATTTTGAGAAATTTTATAAGGCCGGAAAATTTAGAAATATAAAATTGAAAATTCACTAAAAAATAATTTATCCTGTGGTACTGTTTGTAATATAACAATTTTTGTAGCAAATGTGGATCAAGAGAGCTGAGAATCTTTGAGGGAGGAATAGTAAAAGTTAAAAATACCGACATAAGAAAATGAATGAATATTGATTTATTGATGCCACTACTGGTTAAATTTGATCGACGTATCTAGACTCATGCTATAGAACATTTTGATGACGCATTTTTTAGAATATTGGCTAGCCATATAGATGTTTCATACGTAGGGGAGTTTATAAATGAGATAATAGGTCTGAGAGGGTAGTCAGGTTTATGAGTTTTTACTGAGCCGTAAATTTTAGGTGGAGTTGGGGTATGGGGAACTAAGCGTTTATAGTTTATGCAGAGGGTTACAAATAAGGAAATATAAGGCAAAGTAAATATTGCAAACATTCCAATATGAGGTATACAGAACCGCAAAACTACAATGGTTTTTGAACTTACACATATAGGGTGCGATATATAACTTGAAAACGATTGTAAAGCAGCGGAACAAAGTCAAAGGAAGGCTGAAGAACGTATATCAAACAGATGCATTTGGGAATTTGAATGTTATAAAAGCGCAACGTGGAATAAAAAGCGAGAAACAGAAAGGAATATAGAATGGCGGCTGGGAAGGCACAAAACATGTAAACTTGTAGTCCGAGGATTCGTGAATTCTTCCTCTAGTCTTCACAAACCAGAAGAGTCAGAAAGAGCTATTATAACTTCGGCAGGAATGGACAACCGCCACAATGGTGTGTCAAATATAAATATTTAATATCACTTTGATCGTTATATCTTGGTATAACACGATTTGCCATATTGATGTGTCATGAGACAGCGAATCAGCAAGTCTGCCGATTGGCATATAACATTTCAAGCATGTCTGATCTGAATAAATAGCCCTAAATCTTGACTACACGGTCTGGTAATATTAATAATCCAAAACGTGATGGATAGGAACTGTATCAAGTCAAAATAAAAAATACATGTTCGGTCAAGTTTGAATAGTTTATCTAAGTAATAGATCTGTCGGTTTCAACGTTATTCACAACTTTTGTTGGCTGTAGAAACATTTGGAAATGCACTTTCAATTTATGAAAATTTTACGTCTGACATTTAACGCTAATTATCCATTCTGGATGTAGATGAAAGGAGCTGTGTAAAGTAATGGAATGAAAGGCGTTTGGAGCTTCAGAGTGAGGCTCAAGGATTAAATGATTTTCGTGGATTACGATGTGGCTTGCTTGCTACCAGCCATAAGTAAATTTGGTGTTACTACGCTGCTACAAAATTATGTTTGTAGTTGTGTAACTTGGGATATGCATTAGAATTAAACAATACAATTAGAATGTATTTTTATTTTGCCTTTCAACTGCATACACTGTGTTCAAAAAGTTTTAAATATACGAAGATGATTTCTTATAGATTTAAGAACATATTTTGATGTGCAAAGTTTTATTAAAAAGCTTTTGAGCAATGGTGAAACTATTACTTTTGCTTCATGTGTAACGTAAAATTTTATGAACCCATTTATATGTAAATTATTTTATAAACCCCTAAATAAGGTCTGTTATTTATTTAATTTCTGTAGTATCTTCACATGGATTTTGCATAGCCTTCAACACCGAGTATTAAATATTAGTATTTTGGTGTTGTGTATGTCATAGACCTTTAATTACGATAACATGGAAGACAAAATAAACACAGGAAATAGAGAAAACATGAAACCACAGAAAACAACGAAACAAAGGAAAACAGGAGACATAGAGAAAAAGAAAACGAAGAAAGTACAAAAAAGGAGACAAAGAAAGAAGGAAAACAGAAAACGGAGAAGGCACTGAAATGTGACACCAAACGAAACACTGGTAACACAGTAGTACCAGAAAACAGAAAATTACATGAAATACATACAATACAGAATACGAATGTGATAGGATGCGGTAGTTTTCCCACTATATTTTTTCTCTTGGGATGTCAATTGTTTTGGATTACTTGCTATGTCAATATGATGTGATCATCCTCCTGTGATCATACTATACTTAGGTTTGAACACACCATAGTGTCGATACCGTTACGGAGTCATTCCTGTACTCCGTCCGTTTGAGAGCAGTAAAGAGACAGAGAAAGATATAAAAGTTATCTGCATCACTGAATTCTTGGTGAATGCAACAGTCGAACACAGTTAAATAAAAAAACGTAATTAATGAAAAAATAATATTTTAAATATTTACTTAGTTTCTTCTTCAGAAAATGTGCTCATTCTCCTTGTATTGTGGCCAGAATTGTTTTGTTCGCTAAAATACTTCTATACACCAAACCTTCTTTTTATCTCTTTTATGTGTTTTTAATATTTTGTAAGACCGCGTATTCTTTGTACAATGTTTTAGGAATTTTATACACAGGCCTTTCATCTTACCTTACGTTCTTGTGATTCATATGCAAACGCTGTTATAGACAGACACGCACGCACGCGCGCGCGCGATCACGATCACTCTTTCTCCCACTTATTACTAGTACTAATGCATGTGACTGTACATTTCATCCATAAAAATATATCTCGCGCGCTGCAAGTTGTGCCTAGCCACAGTCAAAAAATGAAAGAGAAATGCCACGAATGTGTGTAGACTGTATCAGTGGATTAACTGATTGAACAATTTGAACACTTTAAAATTTAAAATTGATACACCTAACCGTTGTGACTGTGAAAATCTAAGTGTACATGGCTTGACTCGTGCAAACTGATAAAAGTTGAATTTCAATTAGTTTATTACATGAGTTAGAGAAATCTGATCGTTGACTGGAATATACTAGTTGTTGTTAGTAGAACGGTAGAGACAGATGTACATCAGAAAGTAGTTACCCGCCTTCAAAAATCCAAACTTGCTTAAGAGATTAAAAAGTATTGTACTGCAACTGCCTCCAGTAGTACTCACATCAATTTCCTTGTAGAATTTATGACGACTGTGACGGTAAATGATGAAGGCCTCATTTGATTCTGTGTGACTTGTATTCTATTTTGATGACCTTTTCGAGATGTGTGATGAAGATATTTGTCTCAAATTATCTGGTTACATTGCGAATCATAGAGGACAGATGGTATGGAAGTGGTACTAAAGTGGTATGGAGATACTTCCAACTGTGGCATGGGACAAACTGTGGACTTATTTGTTTCGTAATGGTTTATAACAAACTGATTCCTCCTCGCGGAATGCCATTGTGGCGACGGAGCCGGCTAGAAATGCGTATGCAGGCATTCTATTACGTGAAGAGGATGCGACAATTTATGGGAAGAATTCGTGCAACGCTGACCTAATGATACCAAAGATATGACATGCAGCCCACTTGTGTTGAAATATGATGTTTTGCGGAAGCTTTATGAATAAGATTATTAGTCGGGCGACCTATTCCCCACGCATACACGAACACTCTAATATATAGAAATATCCGGCACACACACAGATATGTAAGGCGTGTTGATCTCTTTTAGGAGGGAACCAAGTGTCCACAGTGTAGCGGATGTTATTAACATAATATTAATGTATCATAGTACAAATTAATAACTGTGGTTCAAATGGAGGATGATAAGCACGGAATAAATATATTGAGATACTCGCATTTGTTTTATATTAATAACATACATCAGGTGACACCCCGGTGTACCGAGATTTAACTCGGTATTTCATTAATACGTTACGTGTAGTTATGGACTCTGATAGTAAGTTTGTTATTCATTCCATGTCGTATAAGTTATTTACGTGCCTAAAAATATTTTACGTGCATGTTCTAAATAATTCCTGTTAAAATATATTCTCTCATGATTGTAATAATTTTGCAACCATAGAAGGATGCGCTCGGAGTCACTTATAATAAAGTAAATATAACTGATTGTTTTTTTGTAATAGGGTGATTTGGCGGAATGAAAACTATTCAGTGATAGGCCATTGGGAAATGAGAGCGTTTGTTACTATCCGCCTCAGGCACTATTCTATGCCCCTTTTGGCCAAACGTCTAAACAAAAAGAATGTAGCACTGATAAGATTAAAATGCAAACCTCACCATTCGAATCAAATTATTGTAAAAAGAGGAATAACACAGAAATCCAAAGCAACGTCTAGGCCCAAATATCATAAGTTCAAGAATCCAGATATTTCAGGTTGCTTCTAGCAGGAAGGTAACGGGCGCGCGTGTGTGCGGTGTGAGGTAGAACGCGCACGCGCCTAGTACGTCCTTGCTTTAGTAGGTCTATAAGCCTTTGGACACAGAAAATTGAAGCATGCTTATTGGGCACAATTAGAAAGTTTAATGTTGTAGATAGCAAATAGAAAGTAGAAAAATGTAACGATAAAGAAAGAACGCAAAATTGGGTACTCTGACGTATACAGAGTTGAGAACGAAACGGAAGCACAATACGTTTGAAGAAAACGGAGCAATATAAGTGGCCAATTCATTGAATGGTCACTCTAAGATTACTTATATTATAACATATACTTTCTCTTAGATCTTTACAGAGCAAAGAAGAAAGTAGAAGAGGCTATGGAACATGTCACACATTGGCAGCTTAGTTATTTTACTCGTGTAAGATAACCGCAAAGAAACAAATTGCCTCATGACTTGATCCAGTTTATACGTGACGATTACACTGAATCGAAGTTGCAGATTGAGAACGGACGCTGCTTACACTGTGGTGAAGGCAATATGTCATCCATACCAAAACAGTAGGGCTTACCCACAGAGTATGCAAAGGAAATTATGTTTAATAAAGTATGCTTGTTTTTTCTAAATGTGTGCGTTTAGTTACAGTTAAATTTGTGACCATGTGATCAGTTAATACTGGGGTTATAAAGTTTTAGAGCACGTGAAGAGTAGACTTACGACACTGTCCGTTTGGGCGTCATATATTTTGGATAATGGTGGTGAATATTTTACTGTTGAATTGTTACAGTACATAACCCTTGTTAAACTAATTGACAAGGGTTAGGTTATAGAAAACAGAAAAATTTCAGCCAAATTGGATTTGATGAAATGTCAACTTGTATTATAATTAGAAAGTGCAGTAAACAATTTAAAATACAAATACTAATGTGATGTTAACTAGTGTATGTACAAGTGTGGAAATTGACCTAGAATTATCTATGCAATAGTGTAAATAAGCTAAATTTAGTAATAATGTATAAAATGTTGAAGTAGTTTGTAATAAACAGCAATTAAAATCGTACGTAGGTCTAATCAAGGAATCAAAAGCATTATGTAAACTTAAGTGGTACAATACATTTTATAAATTATAAATGAACGTTAAATGTCAACAAAGTGTAAATTAGTTAAAAATAAGTGTAATTAAAGTACACTAAAAAATTTTGAACAAAAATCTGAATTTGAAAACATTATATTATGAAACCAAGCCGAGGAGAAGAAGATTTTTGTTTATAACAATAGAATATTCTAGAGGCAAAATACATGGCCACAGGACAGGAGGCTAGAGAAGGAGAACATATCCAAATTGTCATCTATTCCTTCGAAAAAATCAACAACTTTGTTTACTTAGGATGCCAAGTTAACGCTGATGGGGAAACAACAGAGGAAATAAAGCAAAGAATCGCCTCAGATAATAGGTGCTTCTTTGGTCTCAGACCCCTGTTCCAAAGCAGGAGCATCAAGCTGCTTTTGTATAAAACACTGATCCTCCCAGTTGTCACCTATGGTTCTGAGACCTGGACCATTTCTAGAAAGTCTGAGTCAAGCCTGCTGGTTCATGAACGCAAAATCCTCCGTAGTATATTTGGTCCAATATGTGTGGGAGGTGAATGGAGGAAAAGAACCAACCAAGAATAAACACACTTCTGAATGAACCAAATATTGTGAAAATTATAAGGCTTGGTAGACTCAGGTGGGTTGGACACGTGATCAGAATGGGTGAGAATGAAATACCAAGAAAGGCACTCACAGAACAGATCTATGGCACCAGGAGAGTTGGTAGACCCAAACTACGTTGGGAAGACGGTGTGATCTATGATGCGCGCCACATCCTTAGGACCCGGAACTGGAGAGCAGCTGTACTTGACCAGGACAACTGGCGGAGGCTGTTAAAGGAGGCCTTGACTCAGTAATGGGTTGTTGCGCCGCTGATGATGAACAATAGAATATTCTAGAAAATAACTCCCACTTACTCTTGTTTAAGAGTCTGATCGGATACATCGAGAGAGAAAAGTGATGTGTACTAGTGAAAGAAATATTTAATAATTATTAATTGTGGTAAATTTAATAGTTCAAAGTAATTAAGAACAGTTGTATCAAACAGTAATAGTGTATTGAAAAGGTCGGAAAAATAATTTATAAGAAAATACAATAAATGACCTATCAAGAAAATAATTTAAAAAACGAAATATAATTAATAACATCCAAAAGAAACTTAGTAATAAGTAATAAACCCCAGAAATATTACGAAGAATACGTAACAGGCAAAGAGTTATATGTTATTTAAAACACTTTCATTCGAGATAATCCTGACATAACAAAAGCAACCCTTGAACAATGATATTTCATTTGCATAACTAAGTGATAAAATCATTAAAATGAATATTTAATAGTGTACGTTACTGAATAATATTAACAGTGTTGATTGCTGAACAGACAATTTAAAACGAAACTGTAAACAATAAGCATTCACGATTAAACTTTAGTTGGAACACTACAATCGGTTAGCGTCAACGGTGGCGTTTACATCAGTAAATAGTGTTGACAAGATGGTTGGCTCTGCCCGGCAGTTTTTAAAACATTTGTAATCAAACTGAACAATAATAAATTATTATAGTAAGTTAAAAAATAAAATTAATCGATTGTGTTTGTATATTAAGTTTTTCCATTAGGCCTATAAGATGTGCTACACGGCCTGAACTGAGAATCTACATGTGCATGCTTTAAAAAATAAAACTTAATTCACATTATGCATTTTGTTTGATTTTAATGAGTAGTGGTAGCACAATATACGCGTATTATAGTATTAACTGTGCATTTGGTTTAGTAAACATTTAAGGGTAGCGACTAACAAAATGTTGAATGCCACGGTTTGTGTCCAAAACATTTTTGTTGATTTTCGTCTTCAAGCATTCCTGTTTGAAATATCTGCTTTTACAATTCCTTTAGTAACAGTTAACTCTTCAATTGTTATTTTACTTTTTTCTTATAATATATGAGTATTACAACATTAATATACTTTAAAAAAAGAAGACTAATCCGAAGTAAAAATTATCGGCACTATCTTCAGACGTATTCTATTTCAAATCATTAGCTATTAAAAACAGGAATGAACTGCAATTCTCATCATCCCAACAATGGTAACATAAGATTTATAAACAGTAGTTACCAGTAGGCAGAGTCACGATCAAGGACATCGAACTTATGTAAGATTAAATAGACCGCGGAAATTAATATTGTACTTATTTCTCCCTTAAATGGACGGTAACAGAGCAAGTACACTTTGTTTTTACAGTAGAGTACGAGTTATTTGCTTCTGTGTATTTGTACGAAAACAAAAAATCCTTCACTCAATTTACAATATACAATATACTTTTTCTTAATAATAAAAGCTTCGCAAGTATAGCAAAACAATTTCCAAATTTTAGCTAAATTATTCTGTTAAACTGTAATTAAAATACAAACTAAAATTATATTTTGACATAAATGTTATATAAACGTAGAATATTCTAAAAAATTGATAAAACGTCCATAAACGTATAACGTTATAACATGGAACTTGTGATCTCTTTCAATAAACACTTGATATTATATCAAGAAGTATATTTTTGGCCTTGTTTTTTATAATTTATTTTCTTGTTACGCATTTATAATCGCCACGGGTCAGAGAAGAGTTCAATAAACAATGATAGGATAATGTTTTTAGGATGAAGATCCCCTTAAACGATAGTGTCAGAATGAAAGCTTTTTAGAGTACAAAGTTAAGTGTTCTTGTACTAAGACATAACGTTAATTGTGTTTGTAGTGTTGAGCAAGACATAGGCCTTGTGAAATAGGAAAATTGATGGTACAAGTTGAAGTAGGAACTTTATCCATTAGCCCATCTATCATCATGTTATAGTCATATTGCCGTAAAAAGTGTGTTTTATACATGTAAGACCCGGCGCGGTTCTTTCTCCCTGTACAGGTGTCGTTTATCAGTAGACGGATCACATATTTTCTTGCTTCAAAAGATGATTAACCTAAATTGATGAAAAATGTAGAATTGTAGGCTGTAGTAAGTGAAGACCAAAATAAGTTGAGGTCGCGATAAAGACAAAAATTGACAAATAGAGAGAGAACTTTTAAGAGAGGCAAACACATGTTAAATTTAGTATCTACATTTTTGTACTAACGGCTTTTTTTCAGACAGCAAAATTGTTAACTTGGTACATCTGGTGTATGGACCAAATCTTTCTCTTGTTACATAGCCCTAAGTGTGAACTTGACTAACATAGCAGGATTTATATCATTACCTATTATCAGGTGATTAGTACTGACTGTATTGGCTGTGAGGAGATACAACTCAATACACATTGCATACTTATGTATATGCACTACATACGTATTACATGACAGCAACAAAGGGTAGCTAAATAATTAGTAATTTTACTAAGTCATGTATCGATGCTTTATATGTGATCAGAGAATCCGTTTCACTAAAAAAGTCAGTTACCTTAAGTAGTTCAGTAATAATAACTTGCACACAGTTATATCTTCAGCTAGGTTTCAATATTATAGTTTAGTTTGTTGTCTGTATTCAAAATATAGAAGTTATTTAGTTTTGTTACCTAGCAACAAAAAATTATTTAAACACTAAACATTTGTGTGACCAATATTTTCGATTCCGTGTTTGGTTTTAATAACCATAATGTATACGTACCAAATTTTTGACAATTGAGTTAAATGAACAAACAAGAAACGGTGATACAACTACACACGTACCACTAAAAGGAATTTGGAATCAAAAGATAAACATTTATGCATTAAAACTCCACTACTTTAAGTTTACATTTCATTAAATTTTATTTCAAGAACTTGTATTTAAAATCTGATGTTATTAGAAATTTGGAATAAATCCATTGTCAGTAGAGATTAAAATATGAAATAAAAGTAACTAGGAGTGTCATTGACACAAATGGGCGGAGCATTTGATATTCGTAATAATGTATTTATTAATATTTTTACAATCAACCGTCTTTGACCTGTTAGATAAATAGATACGTAATAATTTATTTATCAATATTCTTACAATCAACAAAATATATACATTATTATGATACACACTTTTTATTGATTACACTACACTATAGTACAATATACATTAATTGTCATTAGACATATTCCACAATCTTTGCAACTCATCTCTACGGTCAACCATCCACGATACTGGAATTCGAAACGAAACCAATAATATCAAAAAGAGCATATCTTACAGACGACACTTTTTATGAATAAAGTTGGACGAAACGAAAAATATTCTTCAACAGTTGAGGGATTCTCATTTATAAGTTTTTGCCTTTGTTGAGCAATTCTAGATTTACCTAGCGTTTCCTCTTGGACGAAATTACAACCCATGAGTCGTGCCAGATAAGGCCACCAAAGATCAGCTGCACTCAAAGTAAAAAAACCCGTAGGAAGATTATCACACTGCTCAATCATTGACTCAAGTTCACCCCTTCGTTGAAACTAGTAAGATTTTGATCCTCTTATTTTTCCACACCAATAATATAAACTTCTTATTATTTGAGGATTACTCGACAGCATGTTTCTCAGTTGCTGTATTGTTCCATTGAAATGAGATTTTCTAGCAAATATTGTCCCTCATTGAATAGCTTGATGACGCTGAACAGTGTTCAGTGCAAAAATTCTGAACCCAGGATCTTGTGCAAAACGTCGGTCTTTATATTGCATCAAAAATTTAAAATATTCAAGTGCTGTAAGTTTCATACTACTTGCTCGAGTATTATCGTTTAGTTCAGCACATCTGTAAGGTAGTAAAGCGGGAAATGCCATGCTTACATATCCTTCGCACGAGAATTCATTTATGATATCAGTACCTTGTGGCCATGGAATTACATTATTCACTGCAGATTGGAGTCGATCAACTTCTGTGATTCTAATATTCTTCGGGATCATACTTTCATAATTTTCTTCAGAAAAGTTCTTTTCATCTGTATTCACCTCAGGTAAACCAACAGTGGGTATCATTCCATAAATACTATCATTTAATGGAAGTAGAGATATTTGTTCCATATCAATGATGATATCACAATAGAATGGATTATTCATTTTCAAAAATTTGAGTGCTTCTAAAATTTTGTCACGTCTCACATGAAAATCCCGATGTCCATTAACACTTTCCTTTCTTACAACTATAGTGCTCAGTGAAGCGGGTATAGGGGGCAAGGAACTAACAATCTCCGATATATTTTGACCAATATTTATAATATTTATAATATTGGACCTCTTCTCCGTCGAGGTATACTATAAATATTACATATATATCAATTGATGAATAAGAATGTATATTATATGGGTATAACAGAAAAAAGTACGAAATTGAATAAGAAGTATAAGAATAATAATTTTAATAGAATTTGGAAAATTGAATAAAGAAGTATAAGAATAATATTTTTAATAGAATTTGGTTTAAAATTTACCTGAACTGTGATTCGTTGCAATATGTAATGGAAAGTTGCAGTTGCATCAGCGACTACATAGATTCTCGTCTAAAAATTGACACTTTTTCAACACTTAAGTCCAATCCGTACATCTGGCTACACCATAGAACAATGCTTTAGTACTGTTTGAATTAATCACGTGTGAGACACGAATACAAAATGTAGGCCTATACAGCAAAATCTTATCTTATCGAGCGACAGCATGCGCGGGAGGCGGAAGCCGCACTCGCACACGTTTAAGCTAAGATTTTTAAAAAATCGTAATATTTTTGAACCAAATAATTTAGAGAAATAAAAATTACATGCTTGCACTCTACACAATACAGTCCGGATAGGTAGGCCTATGCAAAATTTTACAATATTCGGTTGAGTAGTTTCGGAGGGATTCGCGGTCAAAATTGTGCACCCAGTCATGGATAGAGGGCTATGCCTGATTTCGCTACGCTCATCAGGCTCCGCCCAATTATACCCTAAATATAGCCTATTACCATATTCTCTGTAACGTACATTAGTGAGTTACTACAAGACACATAATTACACGTGACGTATTTTAGTGACAGTCTTCAGTGATGGAGTCAGTCCGTAAGCACACATACTCCGTGCCTTTATTATCACAGTATGTAGCGTTTTGTTACCTCCTTGTATTCCACATCTGTGTGTAACCGCAGCGGAAATTGAACAATAATATTTGCTTTTTTTGTGTCGCATTTGTACAGACGTAGAAATTGTCACGGCAGTCTGTGCCAATGGCTTTTAGTGGTGAATAAAATCCGAATAGTGTACAACATAGTATATTTAATCAACACATTTATTATAGGCCTATACGTAATTAGCAGTTGTTACGTAAGTTATAGTTTAAGTATAGTGCTCAATTAAAATTTGTATTAGATATACCTTGCAAATAATTAAGTCAAATAAAGCTTCATTTAACCAAAAAAAGTATACAGAATATACTATTCTGTTACTTTCCTTCTTTTATATTTAAATTAGGTTTACTTGTATTTTCTTCCTACAAAAAATTGATTACGACTGTCTGATCACCACACACTTTTGTAATAATCGACTCAGCTTTACTAAAATACAGTCTATTTCCCCAAAAGCTCATATATAAGTTTACTAAATTTCTGTAAGTTGCAGCAACTTATTATTTTATATCCATAAATGAATATTAAAGGGAACCTTCTTTTATACAGGTTGCAGTTTAAAATGTTAAATGCTTCATTGTGAATTCCCGCAATTGTAAGTTATGTACAAATAATATTATTACGCAATGAGAGAGGTAACCTGCGTAGCGCATGCATTTTTCGGTCTGCGGTATGTAATGGTCTGGAAGATCGCCTTTTAGTAGCTACACAATTACTCATGACGTGTGGTCCAGAAAACGGTAGATTCTTCCGAACCTTGCAGGGCTACAAATCTAAAGTGCACTTTTGGATCTGCGATATTAGAATTGCATATCGGAATTGTTATCGTGTATTATTGTGTATTATCCAGTGCGATACTTAAAATGAGATGACATTTACTGTTTGTTAAGCTTTTATGTGTTAGACAAATTTGGATTAAAGAATTGTTGTATATGAGTGTCTCTGTATATTTTTAACAGTAACTAAAGTTGTAATTAGAGATTTCCTCAGGTGTTAGTTATTCATTTTCCACTTGTACACGACGATTGGTGTGACAGTCGTAACAAAATTTACTGCTGGCTCACCACCTATTATGATGAAGACGCAGCTTGAGTTTGAATAATTTCATATCTATTAAAAAAATAACTGTATAACGCTAATATTTTAACTGAATACGCTAATATTTGGTAATACAATGAAATAAAATAATTAAGCATATTGTTGTAACAGACACGTTAATAAAGTCTTAGTTTATCTAGTAAATTTAGAAGGTAGATTTCCCTTATTAATAAAGCAGATAACTAGGGTACATATACGACTATTTGGCTAACTCTGCAGGCATGCATTGAACTTGGAACTTAATTTACTTTTTGGAATATTCATACTGGGCGACAATAATTTTTAGAGTCGTTGTAACAATTTGACTAGTGTAATATTTTAACAACCTTTATGCATATTTACCAATACACGTATGGATGTATTCGTACAATTGTATGTGAATACAACATAATTATTACCTGCACTCTTATGAGTATGAGAACAAGTATTATAAAATTCAGTTTGTAGTGTGTCATTGTTTATTTAATTTGTTTATGATGTTATATATTTCAGCACATTAATAAGTAAATGTGTGTGCGCGCGCGCGCGCGCATTTTTATACTTAAACACACACATTATGTACGTGCATATATTCTTTGCGCGAATGTAATACATTCTTTGAATGTAATACATTCTTTGAATGTATAATAAAATTTAGGACGTTAATACAATTTAGAGTAGATAATATGTTAAAAACAATTAATGCATATTGTCTACCTGCAAGTGATTTTACCGCAGTTAATGTTAGCCATGTGTTACTAAAGTAGATAAATAAATACACTTTCATAACGTGATACAAGTAACGTGGAAATAACGTGATACAATAGAACGAAGTTCGAGATAGTAAGTAGATCGCAATTAATTATTTTGATTTTTAATTAGCTAGCGATATCAAAGAGCGTAAAATTTCTGCTCTGATTAATAAATCGACAAAAAAATTAAAATTATCAATTATTTGGTATTATATTAATCAATGCAACTAGTAAATAGGAATTGAAAATATTTATTTTTAAATAAACTTAAGAAAGTTAGAACAGATATAACTTTATAATTTAATGGGATCTCATAACTGACTGCAATGTGAATCCAAACAAGTTTTGCTTACTTTCATGGCAAGTAAAAAAATCGGTATGGAGAACCATACATGACTTCCATGTTGTAAGATTTATGTTTAAAATAATTTACTTGAATTCGGTTCGGTAATTTATAAAAAAATATCGCCCACCCACAAACTAATTTCACTATTTATAGATATTTTTGTTATTATGGGGTAGTCGTTTAATATAATGTTATTTTCAGTCACTTTATCCATAAAAATTAGGTAGGCTTACTTTATTCTTATAAAGAAACCAGTGGCGGCTCGTGACTTACGAGGCTGGAGGGCGCGCCCTTTTGGGTTCTTAATTATTTATCAATATTGAATTTAATGCACATTAGAAATGTCGACAATATTTGATCACATAATTTATTAATAAAATAGTAACACTTCTAGCAAGCAAAGATAATTTAAAAATTTGAACTCACTTCAAATATCGTAAGGCGTTGTAGACAGTCAGCAGTTTTATTAGTAAACATAACCACAAACTGTCGAAAGTATCCACAAAAATATCTATACTGTTTCCACACAAAAAGTAATACACTATATTCAAACTATATTATTTTTTTGATACCTACACTTTAAACAGATCATTTATCTCTAGGCCTATACAATGTCCATTTGCCTCTCCTGTAAATTAACAAATTTTTCTTGCACTCTATCATTAAAGTCCTTTATTTCTAAACAAGTTCCTTGTTGATAGATAACATGGCAAGGACATTCAGTCTATCGTTTTTCATTGTATTTCGCAAGAAAGTCTTTCCTTTTCAGAGTCGAAAAGCAGCATCAGGTTCGGCAGTTGTCACGGGGGTAGTTATGATCATTTTTAGAAGTTTCAACACTTCTTTGAAAACTGACGTAAGATTGTTTTCTTTTATAAAATTAAGACGTTTTATTGCGCCTTTAAAATTAATATCATGCCGTCTGTATATAGTTCCAATTCACTACCAAGTTTGTTTTCTTGTAAGAAAGGGTAATGCTGAATCACTCGTACGAATTTTTCTTCCGGAAAGTTTGTAGAAAAAAGTGGAAATAAGTCATTGGATGTCAATGAAGCTGCTTCTAGGTGACCCGTGTAAGTAAATCTATCTTTTACGTGAGTGATAATGATGTCACATACTTCTTTCGCATCCCCAATTCTACTGTTGCATCCAACGTTATCGCTCATTTTTCTTGGTTGTTGAGGAAACTCCTCATTTATTTCTGTTTCTATTTCATTTATTTTCTTCCTCTCTTTCTGCATCTCATTTAAAAAAATTCCTATGTCATTTTGCAACATTACACTGTCTTTGTTCTTACTATGTAGTTGTTGGTACAGTATGTACACGTGGGGTAGAATTCTATGGAAAATAGTTAGCCAAAACATGAAACATTGGTCCTGAAGACCCCTTCTGTGATCACTTGCCTCATTAACTGTGAGTTTGTATGTACACTTTTCTTCAAGAACTTTGAAACATTCTTCCAACTTATATCGGTTTTCGTACACAACGTTGACTGTGCGAAATTTGTAATTCCATTTTATTATAGAAACTCTGGGTAACCTGGGTTGTACTACTTCCTCCAGAACGTCCGTTTGTAGAGACGAGTGTGAAAAAATTGATGGAATGGCAGATAGATTTGAGAAAAAACTCTAACTTTGTTGTTTACACTTGTTGCTTTTTCTAAGAGAAATTAAGTTGTTGAGCGCAACAGTGTACAAAATATGTCAACGGATACACTTCTCTAATTTTTGCCTCTACACATCCAACAGAACCACACATAACATTAGCACCATTATAGGCCTAAGTCTGAGCTATTAACTTGTCCTTTGATGTGTGCAGAAGAGGATTGATGTTATCCATTAGGCACTTTGCTAAGGTTTCTGTACATTTACCTTCAGGACTGAGAAATCCCCAACACCTCTCTTACATCGACACCTTAAACACGTGCCTATAAACTAATACCATTTGACCGTGGTTTGTCACATCAGTTGTCTCGTTACATTCGATAGCCACAAATTCAGAAGCTTGTATCCTTTTCTATTCCAGACACTAACCATATAGTCCAATATATAATTCTGTATTGTTTTCGATGTACCTTTGAATACAGTTGCCGATTCTAAATGGTCTTTCATTACAGAATCCAGCTACGCAGTAAAATTAATAAAACCTTTGTATACCCCCGAATTTGTAGGCGATGCTAAGTCGTCATGACTTCTTAGAGGCAACTCAAAAACAGTACAGAAGTTGACACACGAAATCAGCCGTTTTAAAATATGCTTGTTTTTGCCGACTTGAAGATTGTGCTTTTCAATGTTTTGTCTAAACTGTGAGTCCAGACTAGACAGTATGTTTACTTTACCTAACAAAGAAAGATTAACAACACTATCCGTGTGATTGACGGAAATCTGCCTTTCTACAGTGGATTATTATGACCTTCTTTTCAGGATACTTTATTTATCAAAATTAAGCACTTTACTCTTGTTAAAACGCAAAACGTTGCAGGTAAACTACCCCTTTCCCTTAACCGATCTTCACCAAAAAACAACCGGCCTTGAGTCCTCTACAATTCAGGACAGTATGCAAAAAATTATTTGATTCTACTTGAATTTGCGGCTGTTACCTTTTTCCGTAGAAAAAATTCTACACACAGACACTTTTCGAAAAATGACGTTTTTCTTGTTTTGATGGTACTACAATCAGAATCTGCCGTTATCTCGAACACGATTTTTTCGGCATGACCATACTTCCATTTCCTTATGGAACATGGAAGTAAAAAAATCGGTATGGAGAACCATACATGACTTTCATGTCCTAAAATGTATATTTAAATCATTTAAATATTAATTAAATAAGTGGATGCTTGAGTTCTGAAGAAATTACGTATCAGCTAAAATGGTACCACCATGTCAGGTCAATTAAAACTATCCTCAGCCTTCGTGAGGAAGGACTGTACTTTTGGATAAAATGTCTGTAGGTCGAACGAAGAGATGCGATCTGATTCCTGTAATGAAATTGGACCCTCGCTGCGAGGGGCCGAGGGATGTCTATCGTGTTATCAAATTCTTTCCTGTCAATACTATACTAGTCATTTTTCGTTTTTAAAATCGACTCTTCATTTCTTTCTTTTCATTTGTCTTCTGATTTCCTGAACGTCTATTCTGTTCACCCGTATAATTATAAATTTCTCAGCAAAACATTTCTTCCTTAATACGTTTGTGTCTCCTGTTTAACACCCACCATTCTGATCCAATTCATAACGCTATATTCCACACAGGCTTGTAAATAACTAGCCATCAGGGAGGTCAAAATATTTTCAAGGAGGGGCAAATAATTTTCCAAAGGAGAAAAATATTTATATATTTTTCTTACATACACACATGCACATATTAGTTTATAATTCTCAAATCATAATAGAAATAAGTACACAGATTGTATTAATTGCTTAATTATACACAGGAAGCAAATCGATGTCCACCTTTTCGGCTTGCACGCGTTGTGTTGGTGTGGGTTTCGGCACTTTCCATTTAAAAAGCGTGCAATCATAAGAAAATAAACATGAGTGAGGCCACGAACGCGAATTTTGTGTGTGTGTGTCCAGCCGGCCTTTTTATTGCGGTAATCACAATAATAAAACTTTGGAAAAGTAAACATTACATAATTGAGATATGCTTGTTTGCCAGGAACGACATATCATACGTGATTTAAATTTAAATTAAAAATATAGAATTTTGTTAAAATGAAATGAAGTGTTTCCCTAGAAACTACTTCTTTGTTGTCAATAACGTAGTACACATATAAAACTTATAAAAATTTTCCTCCTCCATCATCAACTACCATTTTAATTTATAAAAAACAGACAGACACACACACAGACACTTTTCGGAAAATGACTTTTTTTCATGTTTTGATGGTAGTACATTTAAAATCTGCCGTTATCTCGAACACGATTTTTTTCGCCATGACCATACTTCCATTTCCTTACGGAACATGGAAGTAATTATATTTTTTCATACAAAAGAATTTTAAATAAATTATTTTAAATATACTAAGTTTAATAATAAATATTTATTAATATCTTTTTAATAAATTTATTAAATAGTAAATACAAAATAATTTAAACAACGTGGAAAAATGTAAACTATAAATTACAGTTTTATTTTCTTAATCGGACTAATAATTGGGCCTGGGACTGTACAGTATGTACTACACGATATGTAAACAAATCCTTGTGCTTTACACAGACATTAAAAATGTTAACTTTCAATGTATTGAACGTTTGGACTGTTATTCAACGAACTGGGCTTACGTTTTTGGGATAAACGTGTTTGTATGATAATACATGATGCATTTACACTTTATCAACAGATATAACGTAGTAAACTAAAGGAAGGCTCTCAACTTGTTTGTACCGTTTCATAACTATTATTGGAATAGACAATCTGGTAACAGAACTTTTAAAACATAACTTTGCTATCAATTTTACCATAACGCAGACATCCTTTGCAAAAGTGTGTTAAAATTTTAAAGCTTAAAATTTAAAATATCGTACCGACCTTGGGAGGTGAAGGGAAGAATGTGACACGCTTGGAGAAGAGGCAAGTATATATGCTTTTAGCGTTTTATATAGAAACTCAAAAGCCTTTATAAATTTTACCAATTAGCAGTCTGTTCATTTACATAAATCTTATTACTAAATTTTCCGTTCTCTTATAATAATTATTATTCATTTGGCTCATCACATGTATCCCATACATTCCTAAACACTTAGCCTACTTCTCAGCAGAAGAATCTTTGCACAGATATCGTACAAGCACTTAGCTCTGATGAATAGAGGCAATAGATTTTCCTTTGATTTCCCTCGAAGTCTATTTTAAACGGAAATCATAGGGTTAGGTTACGCTGTGACCCCGAACGCGTCTATTGTAAGTCAATCCATATCACGAATTGGTCACTTATCTTATAACTTGCAGGTATCCAAGAGTGTAGCCAAGGCAATAATGAAGCCCCTCGGAAACCGCAAAAATATACAGAATATGACTCCCAACCTCAGTCGTCTATGAGGCTGGGAGTCATAATCCTCTTAGAATTTAATTTGATACAAAACAATAAAGGTCTATTAAACTATGTTAAATGTAAAATTATCTCAACGACGCTCATGAAATATTCTTTGAACTGAATACTAACTTAATATTATTTACGAATTCATAACATCAAAGGAAAAATTAAATGTATCTCATAATTTCATCAAAAACAATGAAAGATAAAGGTCTAAAAGTTATAAGGTTTAGTTATTATTGTCTAAAGTTACTACATCACTTCTATTTAAATTAGAATTTTCTAAAATAAAGTACAAATTTCTAAATGACTATTGGAGCATAAAATATATTTGTTTACATTTTGGTAGACTGAAATCAAATCTAATCATTCAGTTCACGTAATTTTGAGAGCAGACTCGAATTAACATTTGTCGAAATTACCCACTAAATATTAACCTTCTATCTTTTATAATTTCTGAGAAAACTTATAAATTTTTAGCAGACAGAAGTTTTCATTGAAATCTATCACCTAGTTAAAAATTTAATTTAAACATAATTACAGACTCTAGAATCTTTTTGCAGTGAGGAAATATCTTCATCTTCTTCTTTTATTCCACACACCGTTATTTATTCTTTCCTATGTACATTCTTTGTTACTACTAGTTATAAATAAATCAGCATTTCAGCTCTTTTTATCTCCATTATATTATGTCTGGAAAAATTTTCAGTCGTAGTTATTGTAACCCCGACTCTCTTTTAATATTTCAACATTAAATGTTATTATTACTGCGTCTTCTACCTTACTGTTTCAGTATTTGTGTAACCATGAACTCCTTCTCTCTACGCAGAATAAATTATAATATTAAGTGATACTAGGGGTTTTCCATACAAAAGTTTTGAAAACACTTCTGGGAGTTAGTAAGTTCCCCGTACTTTCATTAAAGCCTTATAGGTGGAATTCTTATATCTGTACTCACCACCATATACTTGTTGTCTTCGAATCCAGTATATGGTTAAAGGAGGAGGTTGCACGGATTGGCTGATTTTCTGTACGCAGCTTATGTAAATAACTTTCCCACACTCCTCATAGATTACACATCAGAGGAAGTAAGACTTATTCTCCTAACCGTCTTACCATAACGGGTCTCTAGCTCAAAAATAGTTTTACCGGTCAGCCCTTCCTAACAAACAGCTTCTAATACCCACATGTGGATTTTAATATTCTGAGTGGCGTCTCTAAACTTTTGTAGACGTATTCTACGCAGTGTAATTTTAATATAGAGATTTGAGATTGACACTGCAGATGGTGACAACAGTTGATGCTACCAATATAATATTACTTGGAGTAATACCAAGTCATAATTATTTTCATAAAAAACACTGTCTTCTACGCTTACCAGACCCAGAAATTTTTTATGAAGATACGAAATATTTTAATAGGTATAAAGTTTTCAAAATAAGTAAACTTAGTTGAAAAAATAAGTAAGTAAATTGATAAAATCTTGAGATTCTCAACAAACATTATATTTAATGCAATGAAAAATCTGAAAGAAAATTTTCTGTTCAAAATGACTTTCAACCTTTCCTAAATTTTATTCCTAGCTGTTCTGAGCAGAGATTCTACGACAAAATGACTAAATTGTAGATAAAGAAAAGAAGATTTAAATCTTAATTTGTTACTTTACTTCTCAAATTCTCTAATTACTGTACATTAATTTTATACCTTCGGTTAAGAGGGCCTTGTGTAATAATTTTGTCAGTAAACTGCTAGCATTTACATGCATATTAATCAATTTTTGATTTGTAAATAACTCATAAACAACTTTAAAACATTAGGGAGAAAAGCGATTTATTATTTTTAGTTTCGACTATCCTGAATTTGATTATCACTAATTAAGCACCTCGAACGTTTGACACAGATTACTCTAAGATTTATCATAGTGTATTAGAAGCGAGAGAACACTTGGTAGCAATCAACTTATAAAACGTTTGCTCCGATATGCTGAATCATGTCCCAATGCGTACGGCCTGCAAGGATAAATTAACTTTGGAAAGCGCATTTCTCTGTACGAGTGGCACTTTGGCAAGTGTGTGTAATTTATGTATACCATAAATTGATTTTTATTGTTTGCTACATTGTAAGTTTGGGAAGTTGACTGTTAACAAATTTAAATACATGTATCTCAAAACTCATAGGAGTTTCTGTGTAACACACTACGCTCCCTTTAACTTATTTATTTATTTTTTCGCTTATATTATTGACAGAAAAATAAGTACATTACTTTCTAGAGCGATATGTTATTGCTAACTATTGTCCTCGTTAATTTCAATTCAACTTCAGAACAACGTGTAGTTTGTGATAATTATTTCATGGGGGAGAGTATGTTACTACTTCAGGCTGTCTTCAGTTGCACTCTCCTAATAGTGACAAGCCATTTGGAAAAATACCATACACTTATATTGATAACAAATTATTTTTGTTTATTAACTGTACAGGCAGACATATAATCTGCGCTTCCTTGTCGTAAAACATTTCTGTACGCTATACTATAGTTATAAACTTAGTAAAGGTTGTTCCATAAAGAACGCAAGATATGAATTGTGCGCAGATGTTTTGTGTCACGTTCTCGCCACTGTGACTTTAGTTCACATTACAATTAATTGTCCATAAGGTTCATGCAAAGGAACGATCCGGGGGAGGGGATTACCAATGTGAGATTAGGGGGGAGTGGAAATAGTAACCAGTAGTTACGGTGCTTGGCGTCTAATGCAGTGATCCCATGATCAATTTCTGGGCTAGAATGTGACATTAAACCGCTTTTGAAGCCTGTAAGTAGTCTCAGTTTGTGGAAGCAAGTACTTGGAATAACACTGTGGTAATAATGAGGTGCTGAAGCGTACACTGCCTTCTAATATCTTACAAGGCTTACGTATTCGCTTTACGCTCCTATGCTAATTTGGCGGAACATAAGCGCTATTACCGTATACTTGTTTTCCAACACAACAGTAAACCTGTCATCAACCTGTCTTCGAATTATTGTCGTGTACGTTAACACTATATCTTTAGAAAGTGTGTATGTTTTTAGTAAATATTTTCTAATGTTGTTACACAATAAAATAAATCACGTTTTTACGTCTAAGCGTGTGTGATGTTGTCAGGCTCTGCTGTTGAGTCTTTCATGATTCATTCATGTTGAGTCTTTCATTTCAAGTTTTTATGTCCAATAGAGTCTTTTAATTATTCAAGTTTTACATTTTAATAACCAAGCTAATTCTATTATCTAATTTGTTGTCATGGCTACTCAACTGACATAATAAACAAAAACCCTCCCTATTGTTGCTGCGTAACACCATATAAAGATGTGACATTTAAACAATTACAAATAGATAAGGTATTACTTTATAGGTATCTTGACGGAGACCCTAGAAAAGTATAGCGTATACAATTAGTTATCCCGACAGGCAATGAGAACAGGTAAAATATTGCGAAGTGTTATTACGCGCCATCGTTTGTGAATTCATTTCATTAAATAAGTTTATTGACTTGCAGAACTTATTCAGGAAGTATTCATTTTACATTTAAGAATTATGATATTTTACAATAATCTGACCCCTAGTTATTTATACATTTATGTTAGCTACTATCAATTAAGTTGTGACTCCCTTCAACTTGTGTTAAGTATTATTTCTATACAACAATCAAATTTTTTAAAGTAAATTACATATAGTCATGAATTTGGCAAAATCTTTTAGAGTGTGTGGCATACCTCTACCGCAACAAACTAAATAGTAGGTCTACTAAGTTAACAATATTTTATCCGGTAAATAACCTATGTGTAGCAAGCAGGAAATACATCCGATATAAGTAGCTGTGACCAATATTTATTGTAGCAGTTAGAAGAGATTGTCTTCAATCTTTGCAGTTTATTATAAATCAAAACGAATTATTAAAAATAATATTTGCGTTTATTTAATCATTACGTTTTAGAAATGAATAATGGAAATATCATTGCACAAGAAATAAAACTACCAAGAAAATAGGTTCCCTAAAAAAGTTGTATTTTATTAATGGCTTTGAATTACAACTTTAGATTGTCTCTTTTGATAAGACTGTGAGTTTTGTTTGGTTTATTTAGTTGTTATAAACTGCACAATGTTTTGAATTCTGAACAAGGGTTAAACGATACTTTCCATATCCCTTCTAAATAAACTAAACTCAACTTGAACTTAATTCCACCTATTACCTATTTATTTGTATATTAATCTGTTTTATAAACTTTTTTAAGTGTTCGTGAGCACCTAATTCCCACTTCATGCTAATTAAAAATTTGTTGATTTTCTGTCAGTTATCATGTAAAGGCTTATGAAATCCAACATTCTAGACAGGTGCTTCATAAAGTTTACCATGTAGGTTTGTCAATATGTCACAGATATATAGTGGCTTAACTTACGTATAGAGTTGTAAGCTTGGCACTGATTACCCCACTACCCCCTCTCCTTGAGGCTACAAACACCTTTACACCAATCTCCACCTTTTTCTCTGGTAACAACACCTTCTCATCGCCTGGTCATTGCTGGCGTACGCTTCCTACCCACATTTCCTTTTCCACATGGCTGAAGGGAGCTTGCTCCAAAACAGCCCGAGTGGACCAGTTTGGTCCCCTCAAATAACACAAAAAAAAAAAAAAAAAAAAAAAAAAAAAAAAAAAAAAAAGTATAGAGTTTACTCTCAAAAACAAATTCATACAATAAAATTGCTAAACCAAACGTGAAAAAAATTTTTGACGTCTCAGACACAACGTCAAAAGTGGTCCTCCATGTAAAACTACGCCATTATATTTATTAAAATAACGTGAGCAGTAGTTTCACTAAACACGTGCATCACACAGGAACATGTTGTCTATACATATAATATTGGTCTTATATAATAATATTCTGTTTAGTATAATGATAGAGACTGGTCGCAAACAGATACGCGTATTTCTGTAGATATTACCTACTTTTTTGGCTAAATACATTTTCCCAGTGGTGTTGTGGGATGAGTTGTCTAAATCGTTGAAAGCGTGTTTGTTCGTCACAGTTCTGTAGTACCATGTTGGTTACAATTACGTAAAATTATTTTGTATGACTTTACTTATATACTTAAACAACTATATGACGAAAAAGTAATTTAACCTGAAAAAGTACCTATTGTTTAGTGAAAAATTCTCTCAATAAGTGACAAAATTCCGATTAAGTAATTTAATTTCTTAATTTTGTTGTTTCGTAGTACTGATTCTGCTGATACTTCTCCTGTTGCTTCTTTTGTTGGAACGTCTTTCAACTCAAGAATATTTCTTTAAAAATCCGCTTATGGATTATAATAAGAACTATTAGTACAGTAATTTTCAGTTGTTTTCTGCTCCTACTCCTGACGAAATATACATGTTTTTTTCTATTGCTCTGTTAACATAATTGGTGAGTATACTAATGGGAACTGAAGAAGCAGAGTGAAGAGTAAAGCAGCAATTGTCATGGCCAACGAAGAAGTTTTTAAGAAGAAGAGCGTATTTTGTTTTGGAATGGATCTACTAATGAAAGACTATTGATATGATATATTTTTACACTATATATTAAAGTTCTTTAGCATATATATTAGTCTCAATAATATACAACTGAGTCTCAAAATTGGTTTGTGATAAATATTTTTATTTCCTCCTCGGAACCTGACGTCGACATCGACGAGTCCTTTTATCTACACACCATTAAATGGGTATATTCTTTTACTTTTCAAAGGTAAAACAAATTTTAAATAACATTGAATATAATTTAATCGGAATTCACGTTTTTTATAACACAGCAAATATTTGCTATAATCACTTCCATAACGTTTTAAATAAAGCAATACTATTTTAACAGGAAAAGGGTACCTTTCCGAATACCGTTTCCTATACATTGCAATGGCTGTATGAATGTTAAATAAAGAAAAATTAAAGTTACTTTCAGCGTAATAAATATTAATATTTTACTCACTTTACAGACATTAGAAAATTTCACTATACTACCAGCCCACTCACCTACTTGCACGGTAAATGTCACAAAAACGTTGTGCATACGTTCAGTGACAAGTGGCACTCAGGAAATAAATTATTACACCCAAACCTCTCCAAAAGCGACATTTCCTTTTAGTGTTATTATTTGACGGTGTCCCAAATAGCAGCCATCATTATGAGAGGTTGAGGCAGCCATCAAATATCTATAAGCCTTTGCTCATTCATTAACTTCCAGGTATCACTACCATAATGTAGGCTAGATCGTATGAGAGCTTTGTCAACCTGTACATATAGTTTAACATGAAAGTAGTGTTGAGAGCCTTGTTGGATAGCATTATCTTCCCCTTATCTGTAGATTAAATTCTATCTTCAGATACCGTCGTCTTCAGTGGGTGAAGCACACTTAATTTATTGAAATTTAAAAGAGAGGTGAAGTTCTGTGTCGAACGTTGAAACAAAATATATGAAATTTTGCTTTAGTTACTGTAATCGACTATTTTTAGATTAATATTTTAAAAATTCAATTAAAAAAATTCTAAAATTAAATATTTTTCCTTTATTCTTTGCATTTAATTGCGCTTTGCATAGTAACAACACTGAGAACATTGTTGTTAGATAGTAATATCTGAGAACATTGTTATGTAGCCAAGAACAAGAAAAATAAGGAGGAAAAGAAAACACAAAAACAAGGGAAAGAAGAAAAGAGAGGCAGTCGATTCAAATAATGTTTTTTTGAAAATCAAAGAAGCATTTTCAATATATTTTTTAATGATTAGATATTGCTTACACTAAACTTGACTTGTATTGTGCGTCCCTATTTAGCCTTTAATAGTCACGTTATGTACTATACTCTTGAGCAGCGAAAAATGAAAGTGCATTGCGCAGAGAGAAAGAGTGAGAAAAGAGAGAGAGAGAGAGGGGGGAGAGAGAGAGAGAGAGAGAGAGAGAGTGAGAGAGAGAGAGAGTGAGAGAGAAACACAAACATGACTGAACGCTGGAACATCACGTTCCTGATTCCGCCGCGCGCCAGGTTACCGAAAAATTGACTGGTTCATATTGGTAACAGAATATGTTACTTGTTGTATCTTCATGTTTCTGGCTGTGTTCCATGGCCGAGGCTCTGCTGATTTGGTTGGCGGTGTACCCAGTCTTTTGAAAGATTTGCTTGAGTATGGAAAGGAACACTATTTTTGAATCCGTCCAGCATTGAGAGCTTTATAACTCCAAAGTAACGTTGAGGTCTTCAGGGTAACCGACATTACCGTTACTCTACAGATACTCTATAGTTAGTAATAATCTAACATAGTGTTACTGTAGCATTTGATGTAGAGAGTCATGGAATTATACTAACATGAACATTCAAATGTCTTCCTTTTAAAAATCAATATGAAAATGAAAAAACAAAACGACTGTAGATATTAGTCATCAGTAATATCAAATCTACCAAAATATAACACACGCAAGAAACTGTAAAATAAAACCGGCTTACCAGATGTGATTGCTGTAAATAAATACAGGAGTTATAAACCATTACACCTATCAACTCTTACTACATGGTTATTTGCTTTCAACAGGTAGAGTTAAAGTTCTTCAAATTACAAAAGCGTTCTCAAGTGAGACATAGCGATTTAATGTCTCTTACAAGACCCTGTATTAAATATTCTTCTATATAAGCCTACAGTCATTTATGAGGATTCCCGGCAATTTTGTAAGGAAAGTTAAATATTACTTACCTGATACAAAATTTTCTTAAATAATGTGAAGGTAGTGAAAAACATAAGGCTATGATTAAGAGTAATTTAGGAAAAATTATTACGCTTTAGGTTTACACCGACCTAAAAATTAGTCCCCATGTGACAATATATTTCTACTTATTATTAATTGAAAACACTAAACACATTTGTAAATTTGAGGGAACTATTTTTTTTAAACGCATGTATGTAAGAATACTTTTATCACATCAAATGTATAAATCTCTAAAATTTGGGTTTATATGTTGCCAAAGATGTACCTAAATTTGGATCTAAAAATTGGATGGTCAGATTTAAAAATATAGCGCTTATTTGGGAAAACTAACCTAATCATTGTAAAATAAAAGTATATAGTACGTACAGTGTCCTAATTAAACCTATTTGGTTATACGGTAGTAAACTCAGAATAATTAACCGTTTCGAATCAAAGGACCCGAGAACAACAGTAGGAGCCGTATTACGTATCCAACATGGTCTGTAAAAGAAAACTGACAATTTAGAGTCCAAAAATTTTTCGACAGGCTACACAGAGACACAAGCAAACTAGCATCCGATTTAATTATTATTGTAAACAAAAAAAGTATCGGGGAAACAGGCTAAAATTGAGAGGACAGACAGGAGTAAAGGAGATCCCCTTCATGCCTACAAGACAAGCGATTCGGTCATAGGAACATTTATGTGCTCGTACTGGTATGTGCATGGATGTGACTGTTAATAAACATATTTCAGAAACAAAGTTGTAGTAGCTAAATAAATGTACACACACACACTCACACACACACACACACACACTCACACTCAGTCACTCACTCACTGACAAATAGACATATATACTTAATGTAAATGTGTTTTTTTTAGAATAACACATCGGTACACATCGTACACATCATAAATAGCAGCTGACATTAGATTTACACTTTAAAACAAAGACACCCACTTTGAGAGTTCTTCATACACGTTAGACCTCTCTAATATGCATAGAACGATGATACTGTAACAATTTTAGACATTTTACTTCCATGTTCCTTAAGGAAATGGAAGTATGGTGATGGCAAAAAAAATCGTGTTCGAGATTATTGCAGATTCTGATTGTACTACACTCAAAACATGAAAAAAAGTCATTTTTCGAAAAGTGTCTGTGTGTGTGTCTGTCTGTGTGTCTATCTGTCTGTCTATAGATTTTTTTGGCAAACGATAACACCCGCAAATTCAAACAGAATCAAATAATTTTTTGCATGCAACCCTGATTTGTAGAATACTCAAGACATATTGTTTTTTGTGAAGATCGGTTAAGGGAAAGGGGTAGTTTACCTGCAACGTTTTTTTTTAATCAATGGCAATTTTTTCCTATGGCAAACGAGAACAGCCGCAAATTCAAACAGAATCAACTACTCTTTTGCATACAGCCCTGAACTATAGAGTTCTCAAGACCTCCTGGTTTTGGTGTAGATCGGTTAAGGGAATAGGGTAGTTTACCGGCAACATTTTATGTTTTAACAAGGGTAATTTTTTCTATAATGAAAGATAACTGCCGTAAATTCAAACCGAATCAACTACTCTTTTGCATACCTTTTTGAGTTATACAGAACTCAAGGTTTGTTGATTTTGTTGAAGATCGATGAAGGGAAAGGGGTAGTTTACCTGCAACGTTTTATATTTTAACAAGGGTATTTAATATGGCAAACGATAAGAGCCGCAAATTCAAACAGAATCAAATAATGTTTTACATACAGCCCTGAATTGTGGAGTACTCAAGACCTATTGTTTTTGGTGAAGATCGGTGAAGGGAAAGGGGTAGTTTACCTGCAACGTTTTATGTTTTAAAAGGGGTTTCCTATGGCAAACGATAAGTGTCGCAAATTCAAACAAAATCAAGTAATCTTTCGCATACAGCTCTGATTTGTAGAGTACTCAAGACGTATTGTGTTTGATGAAGATCGGTTAACGGGAAGGGGTAGTTTACCAGCAACGTTTTTCTTATCAAGGGTAATTTTTTTCTATGGCAAACGATAACAGCCGCAAATGCAAACAGAATCAAATAATGTTTTGCATACTGCCCTGAATTGTAGAGTCGTCAAGACTTGCTGGTTTTGGTGTAGATCGGTTAAGGGAATAGGGTAGTTTACCTGCAATATTTTATGTTTTAACAAAGGTAATTTTTTCTATGACGAACGATAACTGCCGTAAATTCAAAGAAAATCAAATACTTTTTGCATACGTTCCTAAATTGTAGAGAGGGCAAGGCCTGTTGATTTTGGTGAAGATCGGTTTAGAGAAAGGGGTAGTTTACCTGCAACGTTTTATGTTTTAGCAAGAGTAAAGTACTTAATTTTTGATAAATAAAGTATCTTGATAAGAAGCTCATAATAATCCACTGTAGAAACGTAGATGAAATATCTATAAATGAAGAAGTTAGGTGAACGGGGTGGGGGTAATTTTCTATAAATGAAAATTATAGTTGAAGGGGGAGGGGAGAATTTTTTATGTGTACTACGTTATCGGCAACAAAGATGTAGTTCTTTGTTAAAATTCCTTCCCGGGCTGTTTAGCCGTAGTCCAAAGTTTTCTGCAAAACCAGACTTTTCGGCAGTGCCATCGACTTCCATCTCAGTGAAAATCGAGTGTGAAAACGTGAGGTGGTATACGTTAGTGGCCACAGTACTGTGGTTTAAGCCTGAAGCAATAAGTAGAAAGAAGTAGTTTCTATAGAAATATTTCATTTCGAATATGATTTTAAATATAAATCTTAGAACATGGAAGTCATGTATGGTTCTCCATACCGATATTTAATGTATCAGCGGCGTATACATATGTTTTTAGGTCGGCTTTTGTATTGCCGTCTTGTGTAGATTCTGTGCCACATTTGAGCTGTTAAAATAAGTATAGCCTACTTCCTGTGCTGTCACACGCACACGATGCACGCCTGTGACACGATGCATTAGTGATTTGTAATTAGACCTACACATTGTGTATACACTTATATTACGAAGTTAAATTTTACTTCCATTTTCCGTAAGGAAATGAAAATAGGATGATCGAGAAAAAAATCGTGTTCGAAATAAGGGCTGATTCTGATTGTACTACCCTCAAAGCATGAAGAAAGTCATGTTCCGAAAAGTATCTGTGTGTAGAACGTTTTCTGTGACGAACGATAACTGCCGCAAATTCAAACAGAATGAAATCAAACATAAGTGCCCTAGTTGTAGAGAACTCAAGGCTTATTGACTTTGGTGAAGATCGGTTAAGGGGAAGGGGTAGTTTAGTGCAAAGTGTTGCGTTTTAACAAGAACAAAGTACTTAATTTTGATAAATAAAGTAGGTATCCTGACAAGAAAGTTATTATAATCCACTGTAGAAAGGTAGATGAAATATCTATAAATGAAAATGATAGTTGAAAGGTGGGATAATTTTTTATATGTGAATTACGTTCTCGGCAACAAAGAAATAGTTTTTATGGAAATATTTCATTTCAATTTGTCAAACATGAAACTCGATTTACAAGGAACACACCTAACTTGTTAGATGTTGTTCACTTTCAAGTAAATGATTTTGAATATAAATCTTAGAACATGGTAGTCTAGTCATGTATGGTTCTCCATACCGATTTTTAACAATGCGACCACGACATACGTATGTATGTGACACCGATTAGATTTGATTCTGTAAAACATGTTTTTCCTCCGTCTGTTCTCTCCGCCTATGAGGTAAGCACAACGAGCATGGTAACATCATCTCTTGTAACGTAAATCTAATATATGCCCTTTCCGTTTCTCCCTTTCTTAAGGCGACGGTACAGTAATAGACTTGTTTTATCGTGTCATATGATGTTTATTATGCTGAAGTGATTAGAAATTTAGTCTACGATGTTTGTGTAATGCAAGAAATCTTACGCTGTTAGCAAACAACATACAAAGATTTCTCCTGGTAAATTGCAGTTGTATCGTGCATTATATACATTTGGAGCCCAACTTCTACTTAGCTTTATAATTGTTTAATTAATTTTTCGTGTAGTAATTAAATGGTTGTATAATTACATGTGTGTTGCTGTAAATTATTGAAAATTTTAATATTGTAATATTCACTATTATGTAATTGCGCAATAACACAGACAAAAAATATTAAGATAGCGTCTCTACCGTTGCAACTTAAATCCTAATAATATGGGGGCCATTAAAAGAAATGGTGGTAAACGGAACGTCACACAGTCAGAAACGTCCTAGTGTCTGCCAGATTTTACGGGAATGTGTGCTTGAAATATACGCAAATTTGGAGGGAAAGTGTTTGAGGCGTACTATGTCAGTAAAAGATCGGTGGAAGTTCAAGTATAGAACCAGAGTCGTAATTTCTTAAGCATGCTAGTCAAGCAGTTATTCTATGTCACCTATGTCAAGTGTAATATTACCGTGAAGTCCGCCTCCTTCAAGCCCCGCGATGGAAGCCAATTTTGTAATATTACTGTGGATTAATAAATAAATAAAAGATTGATGTTTGAGAATTGTGCTCTCCTGTAAGTCCCACTGGTTGTGCTAGCTGATTTTGTAATAAAACGATATTGCAAAATATAGCTTAATTTATAATGTGTGTAGTAACTTAGCTAATATCTTCTTGTCTTCTAAGCTCTCACTGTTTATCTTCGCTTTTGTAATACAACCATACTATAATTGTAATTGTATTACTATTGTAGTAGTAGATTTGGTTGTTCTTCTTTCTTCTTTCTTCTGTAGTAGTTTTAATTAGTCTTCCTTCTTCTTTCTTCAGTAGTAGTAGTTTTAATTAGTCTGCTTTCTTCTCTAGTTTTAATTATTCTTCTTTCTTCTGTCTTCAGTAGCTTTGACTGTTCTTCTTTCTTCATTTTTCAGTAGTAGTAGATTTGGTTGTTCTTCTTTCTTCTCTAGTTTTAATTATTCTTCTTTCTTCTTTCTTCAGTAGCTTTGATTGTTCTTCTTTCTTCTGTCTTCAGTATTGGTAGTCTTAATTAGTCTTCTTTCTTCTTTCTTCTGTAGTAATAGTTTTAATTAGTCTCCCTTCTTCTTTCTTCAGTAGTAGTAGTTTTAATTAGTCTGCTTTCTTCTCTAGTTTTAATTATTCTTCTTTCTTCTGTCTTCAGTAGCTTTGACTGTTCTTCTTTCTTCATTGTTCAGTAGTAGTAGATTTGGTTGTTCTTCTTTCTTCTCTAGTTTTAATTATTCTTCTTTCTTCTTTCTTCAGTAGCTTTGATTGTTCTTCTTTCTTCTGTCTTCAGTAGTAGTAGTTTTAATTAGTTCTTCTTTCTTCCTTCTTCAGTAGCTTTGATTATTCTTCTTTCTTCTTTCTTCAGTAGTAGTAGTTTTAATTAGTTCTTCTTTCTTCTCTAGTTTTAATTATTCTTCTTTCTTCTTTCTTTAGTAGTGGTAGTTTTGGTTATTCTTCTTTCTTCTCTAGTTTTAATTATTCTTCCTACTTCTTTCTTCAGTAGATTTAGTTTGTTCTTCTTTCTTCTTTGAGTTTTAATTAGTTTTGTTTCTTCTGTCTTCAGTAGCTTTGATTGTTCTTCTTTCTTCCTTCTTCAGTAGTAGTAGTTTTAATTATTCTTCCTTCTTCTGTCTTCTGTATCTTTGTTTTTTCTGGTCTGGTTTCTTTGACGGGGTATATTAATTGCCTGCTTCTATCTTACCTGGGTAATTTTGTTATTATTATTTTTAGTCTTCTGGGTTTTTAAATTTGTATTATTATATTATTTGCAGAATTTTTTTTATTTAACCTTCCTTGTGAATATATTATTAAATAGTGCATTTTAATTGATTCTCATCTGGATATTCTATATATTAGAGCTTTATTAATGATCATTGAGTAATGCATTTGTGTGGATTATCTGTCACGCTACAGATTGCTCTCTTCCAGAAGTGATTAGTTCAGATCATACTTAGTTTGTCTGAAGTAATTGCTTATGACATTATATTATAAATTATATTTCTTTACTTCCTTCACATTTCTAAAAATTTTTTCTCCCATATTTTTGAGCTTATCTATATTTCATTATTAACTGGATTCTTACTGATAGTAATAGTCATCTGAGGTTCGTTATTTTTTTTTTCCATTTTCTTCTTAACTCGTTTCTTTATCCTTGGGATATTTATTCCCTAAATTTCCCTAATACGTTAGCTGGGGCAGTGTCCAGAGGGGCTCTGTAGGCTTCACACTCTGCTGGCCATACTACGTCATTTATTGATAACAGAGGTAAATCATCTCTGATCAATACATAATAATACTGCTGGACTTATCTCAGACAGTCATTTATAAAAATTATATAAGAATAGTCCACCTTATGACTATAAAAAAAAAATTAAATATCTTTGGATATTTCACTTCGTATACGAACAGATCTATTAATATTTCTATCTTAGTGAATCTCTATCTCAGTTATTTTTCTCAATGGTTAGCTCTGCTGGCATTTTATTTCTCCTTGTGATTGGAAGCTGGTATAATATAATTATCACTCCTTATTCAGTGTAAAGTTTTTAATTCTCTGTCATATTTTGACTGTTCTCACAATCTCTTTCTGGTCATTGGTAGCATATATTTTGTATGATATTTTTGTTCCTTTCTTAATTCTTGTGAATCGTTCCACTAGTATTATGTTTTTTCAATTACTCTTTTAATTGTCTTTCTAATAACTGACATTTATTGTATGATCATCTTTTTCTTATGGACTTATTTATATATGGTTTTTTCTTTCTTTTTCAAAATTTTATTCTGCTCTTGCTTTTTATCCAAATGCACTCCTTTATTATTAATGCCATATGTTTAATATTTCTGTTTATTTGACATAAAATTCTCATTAATTTTACTTCACAATAAGTTTATTCATTTAAATTGTATCAGTGGTTTGTACTGCCATTTCTTTATTCTTGAAAGTTTTTCAGAATTGGTTCCATATATAATTGTTTGTAATGTGTTATCCAAATTCTTTTTCTTCTTGTTCATTTCTAAAAGCTGTTTTTAAAATAAGGTAGTAAGTTGTTCTTACTTCTTTTTTAAATTTTGAGATTTAATTCAAAATTCATTTTCTTCTTGATTCATAAATTGTTTTCTAAATAATTGGTAGTAAGTAGTCATTACTTCATTTTTGAATTTTTACTTTTAAATTCTTTCTTCCATACATTCAATTACTCATAATCTTTTTTCATAAATATGGTTAACATATCATATTATTACCCTAAATATGGTATTAGCTCTCTTCTTGTCTTTACTGCAAATGTACTTCTTATTATTATTTTTCTTTTATATACCCAGGTTGAAGATTTTTATTAGGTTGGACAATTGCTCATAATTTCTTTTTCTTTGACATAGTTTTTTGCCGTTGCCGGTTATCATAACATCAGTCCCTTTTTGTGGAGGTGTATGGTATTAGACTTAACCGTAGTCTGTCACTTCATTTGCTCTCATTGTCCGGATGACCATAGTCTTCATCATCGTTCCGGTACTAGTGACATCTCTGGCCTTTGTTTTGTATTTCATTTTCCTAGCTGCTATTCCTTTGTTTGCTGCTAAGCTTATTCGGCTCCCTCTATCATAGTGTTTTATATACCAGTACGTCTCTGGTCCATCAATGATCAATGATACCATTGACAATCTACCATATATCTCCATTCCATTTACCTATGATCACTTCCCCGTGGTAAACTACTGTCTGCTGGTAAACCATTTCTGAGATTACCATCAATCTATTTCCATAATTTCTGGAACTCACGATTTCTTCATTGTTGGTAATAGGGATATTATTATTATCAAATAAACCATGGTTCATCATTTCCATTTCTTCCCTTGTTTTCATTAATTTCTTTGGATGCCTTCTTTTCATTCTCTTTTGTATCACTTCCATATCCTTAGTATTTTCTTTCTTCCCGTTCGTTTTCTTTTCAGGTAACACTATCACTGGCTCCATTGTTTTATTGTTTGGTATTTCCTTTCGTTCTGGTTTGCTGTTGCCCAGTGTCTTATCCAATTCTTCATCCAAGGATGTGACGTTTTTGTCTATTTCACTCAAACCTTCCTTCAAGATTTATCTGTATTCTTTTCTATCCCTTCTTTCCTCTTCCCTGTCTTCTTTCATTTCCTTATGCCATCGTCGGTTATCCTCCCTTATTTCTTCTCTTAACCGTTGGTTATCTTCTCTTAACTCTTCCCTTAATTGTTGATGATCACTTTCGATTTTCTTATTGGTTTCTTCCATCTTTTCTTCCAAATTCTTCTTATTTTCTTCCATTTTCTTTTCCACCTTTTTACTGGTTTCCTCAATTCTCTTATTGGTCCTTTCGATTTTACGGCCCAATTCTACCTTTGTTTCTTGGTTGTCCTTCTTCAATTCTTCCCTTAAAGATTGGTTATCATTCTTCAAATCTTCTAATCTTTTATTATTTTCTTCTGTAGTAGAATACATTTTCTTACTTAATTCTTCCTTGGTTGCTTGGTTGTCCTTCTTCAATTCTTCTTTTAACGATTGGTTATCATTCTTCAACTCTTCTTTTGTTGCTTGGTTGTCCTACCTTAAGTTTTCTTCCATCTTCTTGCTGTTTTCTTCCATGTCCTTTTTCAATCCTTTGCTGTTTTCTTCCATCCTCTCCATCATTATCCTGAACATCTCCTGTATGTTACTATTCTCTGCTCGTGGTGGTTTCTCGGGTTGTTCTATTCGTTCCTCCCGGACATCGATTTCCCCTGTTTGTGTGTGCGCTTCGGGTTGTTCCTCTGGTGGTGCTGGTTTTTTACGTTCCACCCGTTCTAATATTTTCTCCACGTCCTCCACTGGGGTCGCCTCCTTATCCTCCATATCGAGTTCTTTCTCGGCCTCCGCCGCTCTCTTCTTTGATGTGGCACGACGCATCTTCTTCCCTGATTCCCTGGCTGACTAACCGCTGCCAAGCTGAATTAGGAATTGGGTAAGTAATTACAGTAATTTCAACCCCTAATTACAGCCCTTTAGTTGGACGCCAATTTTGTAATATTTTATGAGTGGTGGCTATAATAAGTGATAAATAAGATTTCTGTCGTGTTATTCTGTCCCACGTTGGATACGTCAAATTTGTAATATTACCGTGATGATATTGTGGTGCGAATAATAAAATAAATATCGATGTATGTTGATTGTGCTCTCCTGTAAGTCCCACTGGTTGTGCTAGCTGATTTTGTAATAAAACGATATTGCAAAATATAGCTTAATTTATAATGTGTGTAGTAACTTAGCTAATATCTTCTTGTCTTCTAAGCTCTCACTGTTTATCTTCGCTTTTGTAATACAACCATACTATAATTGTAATTGTATAGTGTTCTGGTATAATATTACCCAGGATAATTTTTATAGTGCGTATGTGTAGTAGTGACGTTCCGCTCTGGGAATCGTCTATTTGGTAAAGTTCCTGGTCTTTGTTATTATCAAAATAACCCAGTGTATTTTGCTGTGTAGCCAATTGAAATAAAATATAAATTTAAAATTTATATTTATAAAAAAAAAATAATTTCGGAAAAAATATTTTCGGGGTATTTATGTGCTTAATATTTAGGAATAAATTGAGGTTGTTGATTGTAATTATAAGTATGATGGTATAGTGTGTATTCTAGTAAATACACACTTACTACACTTACTTCCCTTTTGTAAATCTGTTAAAAAGACAATCCAGTTAACTTCAAATTAGGCGCAAACGGCTCTCTTCTTCTTACTCTTGAAAGGTTGTAGTTCGCATATACCGCCTTTAAAGGTTATTCAGTTTTCTTGAAGAATTAACTATTATGTCCTTTTATAAGAGGAATGAACTTCAAATTACTAGATAACAATCGTTTATTAAACAGAATAATAAATTTTGGTTGATAAAAATATTGATGTTACAATGCCGTATCGACTCGCTCAGGGCCGGTCGATATATGAATTTTACATTGGTATTATAAAAATAGTAGGTTCTTTGAACGGTTAATTATATAAAAAGCCAGAGAAGGTCAGGGTCAGAAAGTATAACACTTACAATTCTAAAAAATGTATTAAAATTAAACAATATAATGGTAATTATTAATAATAAAAGTTTATATATAATTTTTATTCACCACAGTTCAGCAAACAGTCGTCTGGTTGAGATGATGAGATCAGATCAAAAATGGCCGTCTGACGCATGGGCGGAGTTCGCCTTCTAACACTGACAAAGTATTGTGGAATAAATATGTCCCTTCTGCGGTTAAATCATCTTCGCAATCGTATATTATCTTCTGGGGTATAGTTTAATGTCACTGGAGTAAGATGGACTAATTCACTTGGTGTTAAAATGTTGTTAATTAAGTATATCAATTGGTGTTTATGTGTGTCCGTTTAACCTCGAATATTCACTTGGTATTTGGTGTGATTCCAGTGTTATTTCATTTAAATAGTTATATGTGGTTCTGTTTATTGGTGTTATGTAGTTCTTAGGGCAACTTCACCACTTCACAATGATTAGAATAGTTAAAAATTTAATTTTTACACAAAACTGATTCCGAACTCTTGTTATACGTAACCGCCAATAAGGTTGGTTTTATCAAATATTCACGTCAAGTGCTCTCTTCAATGTATAATAATGAACTGTGTGGATTTCCTTCGTCTCATGAAAATCTTAGCCTATATAATATATCTCAGACATTGTTTAAAATTGCCATAACTTCCGATACACTTTAAAAATGTACATTATGTTCATAAAATAAATTCGTTATTAGTTAACTGTATGAAATATAAAATACATATTCGTTTTCACTATTCTATTCTAATTATTTTGATAGTAATTAAGTTAGTATTACAAAGTTTTATCAGAAAATCATATTTCTTATATTTTTTGGGAAGGTCGGCCTAAATTTATACTTCCTGTCTTCTAAGTAAATAATAGCCATTTTACCTAATATAATTATTATTCTATAAAATCTGAAATTGTTATAATTGTCAATTCTCACTTATTTTATGGCAATTTAGTATATTAATGATGGTTTTTTCATACAATTCAGTTGTATATGACTCCCCTTATGATAATGTTAGTGAATCTATTTCAGTTTCAAATGGTATTTCATTATACAAATAAATAATTTTACTCATAGAATGACCATATCTTTTGAAAGCCTTATTTACATAGTATTTAATATGTTGGGTGTATCTTGCCTAAATATTGTCAGTTTGAGTGGTTTATAAGATTAGGTTTATTAATTATTCTGCATTTTAACTTTATTATATTGCCTAGATTTGAATTGTGGCTATTTGCAGAATGTTTTACTAATGTAATTATTTTATTTCCTTCTCTGACTTCTGACTCTGATATATTTGGTTAAAAATTAGTTCTCTGATCTGGCATAACAGTAATTATAGATTATACAATTAAAATATAACACCCAGGTATATAAAACTGGTGTTCTTAATTACATTGTTTTGGTATATCACCTAATAACATAATAAAAAGTATTTCTACAACATTGGAATGATATCTAATTTTAGATAATGCATTCCTAAATTAACATGAACAATAAAATAACAATTATAATACTAATATTTCTTATGACTAACCCTTACTTATCTAAATGCTATATTTAATTGGAACCCAACATTTGGATCCATATATAATTGTTAATACCTTCTACAACTTCATCATAAACAGTTAGTTCTGTAATTCCCCATTTTATAAGATTTATGCCCCCTCTTAAAGTATAACCCTGGCTATCGAAGTTATATTCCATTCTATGGAATGTTCATACAGTTTTAGTAGCTTTTTATTAGTAAAATTACTACTTCATTATCAAAGTAGACACCGTTCACAAAACTTAAAGTTTGTTACTTTGTACTGCTACTCATGCACCTTTCTTAAAGTTTATTAGTTATAATTTGATCACTTACACTTTTCCATGGTGAATTATTACTATATTTACTAGTCTTTTTCTAGTTTTTAATATGAAATATTCAACCATGGGGGAACTGTGAAGATTTGTTCATACACATTACACAATAACTTTTTGAATGCACTAATATTTACTACTGCTAACACTTTTAGTTTTTTGTCAGTTTTACAGTGATATGGTTTTTTAATGTGTTATACTTTCTTTTTTGGGCATTTATTGGTTTTGGGGTTCTTGGGGTTCTTTCCCTATGGGGTTTTTGTTTTATATGGGTCGTCTCACTTCCTTCTTTTTTCTTCTTTAGTTTTATTATACTTCTTTCTTCTTTCTTCCGTAGATTTGGTTTTAATTATTCTTCTTTCTTCCTTCTTCTGAAATAGTAGTTTGGTTGTTCTTCTTTCTTCAATAGTATTAGTTTTGATTATTCTTCTTTCTTCCTTCTTCAGTGAGTTCGGTTTTAATTATTCTTCTTTCTTCTGTAATAGTAGTTTTGGTTGTTCTTCTTTCTTCAATAGTATTAGTTTTGATTATTCTTCTTTCTTCAGTAATTTTGGTTCTTCTTTAGTTTTAATTTTTCTTCTTTCTTCTGAAATAGTAGTTTTGGTTGTTCTTCTTTCTTCCTTCTTCCGTAATAGTAGTTTGGTTTTTCTTCTTTCTTCCTTCTTCTGTAAGTTTGGTTTTAATTATTCTTCTTTCTTCTTTCTTCTGTATTTATGATTATTCTTCTTTCTTCTTTCTTCTGTAAGTTTGGTTTTAATTATTCTTCTTTCTTCCTTCTTCTGAAATAGTAGTTTGGTTGTTCTTCTTTCTTCAATAGTATTAGTTTTGATTATTCTTCTTTCTTCCTTCTTCCGTAATAGTAGTTTGGTTTTTCTTCTTTCTTCTCTAGTTTTAATTATTCTTCTTTCTTCTTTCTTCAGTAGCTTTGATTGTTCTTCTTTCTTCATTGTTCAGTAGTAGTAGATTTGGTTGTTCTTCTTTCTTCTTTCTTCTGTAGTAGTTTTAATTAGTCTTCCTTCTTCTTTCTTCAGTAGTAGTAGTTTTAATTAGTCTGCTTTCTTCTCTAGTTTTAATTATTCTTCTTTCTTCTGTCTTCAGTAGCTTTGACTGTTCTTCTTTCTTCATTGTTCAGTAGTAGTAGATTTGGTTGTTCTTCTTTCTTCTCTAGTTTTAATTATTCTTCTTTCTTCTTTCTTCAGTAGCTTTGATTGTTCTTCTTTCTTCTGTCTTCAGTATTGGTAGTCTTAATTAGTCTTCTTTCTTCTGTAGTAATAGTTTTAATTAGTCTTCCTTCTTCTTTCTTCAGTAGTAGTAGTTTTAATTAGTCTGCTTTCTTCTCTAGTTTTAATTATTCTTCTTTCTTCTGTCTTCAGTAGCTTTGACTGTTCTTCTTTCTTCATTGTTCAGTAGTAGTAGATTTGGTTGTTCTTCTTTCTTCTCTAGTTTTAATTATTCTTCTTTCTTCTTTCTTCAGTAGCTTTGATTGTTCTTCTTTCTTCTGTCTTCAGTAGTAGTAGTTTTAATTAGTTCTTCTTTCTTCCTTCTTCAGTAGCTTTGATTATTCTTCTTTCTTCTTTCTTCAGTAGTAGTAGTTTTAATTAGTTCTTCTTTCTTCTCTAGTTTTAATTATTCTTCTTTCTTCTTTCTTTAGTAGTGGTAGTTTTGGTTATTCTTCTTTCTTCTCTAGTTTTAATTATTCTTCCTTCTTCTTTCTTCAGTAGATTTAGTTTGTTCTTCTTTCTTCTTTGAGTTTTAATTAGTTTTGTTTCTTCTGTCTTCAGTAGCTTTGATTGTTCTTCTTTCTTCCTTCTTCAGTAGTAGTAGTTTTAATTATTCTTCCTTCTTCTGTCTTCTGTATCTTTGTTTTTTCTGGTCTGGTTTCTTTGACGGGGTATATTAATTGCCTGCTTCTATCTTACCTGGGTAATTTTGTTATTATTATTTTTAGTCTTCTGGGTTTTTAAATTTGTATTATTATATTATTTGCAGAATTTTTCTTTATTTAACCTTCCTTGTGAATATATTATTAAATAGTGCATTTTAATTGATTCTCATCTGGATATTCCATATATTAGAGCTTTATTAATGATCATTGAGTAATGCATTTGTGTGGATTGTCTGTCACGCTACACAAGTTCCTAGAAACTTGCCACTAAATAATTGTTGAAGTTGTGTACCATTGGAGATATTATAGAAAACTAATGAAATTTTACACGTATGGAGAGAAATATACAATGTCTTATCAAAACTATGTTAATTGGAACAATCTAAAGCGACGACTTTATTATTTTAATAATTTAATTATTTATAGTTAGTAATTTAATAAATATAGAAACTGTTATAATTTTGTTGTTCTAAGTGAAAACTGGGAAAGGGAAAACAAGGCCTATGTGGATTGAAACATTAGTAGTATATAAGAAAATAAACGTCAAATCTGATGGAATCAAAATATTACAATTTTAAATGTCTTTCGGGGAGACTGGATTCCCCTTATATTTATTGTATTGCTTATCCAAGTGGAAACAGCACAGTTCAGTTGAACCATACTGAAGTCGGATAATTATGCTCTACTTGTTTATCTTTTTAATAGTAAACCAGTTTTGTACAACTTCTTTTATTTCTTTAATATCCTAAAATAGTCGACGTTGACATTAGCAAAATATATTTCTGCTAACTTAATAATAAGTTTCCATTTAATTGTATCCAGCAAACGGTAAAATGTATGTTATGTTATGTATTAAAAGGCAATGTAGGTTATAACAACACACAGATACTTTAAATAAAACTTAAACACTATATTTAATTGTTTAAGAGTAATTTTTACAAAATATAAGACAATTACAAACCAAAATAAAAACCGTAAATACTTTATTGCTACGCTGCCCTTTCCTGTGAATTTTCATTAGTGCTTTGTTGATTGTGCTTTCTGCTCGTTGCCTTATGAGATTATAAAATGAAACAAATGTGTGCGTCATAGGACAAACGCCACAAGCGAGAACTTTAGTGCCGAGTGGCGAGTAAATTGATTCAATGTGTAAACGTTTGTTAGTATGTATTTTGGAGTAATAGACAGTTTCCTATATAATAAAAAAACTAAGATTCTAATAAGAGTATACGGATAATTAGAAGAAAAGAGGCATCAGTTCGTAGTCCTTCAGTCTTTCGACTGGTTAGTACCCTCCCCGCATATACCCGTGGTGCGTGTGTTACTGAGTCTCTCACAGGTATATGGGACCTACAGTTTAACGCCGGATCCGAACGGCAATTTGTATTACATTACAAGAAATCAATAATTACAATGAAAATAAATAAAATCACACGTAATATTATTTTCAGTATTCATACATATACAAACAATATTGGAATAATATAATAGAATAATATGATTCGCAAAGACTCAAATATGCCTGGCTACTAACAGCTAATCACATGTTACATTAAGAATCGCATAATTAACCGCATGTTGTTTAACTGAAATTAAAATCACAACGGTTTTCTTAAACAATTGTTTCTTGTAAATAACAAAATGTGCATAAAGTTACGACATTACTTAACGTTAGTTATTATTTTAAATGTAGAATTATTTGAAAGTAGAAAGCCTAACGTGTTTACACTGGAAACATATTCTTTCACTTACAATACTGCAAGGAAGCCTTTGTCTTTTTATACTTTCGTATTTAATATTTACTGTAAAAAAAAACAAATTATTTACATAAATTTTTGCATCTCTGTATTAAAGAAACGTTGGCATACTAGACTATACGGACTAATAATAGGCCTATAAAGTGCACAGTTGAGTATTTGGCTTGTAGTGTTTCATATTTATTGATATTACTTATTTGCTCAATTTTAAAACAGGCAAAACTAAATCACTCATACACGTAGGCAACATATGCGTCTCAACATAACTAGTGAATCAGTGTCAACTAGCAGAATTTCTGCATGTGAATGGACCCGAGACGTCTAAGTAAAGCTACCGATATTATGAATTAGATAACGGTGGCACAGCTATTAGAATATTATTTGTTTAATAAAAAATTAATATCAAACAATAGCTAATTTAAATAATGATAATGTACCCATCAATGTTTTTATACCGTACACTAAACAAATAGTAACATTAATGTAACAAAAGGATATCAAAATTTCAAAGATTCCAGCAAAAGAGTAATCAAAAGAAATCACAACAGTACAGAAAAAGAATTCCATTTTAGAATGTAATGTGTTACTGAAAATTTTACGCTTGCGTTACGTATATTAGTTTAGCACTGCCATACGCACAAACAAAAACAAATGTAAATCGTAAATAAGTTTAAACAAGATAGTAAAGGACATCGTTCTTAGCAGGAACAAGGAAACACGGCATATTAGAGTTGACAGCGGTGTATTATGCATTCTTAGTCACTGAAACAAAATACACAAACACAAACCTCGTCACATGCGGTTAACACTAGAGAACAGCTGTGGAACAGCCAAAACGGTTTCGTGTTCGGATCGGGTGTAGGAGGCCAGGATGAGAAAAGAAAGATTAGATAATGACAAACTATTATCTTTCTTTTAGAGAGCTATATTTCTAAATCTGTTATCTCTACTGTAGACGCAATATTTGCATTGTTTGTATAGTATTTTCTTGATATTGTAGTAGAGTATATGGGAGTAGGGGTGTACATTCACGCTGCAATACTGATAATATATAACTCTGTGATGTTACTTGCTCGTGTCACCAGATAGTCATAAAAAAATCTTTTTCCACCAAAAAATGTTATTCTACTCAATGAACAGTTTCATTTGTATTTGTTCCAAATTTTGTATATATTTTATTACGTACACACTAGTTAAACGTAAAAAGTTCACTGCACACAATTTTAAGATGTAGTATATGCGTCAACCAGGTTAAAGAATTTATTTCACTGCCAATCAAATGTAACATTTTAAAAGTGTTTCTTTTGCTACAAAAAGCGTTTAAATGTTAGTGTACAGCTGTCAGGTGTGACACGTTTAAAAGTTAATTCTAGAACGACGATACTACGACGGCAACGTAGGTAACGAAGTAAACCATAATATAATCCGATGATTGTAAATAATAATGTGATTCACCATATGCTAACACAGAAAGTTATATAACGTTTGAGGAGTCGTATAAAAGCAAATTATGGTTGAATATCGTATACAATTTTATAAATCATGGCATTTTATTAGGTCTATTCTTTTCCACTCAGTAGTATTTACAGTAGCACTCTCAACGTTTTGTTACTTTTTTCATACTTTAATCCATGCATTATGTATATGTATTTTATTGCTTATATTCTAAACTAATATTTCCAAGGTATATGAATTTTCCCAATCTGTTTATAGTAACGTCCCCTACTACATGTGTATTTTGCTCACTGTTTCTGTTAACCTGTTTAGTCAATCAAATAAGCTGAAACATTTCGTGGCAATATATTACACCTACTTTTTCCAAATGTATTTAATTTTATTAACTCTTACGCGTTTTTTCTAATATTTTATACAAAATTTCGTTTGCTCCATAAAATATTTTGATTATTTGTGCTTCTCCTAATTATCTAAGCGTTTTATGTTATAATAATTCCACTTAAAAGTTAAAATTGGATGTCTGTTGTTTCTACACAACAATTTCTGGTTTTGTTACTTTTAGCCATACTGTTTTGTAAAAAACTTTTTTTGACCAAATGCATACCAAGCATCTACTAAACTATAATGTTAAGCTCATGTTGACACACAGAATTAAATGTTACAACAATATTATTTTCCGAACACCATATATAAATACAAACGATGTCTTGTTGCAGTTTTATGTACAGGATCTTCTGCCTCCACGAATTTTCTTTTAACTAATCAATTTTTTGGTCTTTTTCTTATTGTTTTTCAGATTTCAATGTAGTGTTTATAATTATACAGTATTTTATTAATTACGTAAGAAATACGGACTTAAATGTATTAAGATTTTATCCTGAGAAGTAAATATACTAACAAAATGCAGACATAATACACTTAAAAACTAAGTAATAACATAGGACCCATTAGACAAATTATTTTATGGAAACTGACGTCTACAGTTGTTTTTAATGTAGCTTAAAACTAATTTTACATTTTTGATAAGACAACAAACACATGACTTTCTGATCATAGTTAAATGTTAATAATGTATTTTCGTGTTGAGATGTGAGTGGGAATTCCCACAGGATATCATGTATTCAGTAAAAAACGGCTACTACAAATATTTATTCTGCTTATAAAGGAACAGATTTAAATAAAGTCGCAAATTTAAATAAAGCTGTTGCTCAAGAGTTAAAGAACGCCAATGATTTTTATTTTTTCTAGGGAGACTTACAGACAGACAAACACACATATACGCAGACACATGATTTGAAAAACCATTAGTTTTCAATGTGTAGCATCATGAAATGGTACAAACCAAGAAACTCAATTTAATTATCAAAAATATAGGGAAATATAGCGAATTATCTATTCAATTAGATAAATACTATGTACTTCTCTATGAGGAGTGCAATAGAGAATGAGTGATCAAATGAGATCAAACAAAAATAATTGTATAAAGGAAGAATTATAATAACTAAACCAATAAATCAGGAATAATAAATAAAGGAATAAGTGTTACAGATGCATGAATAAATTAAAAACAGGAATTAGCCTTGTAAACAAACATAATAAATAACTTGACAAAACAGACATTAAAAAAAAAAGACTAGACTGGATGGTGTCTTTGACACAAAAATTACCCAACAGATTAGGGAAGTGATTTTATATACCTTGTCATAATATTGTAAATAGTAATGTTTTAGTATGTAAGTGAGAAATGTATTTAGGGTTAAGAAAAATCATTTGTATAACCAGCCTAAAAGTCAAGCTAGGTCTTAAACCTAAGACTGTATTTGTAATTAGCTCATAGATAGTGTCATGGTAAAGATAAGATAATTATTTTTATAATTGTGTTTATTCGAATAGAAAAGTGATAAATAATGATAATGAAACAGTGCAAATGACACAGTGTAAACAATGATAAAACTATAAAGTATTGTGAACCAAGTATGACCATAAGGTGAGAATGGCATGTATTTTATATGAAGTGAACAAATAACAATAAAATTAACTTCATTAGTGCAAGTGATAATATAAAAGTAAGTGAAATGAAAGCATAAATGGGATTCTGTAAAACAATCAGGAAAAGTAAGGTTATATTAAAAACTTATGTTTACTGGAGGCAGATAAAACAGTCCTGAGACCGAAAAATACACCAACAAACCAAGGCCTCTTATAGATGAATCTAAAATCGATGGTTACAAGGAAGAAAGGTTTGTCTAATCTTGCGTCCCATGGAGAAGAAATAAATGGAAATAGTTGCCAATCCAAACAAGATTAAATAAGAAGAGTGTAGTGAAAAAGCCAAGTAAAGTTATAGAAATTATCAGCAAACTATCGTATAAGTTTTGTTCAACCCACCTGAAGAAGAAAAATTGAAATTACTATCCTAACTGGTGTAATACATCTTGAATTCGGTGCGATCATTCCAAGCTTATAACCATATTGACAAAGTATTAACGTTTTACACAACACTTCAATATAAACTAAGAAACGAACACATTTAGTGTGACCACATTTCTAAACATAATATATGATATCAAACGTGAGTGACACAAACTTATTTTGAACCAACAAAAGTGTAGAACACATATAAATTTTATTAAACATTCCATATTGTGCATACCACAAGAAGCAAGGTGGCGTCTGTCATTTTCTTAACGGTGAAGAAGGGGTACAGCAGCGCGCCATGTTGAGAAATAATGAACTATGATATATAGCATAGACAATTAAATTTTTATTCTATTTTCTTTTGTCAATTGTATTCCTAACGTTTGATAATTAATTATTTTCATTGTTTTATTAATGTTATATTTGTAATGGGTAATATTAAGTTGTAAAATTATCTAATAGATTTCTTTTGTATAATCACAAGAACTCACATACAACCACCATACGCAAATAACAAATAACAATTATTTACTACATGTTCAAATTTTTAATTCATGTATGTTATTAGTATAATACTTGTTAGGTGAATTTACAATAATACTGAAGACGATTTTTTATGTTGTTAAAACTCTGAGATATAAAACTTTTTTCATGCATCCGAGAGCTAGATGGAGCTGAAACCTTTAAAAAAAGGGAAAATGATTTGTTAATTAATAGAAAATAAAAAAAGGGGAACTTATTTTAATAAGAAAAGCAGGAATAAATATTTAATGATTCAGCGTAGCAAAAGAAGTGTGTTCTCATATGTAGTATAATTATATGAATACACATGTTAAGGAAAATGAATTACACATTTATTAGAGTATATTTTATATTACGAGTTTGGATCCCAAGAACGTAGAGCATCGAAGGCGTTAACAGGTTGGTATAACCATAGCAGTTACATACACCCATTATACACATTATAGTTATGAAATATAAATTAAATAAGTATTACAAAATTGGCTTACAACGTGAAGCCTTAAACAAAAATATATATACCCAAGACTAAATAATATTACAAAACTGGCACCAACAACTTGGGGCTCTACTACTGTGACATTTGAAAATTAATTAACTAACAACGTCACGTTACAAATGTTATGAAGATCATAAGTTACAAGCGTGGAGCCATTTGGAAATCGATTGCATGGCGCCATTAACATTTTTGTATTTGCTACCAAACGTGGAAACACGGGCAGATTATTATTAACGAAATCCAGTTATTGTGTTTACAATGGAATTATTTAAATGTATAATTTTATTAAAGTAATGGAAATAGAAAGAGAAACATGGCTAAGAATACATGCATGCATGTCTTTAATATCCAAATACACAGTGATGATAAATTATGCATTACTTTTAATTTGAAAACTTCAGTGTTTATCTGGAAAAATAAAATGTTAATTAGCATTATGTGTGAAGTTTTGTACTGTCATGTATCAGACTATCAGTTCTATATGGCATATAAGGAGTAGCTGATTATAAGTCATAAAAAGAAATAATGAAGTCATTAAAGTTAAATGATATAATACCTAATGCTAAGGGATGCAAAGAGTAAGATTGTGAATAAAATATTGATTTTAAAATGCACTAACAGGAGGATTCTTATCCGTGTGTGCTTTCATTCATTTTATTGTTAAACGAAAGTCTCTCTGTAATTAAGCTGTGAAACTTCAGCCTCATTTCTATACAGTACTGTGCGTTACATTAAGTCAAGTCATTCTGGCATGCTGTTTGTATCTGACAGCTTACGTGGAACACTCAATTCAACAGTTTACAGTACGCGTGACTTGTTACATGCTTTTCTACGGCACACGCACACACACGCACACACACACACACACACGCTCACAGAACTCACTGTCAATCACCGTCTCCTCGTTTCTTTCAATTCCCATATATAAGTCTACCCCAAAACGCGAATTTGACCCTTATCTTTAAAATCAAAACACATCTAAGCGTATCGTTAGATGTATTCTAAATAGTTTCTATTGGGGTACTTGTATTTAAATAGTTTTCACTGGTATACAAAATTGATACTATTGTATCACTAGTTATCTTAGTGATACTCACTACACACGAACAATAATAAAGGTCACCAAGATGAACAATACGTTTACATTATCCCCTAACATAAATAACATTTGAACACTTCACATTTTTACTGGTACACTGTCTTATTGCGATGAATAAATACTCAGACCGCAGACGGTAGCTCGTCAACCAACTCCAGCCAACGTCACCACATGTCGCATAAATTTGTCAGGAAGATTTCATGCTATTCTGCGTAAGTCAGACAATGATGAAATGTTTTTAATTATGTAAGAACTTTTATTTAGATACGTATGCACAATTTTGAGTGGTCAGAGACATGGTTGCTTCATGAAAATAACAAAAATAGTAATTGGACAAAATAATTACAATGACAAAAAACGTATGATTGCAAAATTTATATATATTAAAAAAATGATGTGTAAAATGAAAAGTAAATGAGTTAATCTAACTGTATGAAATCGGCCGTCAAACCACCTTTGCTCATGTACTTATTAGGCAAATAGTGTCTCCTAATTTTTTCACTTTGGTTTTTATGAGTATCGCACTTAGGTATAAAATTTAAAATATTTGTATCTTTATCGTTTATTGTAATTTTCTTTATACAATAAACATTGCAATTTGAACAAGTAAGTTACAGAATCTCTTCGATTTTATTATTTAGAATTATTTCCCATATAGTAAACACATTCAAAAAAATTTTAATATAAAAAATAATACACAACTACGATTATTTATGATTTAATTTGTTATTAATATACCATATGAGTTATTTAAACAACGGCGAATTAATTATAGTCACTAAATTGAAACAATGAGAAAAGTTGCATTAGTCAAAGCACAGCCATTTCAATAAAGAAGCATTTGTAAATAGTACTGTCAAGGATACATATATTAGCATCTTTTAATGTAAATTTTTATTAAAGATGTAATGAATCATGATGATTTCCTTAATAACAGTGTAATGAATAAATAATCTAAGTAACACGAAACATGCACGAACATACAGGAATTAACTAATAAACTGTAGAAAAATCAAAAGAATTTGCTCTGAAGGGAATCAGCACGGATTTGTGAGTTGTGTGTAGTTTCAAACTTACAACTTAAAGATTGTTGCTTAAATGAAATATAACTCACAAACGATGTTCATATTTACAAAGTATATTTTATTCTTTAGATTTAGTTTAAGCTAAAAAAATAGAAAATAAAATTAGTGCGATTGGTGGGGTCGTATTGCGTTTATTACACAAAAGACCACTAACTGCCACTAAAAGTATCAATATCACCTAATTCTTATATTATTTAAACTGTAGTCTATTTATTTTAATTTAATCTACTTTCAACATTAGTTTGATATTATATACTTAAAATTCTATTTCAACAGAGCCGTAAGTTGAGACCAACAGAATATGATTTTAAGATCTGATTGTTGCTAAGTAGTGTTTTCGTTTTAAATGACATAATTTTTAACTAATAACAAAATATTAATGTAAGCGTTGGGGTAATTTATGTACTTCTTGCTTTCATGGGCTTATTAAAAACTGCTAAAGTCAGAAACGTTGTAATTCGTCTGTACTGAAAACAGTAGACTAACTTAACAACATCTTAATCGGCTTTAGTAATGTGCTAACACGACTCTACTGACGTCATGGGGAAAATTCACGTCATATTCCCGTATTGATCTCTAGCTAACATCATATTAAATGCCATGTAAGTAGACTCGTTCGAATACAAGACGATAGGCTCGGATTTATGTAAATCACATCACCTAAATAAAAGTCTTTTATTAGCAAAGAAGTCATAACATTAAATAATATCACACAACGCAAACTTTCTCCGTATTAGAATGCCTAAAAGTGCCCAAGCAGCCATGACAAAACCACAGTCATATAGAGTATTACAGCTTCTTCAGTGCTTTCAGTCTACACAGTGTGTGGTGATGAGAAAATTAGTTTATGTTACCGAGTTTCCAAAATAAATTGAATTACTGTGTTAACAGATTAAGTAATCAGGATGCCACTCAATCTCTTTGCATAGCAACAGTATACCCAACGCTCTATGAAAATGTTTGCTCTCTCTCTCTCTCTCTCTCTCACCCTCCTATTTATTACTCAATCCCACCCACCCATTCATCGCTTACTAGCCTTAAGGGCTTACCGCCGATACTGTCCCACCCATGTTCCTATGTTCCTTACATTTAAACAGTATCCATTCATATTTTATATTATAAACATTCTACAAGATCGGCACAAAAGTAGAGGGAAAGTGAGTGTTAGAAAACACTTCCGGGTTCCAGTTGAAAACACTACCGGGTTCCAGTTCATGACGTCATAGAGGCACTGGCAGCTGGTGTCCGAGCTGTCCATGTGACGTCACTGTTTTGTGTGTGTCTGTGTGTGTGTGTATGTGTGACTGAAACACTACCGTGTTCCAGTTCATGACGTCACACAGAGGCCCTAGTCGCTGGCGTCCGGATGGCTAAAACCTGTTTCAAGACGTCACGGAGGCCGTGGTTTCTGCATGTCCAAAATTTGGTAGCCGAAAACAATGTGTAGCGGATGGGGGTACCCGGAATTCGGCGGTTGCCCGCAGAGGCGATGCCATCGGGTACCGTTACTCGAAATTTTGGGGGTATCGGGTACCGTTACCCGAAATGTTTAAATCAACGGATGGGGGTACCCGAAATTTGTGGGTACGCCCACATGACGCATGTATAAAACACTGGTTATGACGAAACAGGAGGCTGGGTGGATATGATAGCTGGTTCGACGACTACGTGATGTCTGAAATTTGACACCCGAAATGTTTAGAACAACGGATGGGGGGTACCTGAAATTTTTGACGTTCAATATTTGACAACCGAAATGATTAAAACAACGGATGGAGGTACCTGAAATCTCATGGTGTCCGAAAGTTAACACCCGAAATGTTTAAATCAACGGATGGGGGTACCCGACATGACGCATGTGTTCGACTGCGAGGCGGGACAGTTTGTTTCCGCAAAAAATAAATTATGGCCCCTCCGGGATTTGAACCCGGGACCTCCGGTACTCCAAACCGGCATGCATCCACTACACCAAGGGGCCGTTGTCGTTTAACTGTAATTATTTTTGTACTTATACTTCTCGTCTCTTACTTACAACTATGAGGTGGACGAGTGATATCTACTGTTGTCCTATGTGTAAAACCATAAAAGCACAATATAAGTTTATTTATTATTAAAAATAAATAAACATTTTTTATACTTTTATTTTTTACCTCTCATCCTCTTGCTAGCGGCCAGAGGCGAATGAGAGACCGCTACGCTTTTTTTAACGTGGTTTCCCCAACTTTACAGATTCGTAAAGCAGGCCTACTCCACGTTATCTATCGCTGTACTATTAACTAATACAGTAGTAGATAATGATAAGATACACTATGCAATGCTAAGTCAATGTATAAAAGCAGTACATATATTTTTTATTTATTTACTTTATTTTTATTTTGTTTATATTTTTTTTATCGGATGTATATGTTGTTCATACATGATGCGTATTCACATTTGCTGTACCGTAATGAGTAATTTTCACACCCATACTGGTTCTTGACGAGTTTACAGGTATATCTACCGTGCCAGTGACCCGTCTCGAACTACCAGGACTACGTTTATGAGTATTTCTACCGCGACAGTGACGTAGTCAAGGTTAACACTCACGCACACACTACGGTACCTAATTCTACGTTTATGGACATTTCTGTCACGTAGCATTCACACTAACACCATGATGAAAACATGTTCACAACCGACTATATTTTATTTCGTTGCCGCAACCATTCTGCATAAAACAAAGCTCTGCGCAATGCACAGTGTAAGGGGGGAGTGGTAACGGGTTGACGATGAGGAACAGGACATTGTATGATGGGTACAAAGGATCTAGGAACTACAGGTGCTTGAATATCGTTTAAGTCAATCACCTCACCATGGTGATACAACTGTCGTAAGAAATTTGCCTTCTCAAACCCTTTTGTATAGACAACAGAACTGTCTGAAAAAAGTCTGCAACGATGCGTACCATATTCTTGTACGGCACACTACCATCGTTCCACCGAATTCTGTGATAATGTGTTTCCAACCAGTCATTGATTTTTTGAAATTTCAGGTGCAGTCGTGCACGTTCGTATGGTGGAGCGAACAACACGATAACAAAACGTCCGGTTGTTATATCAACTGCAACGAACTCTTTGATTACATATTCATTTTTGTCACCACGAAACGCTTCAAACTCGGCAATAACCGTCCTATTCAAGTTCATTTTTCCGAGTGACACTTGTTCGCATCGAATACGTTAATTTTTTCAAATTCCCCCTCTACTTTTCCTTCCAATACCAGTTCATCGTAAAGACGATCAAATGTTAGCTGTTGGTCATGACGACTGCTTTCCAATCGAAAAAACGAGGGGAAAAAGAAGGATGGTGGTACATAACACCCCTTGGCTACTACCTGTTTAATGTACGACTTGAAGTGATCTTGATCATAAAACAAGCGAACAAGATATTTCTTTAGTACTGTTAATAAACAACCAAAACGGATCCACTCGGGTTCTGTGAAAACAAATTTTTCGGTCTTACTACCTTTAATCCGAACAAACGTTTTCCCAAAGTTACGACTGATCATCACACTCTTCTTCTTTTCACGGTTTTCACCTTCTTCGTACAATAACATACTGGATAGTAACTGTTCACGAAAGATCAACAAGTAATTCCACTCAGAAAAGTCAAGTAATATACGTTTCTTTTTTCCGTTTGTAAACAAAACACCCGGTTCATAGTTGAGTTCGTTAAACAGTCCGACGGTAACGAACTTAGTGTAAGAGTTAATAGGATATCCAAGAGATAAGTAAACGTTATACTCACAATGCCTGCTGCTGCTGCCGCCGCTACCACAGTCACCTTCCATCGTTGAGACGGACTGATCTTGTTACAAGCTAGAGATCGCTAATACCTATCTTTATAAACTGGTAGAGGGGAGAACAAGTTTTTTATGACAAACGATGAACAGTATTCGACAACGCTGTGTACTGTACTATCCTATCGTGAATAATCAAAGCGTAAGCGGTGGTTTTATCTGGAAAATTGTTACTGGATTCAAATTCTAAACGCACATCAACGGCAGACGACTTGATTGGTTCTTCTTGTCTGGAACAATCGATGACAAACAACGGTGCTTTCGTTATAAATTCATTAGGTGTCAAAAGAGGCGTTCTGTTGCGACGGTCGTAGTACGATGTTTGAAAACGTGTATACATGTCGTAGAACAGTGCGTAACGTTTTTTTTCGATATCCTGGTTCAGGTTATCGTACGGATAGTATTTATCGTTCAGAAATAGCTTGACATTCGTTAAATTGCAGTGATCAAATTCCGACGCGTTTTTCGCTATATTGTTCTTTCTGTCCGTCTGAAATATCAGTATCACATACCGTGGTTTTTCCAACTGTGACGATGTCTTCAAGGTCCACGAATGTCGATTTGTCGTCGGTAGAACGGGATACTCGTGCAATTCCCAACTGCGGAACGGCATCACCAGTTCATGATCCTCCTCGATATGCTCCAATAGCGGTATTCGGTACTTGTTTGACACGCGCACATAGGGCATCTTCCAGTGTACTTTGTTTATTACGAGATTACCGTTTGCAGTTGCACCTGATTCTTTTAGCACCATTGCGTTCTGATCGGTAGAGGTACGCAACAGAATCAATTCTTGCTTAACGTTCAGCATGATGCGTGTATAGTCTTCGTTGAAACCGAGTAGCATTTTTAACGGAAGACAAAACGTAAAATCACCGGTACTCTCGTGTACTGTCAACGACTCGTCGGTTGTCGTCACCCATCCTGCATTGATTAGATGCTTTCTTTCATGCTCATTGCTCGATAGTAACAATTTCACAGTGCTCGTAATTCCAACGTTTTTCGTACGATCTACTTCCACACCGCACACTTCGTAACGGATCTCCTCAAACAAGAAAGCCATTGCATTGTTGATTAATTTCACGTTCAACGCTGTGTCGGTAGCGTTAACCTTGGTCAATGTTCCTTCGATGTACAGAAAACTCTCCGCCGGTAAAGTGAAAACATCCTGTTGTTGGATGGGTATACGTATTTCATCGTTGTTACCGTATCGGGTGGAAGCATACGGTGCGTGCGTACGATATTCGAACTCAACGATTCTGTTATCGAAAGCCGCTCCTCGTTCGATAGCTAGAATTTCACCCGACATTATTTTAATCGTATAATTTGAATCCAAGTGAAAGTAAGAAACGCTTGTTCCTTGATGTCAATCACTTCAACGTTGAACACCGACTACCATGTTTATTTCGTACACACTCCCTTTTTACAGGTGACGTTTGTCCGAAATACAATCCCATATTTTCAGATGCAGTCGTATCGTGATAACTTCACCGCGAAAATCGACTAAATCCCCGCCCTGATCAACGAGAGACAAAATTATGTTGTCTACACGTTGTACGTTTACCGGTAAGTATATTACGTTTGTCGGTGTTTCAACTATTTTGAAACCTGGTGCCACGGTCGGATAAAACGAATGCAACGTGTGCTGGTCCTGGCCGTCCTTGTACGCACCCTGTACGATATTACTCCGTACGTGAACGGTGTTAACTTTGATTATGTCGACGGGTACGTTCGACTCGTGTGTTATATACGCTTCCAGCTGCTGATTCTCCTTGAATCCTAACATACTTGCAATGGTATTCGGTGTATGCGAAAAGTCGATGACATGCTTACAGTAAATTTCACACTTTAATGTGTTGTTGTTTGGACGTAAACTGATTGTTCTCTCGCCTAACTGTTTCTGCAGATACGTTTCGATATCACTGATTTCGTAGGTGCCGGTAGGCAACTTGATGACGGACCACTGATCCTTGGAAATTTTTACTGGAAATGCATTATTTTTTCCTTCAGTAACGTTTGGTATTGAATTATACGATGTAAAATCCAATAGTCCAACGTACCATTCGCCGTATAACTCGAGAGGTGGGAAAAAGTTACACACGAGATTCGCTGCGTCGGTACCCGTCACGGTGACCGTTAGCGACGACATGCTGAAGTTTACTTATCAGAAGACGATAAAAAGTCTAAACATAAATGACCGCAGATGACCGTGTTAGGAGGTTGCTTCCGTTCATAGTTGTAACGAACGTCGGCTGTATCACCAAAATATTGCATCAGCTCGAGAGGTGGACGTAAATTACCGAACCCGTCAAAATAGTGTACTCGATTTCCACGCTTCTTGTAACATACCCAGTGGGTTCCCGGTCCGCTCTCGTCGTCCAAATTTACGATGACGCTTTCGTTCTTCCACGGCGCTGTATCCGGTAATGCGTTACGCATGTAAACACCTCTAAAATACGGTATGTTTAGCTTTTTTGCGTAAACACGTAATTCATCTTCGGACAACGGGCGGAGCGGTATGTGAATTAGTTTTTTCGGTACGGACGTAGATACAATCCGGACGCAGTTCTCTTCTTTTTCCTAGCGGTTCGGACAGTTCTCTTCCTCCTTTTCTTCATGCCACCACCAGCACCACGACCACGACTACTCACATTCTTTTTATTTTTACGACGTCGACCGCTTCCTATTGCTGATTTTGCTTTCATGGCCGCTGCAACTGCTGTCGCATAAGCTCGTTCGCTGATACCCGAATCCAAAGCCTTTACCCGTCCCCACGCTTTTTCCGCGAGTTTACGATCTGCAATACGTCTACTTTCGTTGTCTTTGTATTGAGCGTAAGCGATATCGTGTTCGCGACAGGCTTCGTCTAGTTGATTGATTCCACGATCACCACGCGCTAATCTTTCTTCGAGTTTCGTGTCCGGTCCACAGAATCTGTAACCCGGCAGATGTAATTCAACAGGTAGTGCATCCACCGCTCGATTGATAACTGACGAAACAACGGACGGTACAACGTTTTTTAAGCACGTTTCCGACGCCCCACCCCTTTTTCCTCTTAACGTTGTTGTACATCGTAAACCGATCTCCAGTCTTTCTCTTCTATGTTTTTATCGTATTCATCTATTAACCTTCTTATTTCCTTCGTGTCGAGTGTCCACTCGTCTTCTGAACTACGTGGCTTAGACAATTTCAATAAGTAGTAATCCAGTTGATACTGAAATGTTTCAACGACTTTATACATCTCGCTCTTTACGTATCGTCTCACGTCATTTAATTGTTGTAAGTTAACAGCATCGCTCTCCGCAAAACCATCCGCTACGTCTGTTATTCTCTTTTCCGCTGCTTTGAAAACACCATCTTCGCCCAAGCTAACGGTGTTCTGCAACATGTATTTTACGTTAACCGCGTCATCTCCAAAAATCGGTGAACTCACTCCCGACAACCAGCTCTGCCCAAACAAATAGCTGTTCGATACTTTTTTAATGACGTTCGAGTCTACATAGTTTTTGTTAACCGCATCGGTAGCTTGTTCCGGACTTCGAACGTTGATTACCCATCGATCTCGTGCATCGATGACCTCACCTCTCTCTTGACTCGAGTGTTGTATACAGTTGTCATCAACGTAATATTTGTTGACTACGTCTTTAACGTCTACAGGAGTATCAACATTTTTCAATCTACACCCTTTAACGTCTACGCTTTTACGTTCATCATCGAGTAGCAGACAATGTGTTTGCATATGTCAGAGATACAGCATCCTTTGCTGCATCCGGTTCGTTCAGATTGCGGATCTTTTTGTTTTCAACATCTATATGCCCATCATTCGTAATCTTAAATCCTACAGTATCGCGTAATTGTCTTTTTGTTTCTCGTCGCACGCTCACGGCGCTTTGATGTCTCCCGAACTTGTCCACAACCATTGTACGACTGCACGCTACAAATGATGTGCTAACCGTTTTAAGTAACGACACTGTGGTGACCATCACGTGTGTAACACAATCGGATCGTCACCCTCTTTCCAACGAAAGATTTCTATACCGCAAAATGAACATCGAACCCTGTCAATTTCATTTGTGTAATGAAAGCCTGCGGCAACCATAGCGGTTGGACTGATGAAATGCACAGGCCATGATGTAAAGGTTTTCAGTCTTTCGTTTTCGACTTCAAAGTCAGGTGTCAAATCTAACCCGCACATGTTGACAGTGTTGACGTCAATGAGTTGTTACACCGACGTTCATAAAATTTATACGATAATGTTGGCTTTACGTAATTCCTCCACAACGGAGATGATTTCGTTGTCGTGTCCGGTGTGACCGGCGCGTTTTGAACTTACCAGCAGTCTCAACCGTTCAACCAGTTTGTTGGGATCGTTCCAGTGTACGTAATCGATACCACGTCCGCTGCGCGGTGGGAACAATCGGGCGATTATCTCTCTGTACTTTACACCTTTGTTTGTATTTATTTTAGCACCGGGTAAATGATAATGTTTATGTGCGTTAGTGTCCGACAGTATAGATTTGTACGCTGCTAAATCGTTTTCATCGTAGACGCTCTTGTTGGGTTCTTTCATAAACATAAGTTCGTAGAGACCCGGTGTACCCCTGTATCGTTTTCCAGCTATGTAGAAGCTGTCGTCTTGATTGATCTCCAACACCGAATTTCCCACCATCCATTTGTCTGCAACGTTACGGATACCGTACGTATGATCCATCTTTTTTTCTCGATCATCAGATAAAGCGAGTAGTAAGTATTTCCTCGCGAGCGGACCTTCGACAGACTGTTCAACGTATTCTTGTGCTTCGTGTCGACCTTCGGGTGTTGCTAAAAACTCTTCAAGAGTCGCGTTCGATGTTTCGACATCAGGAGTTTGTGCCAACACTTCCGTTCTAAGGAATCGAGGTTGTGATGGTGGTGGTGTCATCTCGACAGCTGTCTTCGTATCTTCATCTTCAACATTTATTTTTTTAATTTTATCACCGGAGACATTAAACTTTTCCGAAATCTGGGTTAACGGTTCCAAAAGAGGTTTGTACTTTCTCGTTAACGCTTCATCGCTCTCTCTGATGTCGTGTTTCAACGCGCGATACTTTTGTCTTATGTTATCGCTAATTGCATCGATTTCATGTGTCAATTGCTTGTCATCCATCTTGACGCTGATGACTTTCTCGCACAAACTATTCTATTTATGTATAAAACGATCGAAACCCACTCTGTATCTACCCGCGTTTATCGGTGAGTCCTTGTTGATGACTATGAATCCGTAACGATCCTTCCACGCTTCGGCGCACATCGCTTTGAACTCTTCGTATTTCATATCTGTGTTAACGTGATCGTTGTAAACGTGACGTAAATTGAGATCATCTTGTCTGAACAAAACCAAGAAATTGGCATTATCACGCACCAGTTGCTTTGGCACCAGACTGTACGTCTGACAAAGGTACAAAGTGTCCACACCGCTATGCCGTCCCATAGCGAAATATTTTCGTATGTTATTCTGCCGTTCACATACCACATCATCGAACAACATGATTGAATTAGGTACAATTTCGTGCGGAGGTGGTACTTCATCGTTTTCACTGTATGTGAAGTACATCATTCCTTCGTCAGCGAGAGCATTAAAAACGTCTTCCAACATACGATATTTTGGTTGAAATAACGATTTGGAGAACACGTACAGGTTCTGAAATCGCAGTCCGTTTGAATCGAATAACATGTTAAAGGCAACGTTTGACTTCCCGCTACATGACCCGCCGCACACGATACATCGAACTGTGTTTGGAAACAGTGGACTGTGTTTATTATATGCAACTTCACAGTTGTACTTAGCAGAGTCTACGTTCTTAACATTTAACTTTAACGATTGTTGTTCAATCTTCATCTTAACTCGTTTATGTTCGGTTAAATACTGTGGTAATGTTATTATATCAGATCTTTTTTATGTATCCACGAATCGTGTTTACCGTCAAAGCCGAGCCAGCGCACTCGCACGCGATCACCTTTACGTTGTAATATTTTTTCAACGAGATACACATCACCAACGCTGGTTTTACTCAATTCTTGTTCATAAAACCCACCTTCCACAACGTCACCCGTGTGATCTTTCAACAAGTACGTAACCGGTACGGTTGGCTGAACTCTGTGCACTGTATATATCTCGTTCGTCCAGTTTGGTGTATAACCTTTAGCGAATGTGATTTTGTATTTACTGATACGCACTCGATCGCCTATTTTAAACTTATGTTTCTTGCTCACTTTCCGCGGTACGATATTTTTTCTTATTCGTTCCAACACAATTTGCTCGTTGCTCTTGTCGACTTGTCGCGGCTTCATCTCTATAGTTCTATGCACTCTGTCGTTGTATTCCATCACCAGTTTAGGCAAAAGCGACAACCACCGATAATGGCCTTGCTCGCTGAACGCGCGGTACATGTTCGTTTTCAACGTACGATTAAATCGCTCTACGATGGACGCTTTCTTCTCGCTATACGTTGAATAGTGTTTGACGTTGAATCTCTTTAGTAAAGCTTGTACGGTAGTGTTAAAGTACTCTTTCCCCTTATCCTTTTGCAGGTATTTCATTTTATTTTTTACAATTATTGGTTCGAGAGCATGTGCTACTTCAACACCCGATTTAGTTTTTTAGGGAATCGCATATGCATACTTGCTAAATGCGTTTATTACCGTCATTAGATATTTGTACCCCGTGTTCAACTTGGCATGCGGTATCATTTCCACCAAATCCGCTTGGTAGAGATCGTGTAACCCCTTCACCTCCACCGCACGTCTGGGAAAGTTCCTTCTCACCGGTCTGTGCAATTCCTTTGCAATAGTTTTGCGTACGTTTTCCATATCGCCACCCGAAACGCGAATCGCAAAATTTTGGTACGAGATATACCGTTACGTTTTCACTGAACCTCACCGACTTCATCGTCGTTACTGACAGTGTGTTGCACCGTTCTTATATCAACGTATATCGAACGCATAATTTATAACGGATTTTCTCGCTTGCTGAATTATCTCGCGTCTGGGTTGACAGAGTTTATAATGACCGTACGCCAGTGTTGTTTCACCGTCATCCAAGACATATCGTTTGTCATCGTATGGTGACAGCGATAATTTTGTAAGCTTTCTTGTGTATATGTTATGTTTTTCGCTTTGGATAGTCTGCGAAGTAGTATAAGTTTGAGAAGTGGTCTTTACACATTGTTTATAAAGTTGATGTTTCAACTGTGTAGCTATCGCGGAACGTGACACACCTTTCGCTACCTTTTTCTCTTTATCGTTTGCCGTAACGAATGAATAACATTTTGCGCGCAACCCGACAAATTCAAGTATCGGTATTCCATTTGTTTCGTCTTTAAAAGCACCCAACTTTTTCTTGTTTGTTTCACTATAGCACGGATGTGCCTTAGGGTACTCCGACGTGTCAAAGAGTTCGAGATGCTCCTCCATGTCTTTGTACACATCGTCGGTGCGAATGTCGTACAACAGAGAGTCAGTGTCCGTCATACATAGACGTGCACGTGACCCGTACGTATTCATCGTGAATCCGTAATGGAACCGATACATAATCAGCTTACTAATATCCAATACACTGAACCCAACGTACAAAGGTCGGTTCAGTGTAATGGATATTTTTTTCATCGTGAGACCTACCAGGTCCTCGTTATAGATGAAAAAATGTTGTAGCCTGGGGTTAGCGGTTAGTTTGTGAAGTTTCTTCTCGTTTGGAACTAACTTGAAATCGATTCGCTTCCGTACGTTTTCCAACGATTTTCCGTACGGTGCGTTATTCACTAACTTAAAAAAGTCTTTTTCAAATGTGTTTCTGGCTTCCTTTCGTCGCTCCGTATTAAAATCGATGAAAGGTTTCAACCATACGCACTGTGTGAATGCTAACACACGGTGAATCGCTTTCAACTCCATTCCTAGTTCGAGGTAGAGTTTCAATGTTCTGTAATGAACAATGTATTTTGTCTTGTCCTCGAGGGACGTTATCAGTTTCTCTACCTTACCGTTACTACACACAAAGTCTTTTAACAGCTTCATGCGATAGCAGTACGGTGAAAGCATACTGTCCGTAATAGTACGCTTTTCAGGTGCTAAAGGGTAGTCACTGTGTAAGTCGTGTAGGTAATGTGGATACCCCAGATCGACTTACAGGATATAACCGGTGTCACCATCGTCGCGTAACGTGTGCACGTTCAACGTATCGATCACTGTACGTTCCAACCATCGAAAACCGGACAGTGGTAAAGGCTGTGTCATAGCCGTTCCGTACAGGTTTGTACAATCGAGGTAAAGTAAATAGTTATGCGGCTTGCTTGCGTCATAATCGGGAATGTACGGGTTGTTGGCCTTGGCGTACCTATTAGAAATTGCTGCTAAGCCGCCACGGATACCTCTTTCGATGTACAGGTGTACGTCTATATCGCGGAGTAACTCTAACCTAACTCCTGTCATTTTCAGCATCGCGTTCCACGCTAAACCGGCGGTGGTAAAAACGTTACACGGATCGAGTTCGTAGTACTGTAGGCTCATGTTTCGAAAGTTTTCAAATACATCAGCAAGCAGTAGTACATCCGTTTTTAAATAAAGGTCATGATAATCACCGAACGTTTGCATGTCGAAAGCCGACCAAACCGCTCGAGCGTGCGCGTAATCTTCTTCGTCTATATCCGACTCTGTCAACCCGTTGTAAAAATGTACGCGGTCCGGTAACTGCCTCTCGTCAAATTTTGAATCGTCCGTAACGTATTCGTAAGGGTACACACCTTTACGCAACAGTAAATCAACATTACGCGTGTAAAATTGATTAAGGATTTTAAATTTATCCGCGGATAAGTTGGAGACGAGTTTTTCAAGTGACGCGTTCATGAACCGCAGAGAATCGAGAAACCGGAGCTGTCCGAGTGTAACGGAGATGTAACGTTCGCTTGTAGTAGCGATACACGTTATTTCATCTTCCTTATACTTTCCGAAACCTTGCATCAAATGATGCGAGTCATAGCCACTTAAATTATGGAAAAAAACCGGAACGTGTGTTGGTATTTTGTAATTTATATTACACGCATTGTGAGCAGCGCCTAAATAGTTACCCGTTATGTGGCAATGATTTCGAACCGTGTCGTCCGTTAACGGCTGCTTGCACAGATGACAGTGAGTGGCGTTTCGGAATGACCGTTCATCGGCCGCTGTCATTTGGATCGGTTTATTAAACTTTCTATCGAGTCGTTGAACGTCGGCTAAAAGCACACGAAGGAACGTGTCCACCACGTCTTTACCGCGGTATATTACAGGTTCCTTGACGGCGTTTCCCATCCAGTCAACTATCACATAGCAGAAACTGGCTGGTATATGATGTGCCACTTTTTTACCGGTGGTCGGAACAATAAACGATTCGAAGTCAGCGTATACCGTATAAGGTACGCGGTGACAAAGTGAAAAGTTTTTAAAATACATCCACTTTTCGTCCTCGTCAGTAAGTTTTACTTTCTGTACTCCGTGCTGAGAACAGTTGCGTTCGTGTTCTTCAACTCGTTTTCGCGCCGCGTTAGTATCTTTATTGTCCGCAAATCTGTGTAGACAGTAGTTGCAATAAAACGAAGTGCCCTTTCGTTTTGTCAACGATGAAAGCATATGCGAAAGGTTCCGTATGAGGCAGTAGTGAGTAGTGTTCGCGTCGGACAGTAGCAGTAGGTTTACGTGGTACTTTCGACCGCGGTGTTCAGTGATACGTAAAGGATATACCTCGCCTTCATAGCCAAAAACGTTAACGGATATGTTTTCGTTTAATTTTTCGAACCGTTTTATCTTATTGACTGCGACGGGATAAGGTATGTCCTTCATGTTTATTTCTTCTTCGTACGGAAGGTAATGGCTAACGCGATGCGGGTTACACGCGATCGGGTGTATACCGGCGAGCACAGACCACAAGAAACACTTTTCATCTTCTAAATTTTTCACATTAATAATTCCTTTCTTACTGTGTGACAATTTCGATGGTGTAGGTAGAAAGCTCGACCCCACAAGAGAATTGTATTTTGTAATATTTATTTCCACCGACTCGACACCATTTTCGACCCACCCGCTTCCGTCACGCGTGAATTTGTCAACGGATTCCATTATTTTCTCGCTAGCTATCGAATACTGTTCATCGATATCGTCATACTGTGACTTAAGTTCTGTACGTGATCTAAATACCGCATTACAATAAATATTTTCGGTGTTTATTAATTTTTTAAAAGATACACGAACTGCTAAATACCACTTTATATAATTATTTAATGCAACGGCTTCGCTACAAATCTTATCAATAACCGTGTGTTTGTAATCTAATAATACTCTTTGTGTGTTTAGTGTATTGTCAAGTATCGTAAATTTTATAGTAATTACATTACCATTGATAGCACGGTGTTCGCTGTTGCTACCGCTGCTGCTGCTGCTGCTGTCGGTCATTGTGAAAGGAGTGAGGCCGGCTTCGCGTCGTCGGTTCCCTATATAGACAGTCCGGTAACCGGTGACGCTGTCGCCGCGCGCCCTTGACCGATCGGCCTCGCGAGGAGCAGCGGTGCGGGGTAGGTAGTCGTCCGGTCGTGACCGACGACGCGCGTTGCGGTGGGTGGGGTGGGGTGGGGGTGCGGTGTAGGAAGCCGACGTCCGTTACCGATGCGGTGCGGGGTAAAGGTGTGGGATGGTGGTGCGGGGTAGGGAGCTAGGTTGCAGCCGGTGTCCGTGACCGAGAGGTAGGCGAGGTGCGGAGTACAGGATGCCGGTGACCTTGGCCGAAGCGCGCTCGTTGAGTCGCCTCCCGCGGGATGTAGGGTGCGGGGTACGGGGGGGCTGGGTTGTACGACCGGTCGTGACCGAAAGCAGATGGTGGCCCGAGACGACGCGAGATGGGGTAGGAAGCTAGGTTGTCGCTGACGGACTCGATTGCGGTTGGTGGGGGGGGAACCCGGTCGTTGCGGAGCGACAGACAAAGTAATTGAACAAAATATGTAGGCGAGGTGCGGGGTGGGTGGTGAGGCTCTGGGTGCGGGGTTGGGGAGACCGTGACCGACGGACTCGATTGCGGTTGGAGGGGTGCGGGGGGGGGGGGTAAACCCGGTCGTTGCGGAGCGACAGACAAAGTAATTGAACAAAATATGTAGGCGAGGTGCGGGGTGGTGGCGAGGCTCTGAGTGCGGTGTGGGGGTGCGGGGTAGAATGTCATCGTCCGGTCGTGACCGAAAGCAGATGGTGTTCCGAGACGACGCGGGGTGGGGTAGGAAGAAAAATTGTAGCCGTTACCGTTGCGGTAGAGGTGCGGGGTGCGGGGTAGGGTGTCGTCGTCCGGTCGTGACCGAAGGAGATGACGCTTTAGAAGGAAGGAACGTGGTCGGGGGAAACAGAATAAATACGCTAGTCTTTCCCTGTGCAGTCATCAGTACTCGCCATGGAAGGAATCGTTGCGAACGCGAAGACAGCTGGAAATTTTTTACCAAAAAGAGACTTGTCAAGTCTTTCTTTAGGAGTAAAGTATCATATAATTCACATGAAATTTGTGAAAACGAAATTCGGGGAGTCAGTTGTGGTAGATTTGGAAGATACCGGAGCCTGTCCTCAGCCGGAGGGTAAACTGTTCTATGTATACCTACCTAAAAGATGGTGTGACGTATTTACAGAGGAGCAATTGAAAGCTGTGAAGCCTTGTGTCCTATCACTATGCGTAACCTCACACACTCCGCTGGCGAACGAGAAAGTGAGCGTGCAGTTGGATATTGATTATGTGAGTATGATATTTCAGTACCACTAATAATTACTTATACAGAAGTGGTTATGTATTAATTTTTTTCTCTTTTTTTCCAGACCAAATAAACGAGAACGGATTGATTTATTATAATAATAATAGTAATAATAACATTAATAGTAAAATGTTTTTAAATGATGAAGTAGACTTCTCTATTTTTTTGTCGTTTTTTAATGTTACCTGTTCATTTTCAGAGAAAGAACAAGGTGTTGCTTGGATCTAATATTGTAGAAAAACTTTTAAACAGAGAACTAAATGGTAATAATAGATTATATTGTCAATGCGACATGATTAAATTCGATTATAATTTTAGAAATAATCGTAAGACACTGAGTAGATGGATATCAATACGAAACGAAAAGAATATTTACAAAATGAAAGTATTTATTCGTAATGAGTTTTTCAAACTCTTCAAAACATCAATTAGTTATTGTAACAACCATAATATTGAATATCTTCAAATAAAAGATTTGCTAATTGCTAAAACAAAGCTGGTTAATCAGATGTACTATATGATGTATAATTTTACTGGTACAGCGTATACCTCGCTGGTAAAAAAATATGAGTGGTCAAGGCATGACTCTACCGGATGTCCGCTTCGTAACCGTTGTCGCGTCTGTTGTTATCTAAGATATCAAAATGACTTAATTCAGAATACATGTTTTTTTAATACCACACTAACTATCATTTGATGTGTCTACATTCTTTTGTATTTGATCAAGTATTATTAATTGTAGGAAATTATATTCTGTTTTTAATTATTAAAAAAGTATGTGGTTTATAACATAAAAAGTTAAGATAAACAATCATTAAAGTGTTAATTAAATTTTTGTGTGTAATTAAATTTTTTTAAAGATTTCTCTCATAGTTACAGAAACCTTGTTTCGATGTTATGTGTTTGTGCGAATGCGAGGGAGATGTATGTCGTTCACCACCATATGGTGACCACTGTAACATTCTGAGTGCTTGTGAGTGGAGAGAATTTACACTCTGAAGAACAATTGTTCTAAAAAATTATAAGCGTTGTTACCTTTGTTATTATCTAAAATACTAAAAAGAGTTGAATTCAAGGTTTTGGTGTACCATTTTACACATGTAGTTAACACCATAGTAATTATCATTTGATGTGTGTCTACATTTAGTATGTTATTATTAACATATTACACATCAACATTGTAATATTGTATGTTATTAATTATTATTATTATTTTATATTGTTAGACATATAAGGCTTGTTTTGGTTGTAGTAAATGTAATTATTATTTTGTTAATTATGTGTGTGTGTGTGTGTATATATATATGTGTGTACAGAGAGAGAGAGAGAGAGAGAGAGAGAGAGAGAGAGAGAGAGAGAGAGAGAGAGAGAGAGAGAGAGAGAGAGAGAGAGAGAGAACCTTCAAGGCTGCAAAAGAGAGAGAAAGCGAGAGAAAAAAAAGATTATTTTGTATAATTATGTAAATATATGTATATAGAGAGAGAGAGATAAAGTGTTTATTTTGTTTAGTTATGTATATAGAGAGCGCGCGTATGTTTTGCACAATTATAATTGTCTTGTGAATATAGAACGTGTGTGTGTAGAGAGAGAAAGAAAATTATAGCTTATGATTTGATTGTAAAAGCTTTCGATATTATTAAAACTTATATATAAACCGTAACCTTTGTTATTTTATTATTATACCTTTATACAAAACAGTTATTCCTATCATACTTGAATAAGGTATACGCCAGCGAAGATAACAAGTTTTTATAGTTGAGATGCAGCCAACTTATTGATAAAGAGACACAGCTGGATTGTGGTATGCGCCAGCATGCGAAGAAAACCGGTTTATAGGGTTCAGATGCATCTCTCTCTAAAGAGAGAGAGAGTGAGAGAGAGCGTATAATCTGTTTGTATCAACACACAGCGATTCAACCAGACCTGTTTGTTACAATTTTGCAGGTACACAGAGTAAAATATATTTATACAATTACACAATTTTAGTAATGCATAATTTTAATATGTGTTTTCTAAACAATATTCAAATGGATGCATCTGTTCTATTATAACACAATATACTCATATATAATAATACAATATATGGTTTTGCGAAACGCAGATCCAGGTTCAAATCCCGAGGAGTCAAAATTTATTTTGTGGAAACCAACACCTGTCGGAACCCATCTGTATAGCCTCCTGTTTCGTCATAACCAGTGTTTTATACATGCGTCATGTGGGCGTACCCACAAATTTCGGGTACCCCCATCCGTTGTTTTAATCATTTAGGGTACCAAAATTCAGACATTAAAAATTTCGAGAGAGAACGATTATTTTGTTACATCAAAATAAACCAGAACGCGGAAGTGTTTTAACATTCGGACACCAGCTGCCAGGGCCTCTGTCATGAACTGGAACCCGGTTAGGGCGTACCCACAAATTTCGGGTACCCCCATCCGTTGATTTAAACATTTCGGGTAACGGTACCCGATACCCCCAAAATTTCGAGTAACGGTACCCGATGGCATCGCCTCTGCGGGCAACCGCCGAATTCCGGGTACCCCCATCCGCTACACATTGTTTTCGGCTACCAAATTTTGGACATGCAGAAACCACGGCCTCCGTGACGTCTTGAAACAGGTTTTAGCCATCCGGACGCCAGCGACTAGGGCCTCTGTGTGACGTCATGAACTGGAACACGGTAGTGTTTCAGTCACACACACACATACACACACACACACACACACACACACAACAGTGACGTCACATGGACAGCTCGGACACCAGCTGCCAGTGCCTCTATGACGTCATGAACTGGAACCCGGTAGTGTTTTCAACTGGAACCCGGAAGTGTTTTCTAACACTCACTTTCCCTCTACTCACAAACATTATTATCATGTTATCATATGTTGTATTAGCGTTAATAAACTTTAATTAACAGTGTGTTTCTCAACATACTTGCGATCTTGTTTCAAAGCTTCTTGATTACCTTCATGACCTCCACGATCGACTGTGCTGTACAGACTCAGTCACGGACTCTATGGCTTGAAACAGAAACTAATTTATCATAAAAAAATTGTTTATAAAAATTATATTGTGCAATGAGTGATGGTAACAGACAATAAAAGCAAGTGTATGGCCGAAGTTAGAATATGTACAATAAACATCAAATGTACATACGATTAAAAAACCCACTAAGATTGCCTGGACGGCACATAAACATGAATGTGTGAATGTTAGTAGACATGTGTTAAGTCTCCTAATTACTGAACGAAGAAAAATAATTTATTTTTCACTCGACCGTTTAACAATTGTCTGTATGTCTATCCACCCTTCTGTCTATCTATCCTTTGGAACATTTGAATGCATCAACAAATTTTTATCAACATGTCACCTTACAACCTCTATAGTTTCTGAGATGGTTCCCTTAAAAGTAGGCGAGCAAAACCCAAAATCTAAGGAGGTCATAATTGTGAAAAAATTACAGAAATGCATGTAGGGCTGTGAAATTAAAGAATCGTTTAACCAAAATCAGAATATAGTGTTCATTTTTTATCATTTAAAAATGTTGAGGCGGCATGGCCAAAAAATTGATACAAGGTGGACAATGTTAGTACTAAATTATTTATCATTTTATCATTATGGATATAAATTTAACTAAACTCTAATGCATTCGTTTCTAATTTTTAGTATGTATTGTGTGTGTCTGCTTCACAATTGTTATTTTAGTAAAACATTAATTGAGTGAATGTGGTTTTCGTAACTTTTCTGATAACTTATGAGAAAAAATGATAACTTTCTAATATTGGGATTTACTTAATAATGAATTAATTTTGTTCAAAATAAATTTGCGAGCAAGTACAGCAGCTCAGGGACCTTATTAGTTATATATTTTTACAATATATTCCAATTCTTTGTGTCACAATATGTTTACAAATCACAGTAATCTTAATGTTTATCGCTGTAATTAACAGATAAAGCTACTTAAGGTCGGAACCATTTGTACCAAGGTCAGTTGAACGTTTGTACTGATATTATTTAGTGGTTTGTAAGCACACGATTTTTATAATTTTTGATAAAATGTTTCCATCTTCAAATTTTATTAATTTACATTTTGATCCCATGAAATTTTTGTGTGTCCCCGATACTAAAGAAACAATCAGGGACATAATTTTTAATTAGGAGGGAAAATAAATCATAGTGTGTTTAAAAATTAGAACACTATTCACATTTTAGTAATTTAGCTAAAGTAAAACACACTTATGTACGTCGTCGAGCTCTGAGCAGTTACATAGAACGTAATTTCAAGTTACGCACGGTAACCTTTGATATTAATTAATTTCTATATGTGGAATATTTACTGTGGTTACTAATCTTACTGATTCTCTCTGAATACTCTGTGTACCAGCATAATACAATGGGGGATAGTTCTGCACCTCTGTATGCATTGTTTCAATAACAAGTAACACTATGTTTAAAAACTTTAAAAAAATTATAATATATATACGTTATTGTAAATGCTATTGTTACAAAAGGTGTTACGCTTTTTATTAATATAACACTGCCTTACCACTTTTTTTGTGCAAATTATCATAAACCTACGTCTTCTGAAGGCTACAAAAGCTTTCTTATCAGAAGAAGGAAATTTTATCCGAAAGGTTAGTCATGTATATGTCATTAAGCAGATTGAACAAAACAAACACGGAAATTTGACTGTAATATATATATTGAGCTCGTGAATTTAAAGCCTTTGAAGAGACGCCAGAGGCATCTTGTGGTAAATTTTGTAGAAGAGATGACATCCTGAACTCTTAAAATTAGTGGTACAAAATATATGTCAAGAAACAAAGATATCAATAAAACAAATATCAAATAGTCCTATAGGTTTATGTAAGAAATAAGAAAGTCAGTGAGAAGGGCAGGGTTACCCTTTGCCTCCAACATTTTTCACATGTACTACATGTACTTGGTTATTTAATAAGAGTTAAAATTGCAAACTAACAAAAAGGCAACAGTAGGCAGAGACAGATGCATAAATAACCACATTTCGCTTCTTTTAGCTAAATAACTATGAAAATGGAGATGCATTTGTACACTTAATGTATAAACTGCCTAAAACATTTGAAGTATATAGTCTGAAACATTTACAAATAAAACTAAGATTATGGCTTTCACAAGAAAAAAACAAGCGACACTCAAAATTAGTACTAACAATAATAATTAAATCAATTAAATCTCTTTAGCCTATGAAATGTTATGTATCTCGACAGGATGAGAAAAATTAGTAGTAACAATCAAACGTCAAATAAGTGAAACGTAGGTTACGGTCAACAAAACTGAAGACAAAATACAGTTTTGTGGAATGAAGTTGCTACGAAGAGTAAAAGAGTGTCTGATAGTTGACTGAAATTAAGAGCTGTCAACGAAAGGACACTAGAAGTATGCCTAATCCTCAATGTAGTACTAACTGCGAATTAGTAAACGCTGAAAGTTTTTGTCAGGCTTGGTCGTTTACTAGACACAATTTTAAAATATTTTGGATTACGTTTCGGCATAATTCATTATCATCATTACAGCCTGCATGAGGGCAATTCAGAAATAAAAAATAGGCTTAAGCACATAGCAAGTATCTTGTGCGAATGTGTGTGTATCCGCGCAATAGAACTATTAATAACTACCCATAATATTATTGTTATATTAATGAGATATAATATTCCTTACAAATTACTTATTATATGTGTATTAATTACAAAGATCGATCAAATATAAACGAACCTTTTTCTTAAATGTTTTGTTAGATTAATATATGTAAAAATAATTTTAAAAACTTTTTTCTACAAATCTTACTTTATTGTACACACTATTCCATGGTGTTGCCAGTTTCTTATTTCCTTCTTTCTACAAATTTGTTGGACGTGTTTGTAACCAACTGAACTTGAATTCTTTGCCATTGAAAAGGTTTCCACGCTTTAGTGTTTTCTTTTGTGGGATCCAAACAAATACAAATCACGTGATAATACATCATGGTTAAAATATCAAAATAAAATATTTGAAATGAAAGCAAAATGTGAAAAGCGTTACCACAATTGATGTTAGTTTTCCAAATCGTGTATTTTAGTTATTTTATTACATTATAATCAAAGTAACGGAATTACCGTAACGTGTAAAAAACTAGACCTTAGTTCAAATGAGAAGTCACATAATAGTTATATTTTTTAAATATTACTCATACTAGCAATACAAATTTTCATTATATTTCCACTGTAAATTTTTGTAAAAAATACAGTCACTTTACACCTGATGAGGATTTTGGTATCTCTAACATTATCATTTTCTGTTTTTTTTTTTAATTCATTTCCAAACTAGTTACAGAATATCTAGCAACTTTTTGTAATACATAAGTTAACAGTGTGTAGAATAAGGCCCCACTAGAGCACTTCTCAGTGCAGTTACACTTTGTTCTTGTGCCGAGAATTGCTATACATATTTAGTTCACTAGTTCAAATGGTTTCTGTCTCTGCATTCGTCGTGCGACTTGCATTATCAAGCAGTTGTAGCACTTCAATGTTTACGTGTTCGTGAAATCCTCTTTTATATTTATCTGCAGCCCGTTTCATCTCGTCAGCAACCGTAGGCATTTTCAAGTCCCGATGGATGTCATCATTTCTTATATACCATGGTTCATCAACAGTAATGCGAAGAACCTTATTTGAAAAGTCTGAATTATTTTAATATTAGATTTTTTCAAGACGTGTTCGTATAACAACAGCTTGTTACGCAGCGACCGCTCAGAGTGTCTCCAAAGCAGCCTCCACAGTTTCTTTAATTTTAATTTTAATTCTTACCGTTTCTTCTTAACATGTTCTTTTCACCTAAGTTTGGGATCCAGATTTATGCCCAAATAATTCACTGAGCTTGGATGTCGTATTCTTTGCTTATCGATTACGATTGGTAAATAATCTGTTTCCGGTCGGTAAAATTAATTCCTAAGAAATAAAATTGGAATAGTTTTTCTTAATTAAGAGACACAGAAAAGAATTGTTATAAGTTAATTCAATTTCTAGCCGTTTAACACACTTTAGTATTCATGCAACTGGTAATTCGCGCATTTTCAATGAGAAGTAATTACAGAATTAATCATGTAAATTAATTTTTTATTAACTTAATAATTAACGACACAATAAATTTTAGGACAGATTGATGTTATTAGAACACCGCGATAGTGAGTTATTTTTAACTCGTCACGATCCATGATCCTTTCTCATAGGTCACTAATCACAAAACTTGGGATTCACTGAGAATTGGAAAAGTTAACACAATACGCACTCTCATTATTTTATTGTAAATACTGCAACATAGATAGCGTGATGTCACAAGATCTGTTTTGTAAAGTTTCATTCAACTAGTAATACTAGTATAAAACTATTACTACTAGTTCTTTACTATTAGTTCTTTCATTTTGAGACTATGTACAATTGTACTATGTACTATGTGCTGACGTCCAGAGTGGAAGTATTAGCTGAGTTTTGTTGATTATACTTCACAATTTTATCTAGCAATTCGTGTGTGAAACCTATGACAAATGTAGAAAAAGCTATTCCAAAACAAAATGTAGCGGTTTCTAAAACTAATTTGTACGTGTAACCATATGATGAAAAGTTTGGAATTCAACTGTCAACACCAGGTTTTCAGTTTCCATTTATCCACTGTGTTTGGCTGCCAAACATTTACAATCGGGAAAGGTTACTCTCTCATATTCTTCGTCTAAATACCAACGCGAGTGCGTGTGCATTTGTCGAGACAGAGGAATGGGTGAGGTATTAACTTGCAAAGGATAACTAGTCAGCAAACAGTACATGCAGACAGACATCCTCTTAGTGGATATCTATAAAATGCAAGTCTATCATCTCAGGAAAATCTATTTTAAAACCGTGTCTAATCACACACATATACAGGTATGTCAATTTAAGTAGTCACTTACTAACTTTATTATGTAAATACGTTTGAAGTAACGTTTGCCAAGAATTTACCAATAACGTTGGTTTAAAGAAAAACTGTAATATTTGGTCAGTAAAAAAATATACTTTTTAAAATAGGACTCAAATATCCTAATTTTAGTTGCATTAAAATTGTTATATTGCATAGTAAACATAAACAAGGTTACTTGCTCCATCATTGTTGTCTCCAGTCATTAACCTTACACTTAGACCTACGCTAACAGGCTCCTATTCTGATACGTGACTGGTAGTATACAGATCTGTCACCAACATAATTTCAGTTCAACGGTACGAATTGCATGAATAATATGTAGCAACGCATATGCAAATTACAACAACCGTAAAATAAGAAAAATGATTAAAAATTCAGTACAGTATAAAACTGTGATCTCGGGCAGGTATATCTTGTAATGTGACGTCATGAGAAGGTGTGTACATAGTTAAACATTGGTGTGCGCGAGGTCAGAACAGACTTCAAAACTAGACTGAATTTGCCAAGAGTGTTCTAAAGACGATGAAAATCGCCACAATTGGCAAATATTTTTCGCAGGCCTGTTTTGGCAGTCCATGACAGGATCGAAACGGTTCAGTCTTGAACTGGAATGGCATGGCAGGTATAGAGTACTCAAGTCTTGTACTTTTATCATTTAGAATCATATCGTCGTTTGTTTCATGGATTGGTAGTGCGTGTTGTCGAGACGCTAAACCACCCGCGCAAACACACAACCTTCAGGAGGACAACCATGCACACACGCACATTAGAATAGAGTTTTCGTCAACATCCGATGGCAATGAACTGGTTATTTTTAAATAAAAGACAGTATAAAATAGAAACAATAATGATTGAATAAACAATCATTTAAAAAAGTATAAATCTCTAAATAGTTTGAATAAATTGTAAATACCATTATTGATATAAGAGTTACGAAAATATTAAAGAAAGGGTAACTATTCTATTGTATAGTAATGCAACAGGAGATCATCGTTTTTCAGCTATGCTAATGGGAGAATATAAAAACCCACGGGCAATTAAAAATATTAAGCCAAATATGCTACCGGTGTATTATACAAGTCAGAAAAATGGATTAACGTTATCTGAATTGTTTAAAGAATGTTTTTTTTATGTATTTTGTACCGAATGTCATCAGTTTCTTAGCATCTAATAATGTGCTGCCTAAATAAATTCTGGGTTTATTAACAATAGTTCTTGGCACTTAAATATTTTGTAATTAAGATAAAATGAATCATCTAATTTCCTTCACCAAACGTTACGAGTTTACTTCAACCCTAAGGCTAGGAAGTTATAACAAACTTTAAAAGAAATTATAAAAATTATGGTTACGGTACTTAGGAACTGATAAATTCCTGTCTTCGTTAAACAGTTTAAAACCAATTAATATGAAACATGTAATGTTCTGGCCCGCTGAGGCATGGAATCTGATAAAAAAAATCTACACTCATTAAATCATGGAACAAAATTATTGACGAGATGTGTAAAGACATTGCTGATGAAGACACCTCTGGGAATCTCGTGGAATTAGTTCATCAGATTGATGGTTGTTAAGACATGACTGAGACTGAGATTTCCGTGTAGATTAGCAGTTACATATATTAAAGGGACCTCACTGGCCAAGAGATTATAAACATTTTAACCATAGAAGAGGAAGTAGCAAGTGATAGCAAAGATGATGATCCAAAATTCAACACAAGGAAATGGCATTACGCCAAAGAAAGGAGTTAAGACATTAGTACTAAGTTACGTAAGTCTGTACTAAACTGTATGTTACCACGATATAGTGAAAATTTTATCCATTAAAATGATTAAAATCTTTGAAATATTTGTAACTTTTTTCTTGGTGGCAATGAACTACGTTGAACAACATGAAGGCGCAAAAGCAGCTGACGTAATGTTTATTAAGCGGTGGCGTGATATACCAGCTAAATGTGGAATAGATAAGAAAAACAAACTATTATTAACAAATATTTTTAAAAAACCTCTGTATAAAGAGAAAAAATTGTTGTTATTTATAAATACTGCATTTATTGACATCTAAATTGTAATATTAAAAAGTAGCTTTGGAATTGCAGTACTGTTCATTATAGTGTACTTTATTTAAAATAAAATACCGTAATAATAATTTTTCTCATAATCCGCATTTTCCAATATCCGGAATATGTTCCGCCCACAATATTCTGTTTATGGGAGGTTGTACTATATTTATACAGCCTTAGAAGTCAGCAAATTCCGAAACCCATTTCTGAAACTAATAAATTTCACCCTTGTGCCCACGCGTAACGGCTGTAACATTGATCCAGTTAGCGCGTCGTTACTGTTTGCCAAAAAAATATTAAAGTCTTCATTTTTTCTAAATTAGAATGCTATTATTTCTCGCCTACAGTTCAGACCGTTAATTATACTAAATTTATCTGACATTACACAAACTGTGTCATAGTTTAACATCTACGCTCTTCGTTCATAATGTAGTCATTCCACACTGCAAATGAAACTTTAAAAACACTGTATGATTATTTAAAAATAGATGAACAATTAAGTGGATTCCAATACACTTTTTATTTAAGGTCTTTTGCTGAAAAAGTAATCAATTAACAACAATACAAATATATTTTGTAAATTATGGTTTCAGGTATAGTTGTAATAAAATATTATTACATAAAATTTAATACTGAACACGGATCGCAGTTTTTTCATGTTATTAAAAAAAATCAAGTTAAATTAAACTCAGAGCTGTAATAAGAAACCCCTATTTTGAATTGTATTCATTCTAAATAAATTATTTATAGTTACGTAACTAATTTAACTTATTTTATAGTATTCTATTATTCTATTGTTTTTTCTCTACCTGATTATGATGCAAGTGGTCTTGTGCCTGCAAGGCCCGAGTTGTGCAACACTTTGTTCAACTTGTAATTGTCGCAAGTTCTGATGTGTTATCAGCTTATTTAATCCACTATAGACTATTGGTTTTGCCGTAGATAAAAATAAAAATTCAAGGGAGAAAGTAGATAATCGAATATGGATATTTCTGGGCAGTTATACAATAACATACTTTTGCTGACAAAATATTATTAACGAAAAACCTAAATATATCTTTAATCTTTTTGTAAATATATTAAAACAAAAAGTCGAAACTACTAAGAACCGTTCGTTTGTGACCTACATGACGAGTTGCAAAATTTTGACTCTACACTAATCAAGATTTAAGAAATTAAACAAAACAAGCTTTACTTTTTACATTTTCATCAGTACGATGTCGTAATCACAGGTGGCTCGTAACTATTTTTGTTAGTATTATGAGGTCAATGAAGGAAAAACAATAGTGTAATATACTGTAAAATGGACAGAAATCTAATCCAGTTTGCCCTGTTAAAGTTAAAAAATTTAGTTAATTTTTGAGAATCACTACGACCACCAAATTATATAAAAAGCTATCAGCTTTGGCTGTCATAATACTTAGAGTGTAAAACATAAATGCTGCTTTATTTTTCCAGCACAAAATTTAGTTTGTATGTATTCCTTGCTAGCAAACACATCGATTACATTATTATTATAATTTCGTGTTTTTAAGTACCAAAAAAAAGAGAAATGCAGTTTTGAGTAAAACTCGACTGTTTTATTATAAAATATTATATGTGAAAAATTAAAACTACAAGCAGGAAGAAGCAAAACAAAATTTAAATAAAAGAATAATTACTGAAACTGTAAATATTTATACACGCATTGAATTGTGCTTACCCTAAAAAGACATCAGCCACAGAAAGGACAGGAATTACCAAAAATTTCTGGGCAATGTGAAACGATTGATGAGTAATGTGTGAAGTTTGGTGTTCAATAGACCTAGCTCGAGGATAGTATTATGTGATAGCACAGTGTTATGTTATACTTCGTATAGTTCATTAGTACAATGAACTTCGCATAATCAGCAATGGATTAGTGTTTCGTGAAGAAGATTTGATAAACTAACTATTATGTTTGAACAAAATAACTAAGAACACTTGTGACTGTTTACCACTCTGTTTTCAATTATTTGTTCCCCAGTATTATGCCAGAGTATCTTGATATTTCACACGAAAACGTGCTAAGTAATAGCATAACCGAAATAGGGAGTAGGTCAGAAGAAGCTCCGTAAGCAAAGTACCTCGAATTGACACACCATATCCATCTCATCGGGAGCCGCCAGGTACATTGCATTATACCACTTAGAAGATTCGTTGTGTAAGCCCACTCACAGTAGCTCACCAAGAATTAAAAAAACATGCGCAGTATAATGAGGATTAGTTAAGAGACTATTCCAGTCGCGAAATCAAACATGGTGAATCTTCGGTGTGAATGAAAGACGATCTCTAAATCGGTAAGCAACAGTTCTTTCTGATATGGTTTATAGACCGCTACCACGCAGATGGCCCCAAGAATACCTAGGATTCCTCACGGCAGTGACATCGAGCTCAGTCATCCACGACAGGGCGACAGAATTTGGCCTTTATACCGCGTGTTTCGCCTCCAGATTGATCAGACATCACACATGACATCGTATCATTACCGAAGATTGACACTGTATCAGTGGTAGTGCCGCAACTTCAGTGCCTCTTCACAAACAGATATGATGACGATAATCTGGGTTGTGTGGTTTGTGCGTGTAGAGATAAAAAACATCAAAACCACAAATTCCGTAACAGTTTTTTCTTGTATTTTAACTCACTGAGGGTCGAACTTCACTCGTTCCGTCGTTTAGAATATTACACCAAAATCTTTACTGATGTAAACATTTTTTTTTCATGTCCTTTGCTCTGATTTACAGATTTCATGTATAGCAAGGGGTGTATTTTGGCTTTGCAACAGCCAATTCCGAAAGAATATATCAAGAGGTTAGTGGTAAAACTACCCAAGTTCAAGTTTTAGAAATTTTTTTATTTTATTATATTTTATATTTTATTCAAGATGTTTCAACAACGACGTTTTTTGAGCATTTCCGTTTTTCTTTTTACTTTTAACAGTTATGTAATCAATAAAAAGCTCTAATAATAATAAAAATTAACCTTGCAAATTGGTCTTATAATTTATCGTTGAACTTGGAAACTTTTAATTTCACTTTTCCGTAAATTCACATGAGCGGACTTGGGTAGATTTACCACTAACCCCACGATACTTTGGCTTTGCAAATACCGACTCCAAGAGAATACATTCCTTCACTTGACATGTATTTAATTAAAACTGTTCTGAACTCACACAGTATCAGGGACAAAGTACGTCTGTTGCTGTTACATAGGTTTATATAAGTTACTATATTTTGTGGTTACCAGTTTATGTAACTAACACACAAATAGAAACTTTCACACATTAACGAAATTATTCTACTCCTCGAGTGCCATCCCTCTGTTATAGTAGAGATTCTTTGTTTATTCAGCACCTGTGTGTGTGTGTGTGTGTGTGTGTGTGTGTGTGTGTTTTACTTAGAAAAGACAGTTAGGCCTACTTGTTAGAACGGGGCACCTGTATTGATTATCCTCTCCGTACATTCACCCCTTTCAATTTATCACACCATGAACAATACCACTTCCTTTCTTTTGTGTAAACCTCACTAAAAACAAAGTTCACCTCTTTAAGTAATGTATCAATCAATCAGACGTAGGTAATGTTAAACTGTTCATCGCTTCATTTTTTCTTCTTAATTTTCTCTGAATGGAAAGAAAAGGTATTAATGGAAAAGTGTTTCATAATTTTAATAAATGTGTGTAATATATGGCTATGCTTTTCCTGTAGACACATGAGGCAGCATCTGTCAATGTTTAGCTTCAAACTGAATTTTAGTAAATTTTCTACTGCTTGAAGAAGCGACCATTACATTAATAATGTAAACCTACATAAAAACCTATAATCTCATAGCATTACGCATATTAATCTGCTCTGTAGGCAAATAACCTGTCGTGTAGGTTCCGTAAAACACACACACACAAATTACTTTAAATTCGCGTAATGTAACGATCATTCTCACTGTTATAAATTATTTTATTTTCAGTAGAATAATTTATTAGAAAAGAAATAAAATTTGGCTTGAAATGAACGATATTCATTTAAAGTTAATTGGAGAAATAAAAGGACCTGTGCAGGATTTTTAACCGCCTTCATAAAGGAGGAGGTTTTATATTCGTCTCTATATTTGTTTTTTGCATGCTCGCCGATTATTATACAACGCTTCAAACGATTTAATAGTTTGTTTTATTTAAAATGACATGTTCCTACGTTGGTCCCATAGTACTTAAAATAAGTATAGGTACTGTATAGCCAGTACCATCACAATACTGTCTTCTATGTGCATTCGAGCTTTGACAATTCAATACTGGGCTCATTGCGTTCCTAGGGTTACGTTGTATCATTAGATTTTGTTGCCTTCAAATTAGGACGTAAAATTACATGGAGTTCTTCAATACTCACAAAACGCATTCACAGCACCTCTGAAGGTTGCTCTGTGACCCTTTGACCCTTTTTTCTCCCATACCTACTGAAAATGAATTAGCAATAAGAATCCCATATTTATGATTTTAGAAAAAAGCAATTATTATTAAACCCTTTGTTACTTTCATCTTCATCAACATTACTATAAATAGATATATCAAAACATACATTCAATTTTTTCCAACGATAATTGAAATATAACTGTGACTGAAGCTCCGTCATCGCTAAATACTCTTTACTTTCCTCTTGACTTTGAGGATTTGGTCACAATCATATCCAGTTTCTATAATACCTATCACCAACTATAACTATGTACTCTAAGTCACTTATAGTCCAAGTAATTCGATCTAATAAGAACAAATCTAGACAAGCAACTGCTGCTATGTCAGTATACTGTTTACCACGTAAATCGATGTTGAACAGTTCATTACCATGATGAAATGAACCACGCAAAATCGACATGTAATTTAGACCTACATATTAGGTCGATTAGGTCGACATGTAATTGTTCATATTTAGACCTACATATTTATTTAACTCATCAATTGGCGCTTTGATGTTTCTTTGTCGATATCTTGAGTCTGCCTTTGAATGTCATCTCTATATTCCGCATTTTCTATCACTTGGACTATCTCAGAAATATTGCAATTCAATATATCGACGAAGTTGGGTCTAGCGTCAATATATAAATTGTTATGCTTTAGTAACAGTTTAAGTCCATTTCATACTCATTCAACATTTATTTGAAATTTTCTGTGCTGCTGCAGACATTTGCGACATTCTGCCATAATTACTAATCCTGCATTACACAAAGGTAATGGCAGTTGTTCAGCAACATCTACGATGCCTCAATAAAACGAATTGCCTTTACACTAATTTTGGCTACATCTATTCTGCACTTTCATTATTTTTAAAATATAATTATTTTTGTCAGCATTCATTGCTCTATATCCGACGAATTCTCTAATTCTGGAAGTACAGGGACAGCGTCCATTTTATTTCAAAACGCTTGAGAAGGAACTTTACGTTTCTGCATATTGCTAGACCAATGACTGCATATCACTACATTAGACAATTCAACTAAATCACTAGATAGATCAGCACGGAACGACGTTTCTAGTTGCCTTGGGTACAATAATTTTCTACACACAGCACATGAACCATCAGCGCATTCGTTTATTGAAGACATAAAATTATCTTCACTAATACAATTATGTCGTTTATAATTGTCACGCATGTTTTCTCAGCGTTGTGTTCTTTGTTTCTCTGTTTTGCTTTCCGACTACGTTCCCGTGCTGCCGTCAATCTGTTATTTCTTTCATAAGAAATCTCATCATCCAGACGCTGGTGAATCAAATGAAGGCGATGCTGGCGCTGTTCATCTGCCTCATGATCCAATCGATCACAAATCAAGCTGAGCCTATGCTCACACTGATCGTTTCATTCCTTCCTCAAATGTTCACGGACATAATTGAGGCAGCATCAGCTTTTGCAGCAGGAGACTTTTGATATAATCCAGAAACCAGTTGATTTCTCACTTGCGACAACCTACCTTGACAAACAGCAGAGGTCTTCTAACAACGTTATTTAGTATGCCACTTAGCATCTTTTAAAAGACTAATTTTTCTGTTTTTCAGATTCCTTAGCCCAATATTTTCTCATACGTGTTCCATCTTTCATCCATCTGCCCATAATTTAAAATGTTTGTTTTGGTTGATACAAATTTTACTTATGCAAAAATTATTTAACCAACTTTTTAATGAAACTCATCAAATTATTACTAAAAATTTGAAAAATAAAAAACTTTTGAAACAAAAAATTAAACCAACTTGAAAATCGAGAAACGTATTTTAACACACCTGAAATTATTTTATAAAAAGCTCTAAAAAGTAAAAAATAATTTTTACATTCAATGCAATGCAATATGTAAATTATGAAATTCCTTAAAAAAACTCTGAGCAGCAAAATTTATTATGAATTAATGTACTCGTGCTTAGTCTTTTCCTGTGTTCCTGAAAAAACAAGTTTCACATAATTTATTCCAGAACACTTTTTGAAGTCATTTATTTTGAAGTCACTTTTTTGACCTTACTAATGCATCAAACATAACACTGAATAACGTTTCACAAAATTAAAAGCCAAGTAGTCATAGTTACGTTAGAAACCGCTAGGAGTTGCAGAGTATAATCGATGTTCGTGAGATCGATGTTTGCAGAGTGAAAAAGAAGTTCGTGTATCCGCAACAGAATAGTGACTAGTAGGGTACATATATGAGATGCTGTAAATGCGAATTCGTCTATTCTACTTCATGTTAAGGTAATTTTTGTGAGGGTGAAATATTGTAGCACTCATGATCAAATCGCAACACTTTTTTTCGTTTCATCTATTTGGTTACACGTTGAAACAGTTTACTGGCCTAAGAGCGCGAGGTGTACGGGAGTGACTTCAAAAACTGATTTGACACCGACTTCAAAAATGTATTGGGATAAGGTTATGTGAAATCTTGCTTTTCCAGCTACGTAGGATAAGAAACTAAGTACATAAATTCATAATAAATGTTGATGCACAGAATTTGTTTTACAAAATTTCCGAATTTCCATATTGTATAACGTTAAATGTAAAAATTATTTTTCACTTTTTAGAACTATTTATAAAATAATTTTAATGTGAGTTAAAATACTTTTATGATTTTTAAAGTTAATTTAACTTTTTTTTAAATGTTTATTGTTGATTGAGAAAATTGTGCGTATGAAAAACTAGAGATACAGGGACAGAATGATTGCATTCTTAATTACTCAAAGTATAATTACAGGACAATCTTAATAACCATAGAGCGACAGACAACTTATACATTCGTTGCATAGTGAGAAATCCTAAATAGATATCAGACAGAGAAATAACGTAAATTACCAAAATTTGTAGGTAAAGTGAAATGACTGAAGAGTAATGAGTGACGTTTGATGATGTATTACCTTCTGCCTATCCACATAATTGGTCATAGAATGTTATGCAGCAACTAACACTAACAACTGACTTCGCGTAATCTGTGGACGCTGAATAAACAAAAAACTAAACTTTATTGTTTTATCTAATTCACAGCAGCTAATCTTCCATGACGTGTTTTATCGACGTATTTTAAAATTACTAGCTATGACGTCATTACGTTATCAGTAGAAACACTAAACGTACACTAAGAAAACGGTAATATTTTTGTCTGGGAGAGGCGTTTGCTCAGCTTGCCTTAAGTGACGACACCTACGTCATTTATAGTGTATAGTAAGAATATTTGTCTTGTGTTTTATCTAAACATTTTCCAAAAAAATTAGAACAATTGGTCAAATTCCCTGCTGTTTTGAAGTGTTTTAATATACAGGAACGGAATGATGATTGGGTAAACGTTTTAATTCTGACCGCATTAATATGTGTTTCTTCTTACTTCAAAATTTATTCGTAACTAAAATGTCTCAATTTAAAGTTGACTGCTTAAATATTAACATACAATGTGCATAATCATCTAATGTAAAATAATAAAAAGTTTAATATAACTGACACTTTTTTCTTTTCTTATTAAAATGTAGTATTAAAATATTTCTGATAATTACGGTGTCTGCAGTGTTACGAGCACTCTTCCACGCACATAGATGTTTACACAGACATTATATAGGTGTACAAACTAGCATTTTAATTTATGGTTGACGTGGAGACAAACTTTAACATCCTTTAATTTTCTACAATATATCCAAAAAGTTACGTGCCGACTACTTGTTCTTTCTGCACATAATGCAAATCTGTGAGAACATGAATTCCTCAGACCATTTAATGTTTTTAGTGCCTGCGTTTCGTTTAAATTTCATCAAGATGTGCTTGCGTCAAGACATGCTTCTGTGGGACGTCGGCTCATGGTGAACATCCCTGTGCTGAACCAATGAAATGTATCAAATGCGGTGGTCAAAATTCATCTAGCTCCCCCATTTGCCTCGTTTAAAAGCAGGAGGTGGCTATTCAGGAAGTATGTACCCTGAAAAATCTCAGCTACATCGATGAGGAAAAACGTATGACCAGCCAACAAGGGCAACATCAGTTATGTATGGGCTGTAAAATCATCAGCGTCACCAACCCCCCGTTGTAAGAGAGATTTTACCTACGGTAACCCAGTTTATCAAGCGTTAGTTTTCTGAAATTTATAAAAAATCAGAAAACTATAAAGCAATCAGTTTATTACAGCTACTTAAGATGACGATTTTTAGCTTATGCTTATCAGATTCTGAGTGGCGAGCAGAAGAGCTACAGGATTTGGTCAAAGAGCTACCATCTCCACTACTCCTTGTCGGGGACTTCAACGTCCATATTCCCAGTTGGGGTTGTCTTAGAACGAAGAGCGTTAGATTAAAAAGTGAGGAGCTCTTGCTAACTAATTCGCTTGCATTTTTAAACAAAAGCGAGAGCACACTTTCAAAGTCGTCCATCAAACTATCGTCCAGTATCGTTGACGTGCTGTCTAGGAAAGTTGTTGGATAGGACAGTAAAACCTGGTGTCTAGAAAAACAGAGTTCGGACCACACACCAGTGCGGATACCGGACACACCAATCTACTACTGTCTTCTTGTTTATATGGAAAAAGTAATTCAAAACAATTTCATCGAAGGCAAACACATTATTACCGTATTATTCGATTTGGAGAAAGCGTTCAATGAAACGTTGAGATTTAACATACTGCAAAAATTATTTAATGTTAGCGGTTCAGCGGTAACCTGCCTAATTTTGTCTCCAAATTTCTCAGAGACAGGACTTTATGTTTTCGGGTCGGACAGTCACAAGATGGAAAATGGAGCACCGCAGGGATCTCCGTTGAGCAGCACGCTTTTTACTGTCACTATCAGCGGCATCTTTGAGTGCATTGAAACGTCATTAGGGAAGTGTTTGTATTTTGACGATCTTGCGCTGTTCTACTCGGCAAAAGCAACGGCGATGATCAAACATAACATTTCAAGGCGCTATAGACAAGATAGTAGAAAATGCTAACAACTTAGGGTTTACTTTCTCGGCAACAAAGAGACCAGTGTCCACTTCTGTCGAAAGAGAGGAAGGCGGCAGTAACCGGCAGTAACCGGACCCGACAGTAACCATAAATGTTGTCCGGCTGCTCTGTAGGCCCGTAACTGAGAGGCTCTATATTTGAGGGCTAACTGTCGACAGTCAATTAACGTGAAATTAACATGTGGATGACCTGACCGCGAGGTGCAAATCGTCGTTAAACGCAATCAGTTGCATCTCCCATATGACCTGCGAAGCAGACAAAGAAGTTTTATTGCTTCTGTACGTCCCACTGATGTGTTCCAAAATGGATTACGGATGCTCGGTGTACTCTTCAGCCAGGATGTTGTGCTGGATCCTGTTCACAACGCAGGGATACGCTACACCACAGGGGCGTTCCACACTGGCCCTGCACATAGCTTATATTGTGAAGCCGGAATGACGTCCGTAGATCTGCGACGCCAACTGCTGTTTCTGAGATATGAGGCAAAAATATTATTGACTCTGAAACTCGTAATTCAACACATGGAAAACAGTAGACATTCATGATAACGTTATATTCGATTTTAGTGAAGTGGAGTGAAACGCTAGTGGCGTCATGGGAAAACTCTTATTCTTATTGCTCAACAGCTAAGATTACATTAAATGCTGTGAAGTAGAGACTTTCAAATACAAAAAGACAGTCTTGAATTTATGAGACTGATCTCAACAAAATAAAATTCTATTATAAATAAAATTGTATTATTCACATCTCATACTACAAGCTGCCTCGTTAGAATCTCAGCTACGATTAAGCAGCTGTGAAAAAATAACAGTCAGATTTTAGTATTACAGTTTTCTCAGTGGTTTTATTCCGTGCAAATGAAGTCAGTTTATGTAGTAGAGTTATTAAACTAGTGTTTTAACAGGTAACTAATCCGAACGGGACATAATCTGCATAGCTATAATTTGCGACATTATACAAACAAAGCTAAGAAAGAAGTTTTCTCTTTACCTCTCTCTCTCTCTCTCTCTCTCTCTCTCTCTCTCTCTCTCTCTCTCTCTCTCTCTCTCTCTCTCTCTTAATCTCTTTTTCACTACCTTCCTTTCCCTTTAACTCTCTTGATTACGTGCTCATAATGCTTAAGCATTAAGGGTTTACCGACGATACTCTTCCACACACGTCCTTTAACTGTAATCAGTGTTCGTATATTATACGGTAAATATTTTGTGAGGTAGAGAGACAACACTGCTATATTATAGTTTGACAGCATATTCTATAACCGATAATAAACGCTTAGTAACAAACAATGTGTTTGCTCAATATATTTAATATCCTTTTTAAGATTTCTTACCTACAGAGTAAATTATTATTGACCGAACTCATATTACCGTGCTGCATAGATTAACTAATGGTCTCTCTGGCTTCAAAATGCATCTAAATAACTTATGATGGAAAAAAAATTGGTTAGAAAAATTATATTGTGGAATGAGTAATGGTAACACACAATAAAAGCAAGCGTATGGCCAAAGTTAGAATCTGTACAATAGGTATCAAATGTACATACACGTTTGTAAAACCACTAAGGTTGCACTGAACGACACATAAACCATGGATGTAGGACCGTTATAAAAAGTTATTGAATCCTACAATTAGAAACAGCAATGTGTTTTGCAACGATACAGATTTAATTATCGCAGAGGATATAATGTGTGTGCAGAAATTACAAGCGAGGAAGTTACACGTTTGTAATTATATCTATAATGGAGGTGATGAAAAATTATTTATTATACACAAGACATAATTGGTTTTATGATGTATATTATATTACAAATTGTCATGCATTTTATATTTTGAAATAATAGTTTATATAGTTCGATTTTATATCGATTTTACTTTTTTATGATCTCCGTGCACTTGCTGATACGTCCTCCGTATGTGCGTTCCTCCTCTTCTGATCGTCGCTCCTGTTCTGGCGTCCTCTTCTTCGGCGTCGCTCTCCTTCCTGGCGTCCTCTTCGTCGGCGGGTTGCTCCAGCGGCGATACTTCGATACGGCTCGTTGACGGTTCCGTCTAACTGCTAACACCAATTATACTTTTCACAAAGATGTTACGCTCACAATAATGATCGTTCTTACTCGAAACAGTTATTATTTATTTACACATTCATTCTTTTATTAATCTCAGGGTGATGACGGGTATTTATTAGAAACGCGGTGTGTTTGGCGTACACCTTCCGAGAAAGCTTGAAGTGTTTTTAATAATTCCCTATGCGGACTATCTTACACTAACGCAAAAAGCACTTTATTCTAATATAACTTTTACTTAGGTTGTTAACCCCCCCCTTGGTTCTTTACGCAAAACTTCGCAAAGTTCCATGTTTTATTGTAAGTTAAGATTTTTATATGTTCGTACGAGCAAAACTCTCGACGACAGACACAACTTCACTCTGCAACTACAATCAAAGAAACTGTAGCAATCCTTACTTTACAGAGTACGAATATCCCTGAAATTAGTGTCTTACGATTGGTTAAACCCAGGTCACATGGTTGATAATTGAAAAAGATATAAGGTTTTCCTGCAAAATTTGTATAAATCCGCAAGAGCTTGCATTGATTTTATCTACGAATTTTATTACCCTATTAATGATAAACGTTACAAATTGAGTTTTTTCCAACTAAAAAAACCATATTCATAAAATAGTTATAAACCTCAGAGTAAATAAGGATTGTAGCTATTTACAAAAACAATCCACTGTCAAATACTGACTTAAAATATTGCTGGAAGCTCCACGTTGACTAAAGACGGTGTTCACCTCATGTCTTTTACAGTAACTTTAATATCCTGTTTACCAATCTATTTATGTATTTATGTATGGGAAAAAAACTTTCCTGCCTCTGTTTAATCTTCACTAACTGAACGGTGAAATGTCCTCAGTTGCATAGCTTTTCTGATTTCAGCAACCAAGACACCATTATCGTGCAGGGTGTTATCCAGGTGGTCATTCCAGAGAACGTGCAGTTTGCAGATCCGTACGGCTCAGTTAATATGGGTTTCTACGACCGCTTTTTTTGCCCCGGATGGTGTTTCGAATTCCGATGCAGACAGCGATATGGACTAGTCTGTTATTGAAAAACTCGTCATCTAGCCTCCGATCACTCTGCTTCATCACCAATAAAGGAAGTTGTCGGTTTTTTGTCTCTCCATAGTCAACTGAACCCTGGGGTCGATACCATTCAGATGTACCAGAAATATACCGTTCCTGTGTAACCAGCACGTCCGGCTGTAACCATCTCACTGGAAACAAGCCGTGGTCAGCACGTGGCTGAAAAGTGGTGTTGTACCAGCCAGGAACCAACTCCTCTAATGCTCCATCGTCTCTTGTACAGACACTATCGTGATCAGCGACATGGAGTCTAAGCTCACCCAAACTTCCTGAGGTTCCAAGGTGATACTACTGACTTTCTTGATTATTCAAAACTATATCAGCATTTATATTTTGTAAAAAACGTTATCATTATTTTTACATTTAATAAAGGATAATAATCCATTAGGTTACGTATAAGTGTAACATATAATAATAAATTTCATATGTAAGCAACATTTGTGAATAAGAAATGGTGCAAACATTTTAGTTGTAAGTTAAGTTCGTTTTATTTTATTGGTAATCTGTAATTCTGATTACAGAAATAATACTAAACCTCCTTAGTACAAGTACCATCACTAATGAGCTAATGTAAGACGACATAAATATCTCAGCAATTACTTTACCATAGTTTACTATACAATATGTACATAGATATGACTATGAACCTTCCATAATACACAGGGTTAATACGTAGGCTATAGACTTTGAAATTTACTTCTGTAAGACTTCCGTAAGATTATATTTCTAATATTACCTACTCACATGATGTACTATATAGTGGGTTAAATAAGTTTATAAATTATAAGTATGTATTATAAATTAAACACACACACACACACACACACACACATATACATTGGCCAAAATATTGCAAATTATTAAGCAAAGCAATTGTTTACATAAATTTGTCGTTGTTGAAGAAATTGAAAAACAAGAGGTATATAAAGTATAACCATATTTCAAAATATGTTTCCCTTGTGCAGACAATACACAATAATAACGCAACACAAACTAAAATCACTAAACCACTATCATATAAGCACAAAAGTTTTAAAACAACTTACAAACCAAAAAAGTACTTTTTAGTTGTGTAAATAAAAAAAAATTTAAAAATAGGCAGTCATTGAGGACTGCCGACAGAAGTGAAAACTTAAAACTATGAAATAACAGTGTTTTTTTTGGATATTCAAATTAATTGTAGTATCAAAAATTAAAATGTTTTGTAAATTAAAATCTTTAACATCAGTCTGGTTTTCACATCTATCGGCATTCCGAGCAACAATTATATACATTTTTATATGGTTTACTTATTAATCAAAACATATGATGGGCTGCGCAAGCCCAGTACAAAATATAAATACAACTTAATTGACATAATCCCAAAATTTCGATAATATAAGCTAATAAAAAATAATTTTGAATTAGTAACCATATTTTCAAAATTCAACACACAAATCTAAAATTATTATAAAATTTTATAGAATTTTAATTTTAAAATCCGCGGCAAAAATACTATCGAACAACTAGAAATTTGTTTTACCACGCTAGTAAGATAACTCCTAAGCCACTATGAAATACTCATTGCATGATGTATGGCAGAGGTCAAATATCAAAAATAAAAAATAAATAATATCAAATTTTTAAACGGGAATATTGATACGAATATTGGAAATATTTGAAAATACATGCTTTGTTTATGTTATTCATTTTTCTATATAAAAATATTAACATATTTAGTACTCACTTTTGTACTGCACAGTGATCCTACATTTGAACATTTAAAATAATGATCAAACTAAAACACAATTTAAACAATGCCCAGTATACACACATTAAACTTTCCACGTAGTCAATTTAACGTTACTTATATACATATACACAGCACTAATGTTACAATCTTACAATAATAAAAAAACTATTAAAAATACATACTTCGACATTAGACATGACGAAAAACCCTAAGTTAACAGCCAGACGGACAAATAACAATTATGTAAATATCATATAATATAGTATAAGTAATTAATAAGAATAAAAATAATGTAAAATAGATCATAAGTATTGCGTTAATTGTTAATACGGAAAGCCGAAATCGCGCTAGGGATCGAACACGCGATAGCAAATTCGGCAGCGTAAGAAACTCCAAAATAAAGTACGTAAACGATAAAAGTGTGTTAAATAGTATAAATAGTATTACAATTGTATAATATAATTGTAGTATAATAGTATTACACACAAGTATAATCTATACTTTCACTGCTGGCCACGCGCAACACGTCATACTTATAGCTACAGATATACTGTTAGCATTTGCATGTCGGTGACGCGAACTCATAAGATTTTACCCATCCAAAAATCGCCCAACGTGCCTATAGAAGTTTTCACTTCAAAAATAAACGGTCTTAAATACAGGGATAATAAGACAAAGTATTTATATTGATTATGGTAATTATGGGCAGTAGTGGGCAATGGCTTTGACAGTATTGAACCATATGGATAAACATATGAACCATTACGGATGACATTTTGTTAACATTCGATCTCACGTATTTTTAACGTTCTAAAACTTAATGGAAACTATATTTTGAGTATAGATAAAATTCTCTCTAATTTTATATCAAAGACAGATTTTTGTGAATTTTAAATTATATTCTCCTAACATTTTATCCTTTTGCTCCCCTATTTTTGAGAGGATCTGTCTATAAAACAATAACTTGTGTGGGGTAAAAATATGAACAACATGGCAAGTTTTATGAAAATTATTTGATGCATTCAGAAAGTATTGTGAGGCATCCATCAAACAGGTAGATAGACAGATAGACTGGTAGATACACAGACATGTTATCCAGAAGGTTGAATTGAAACTGCGAACTTTCTTCATTCGTTCTACAACACAGCCGTAAAAACGTCACAGTATCATTATGACGTTTATTATTTTCTGTTCAAGCTGGTCGTGCATCATTCTTACCTTCTCTATATTTTTATTGCATTTTGTGCTTATAATTAATTTCATTGTGTTTTGATTATTTTCTTTCCCACAATCCACAGTAGCGAAAAAGACAAATTCTTGCATTTAAAGTAAGTTTATCTCTCAAGATTCTCGCTGGTTTTATAAATCTGTTTTTATGGTTTCTTCAAGCAATGCATTTCTTATCGGCACATTTGTATTTGTTAGTTTTCATTGCTGTTACATCAGGACACGTAATGTCATCACTGGGAGGGTAAATAGAAAACAAATTTCGTTCTAAACTGAATGTCAGGGCAATGTGTACGAGGGTACACACCTAGTACCAGGGGTGACACCTGTGTGTCAAAGTAATATGAGGGCTTAGGTAAGGCGAAGAAATTGTATGAAACAAATCGTATAACAATGGTATGTGTTTTTGTTAAGCGAATCATTTTCATTAGGCCTGTGTTTAATTTAGTTTACGCACATATGCCTATTAACAAGCAACACTTGAAAGCATAACACTTCATTTCCTTCAATAAAACATTAAAATTTAGTGGTTATAGGCCTATTATTATACTGTATATAATCACACATTTTTTATTACGTAATATAATAATATTTCACCTATAAATTTTTTGATATCTTAACCAGGTAGACATAAAAACAATTTCTATTGGGTTTTAAAGTCTTTTGTTTTAATAGTTTTCTTACTAATTTGGAAGCCAAGTTATGTAATTTTAGGAAAAATGCTAAAACATAACTTTAATTCAGAAACAAATTTACATAAAATTCATTTTTTTCTAAATATTGAGCTCTTTGTTACTAGTAATTATCTTTCTTAATATGTTACAGAGGCTGTTGCACATTGTTGCCGAAACAACAATCACTTCATACTGCATGATTCTTTTCGGTGGCTCCAATATTATCAGGTCTTATTTGGTTTTATAGGACACCACAATGTTGAATGAGAATCTTAATATAACAAGTGAAGACTAACTTCAAGTTAATGCAGTGTCTTACGGTAAATCTCACTTAGAATTTTCGCGGCCGTTAGGCTTGTTAACCAAGGATACACTATTAACACTTTAATTTAGTAAAAACATTAACGATTTATCACAAGGACGCGATAATGAGATGTTTTTACCACACCAAAGTCCATGCCATTCTCAGGTCCTAGACCCATATCAGATCTGTCCTGTTAATTAAGTGACTCCTAACTTTAAGATTTACTGATAGCTGGAAGAATTAATATTATACGCACTGTCGTTATGGTTTTAAAATAGTAAACTTTTCATATAACAGAGTACGTCCTATTCTTCTCCTTTCAAATAACTGATGTTAGCTTAATACGAAAACCTTTACTTGGCAACTATATATAGAGTTCTGATGTGTTGTAAATTAAAATGTACAAATGTGTATAGCCATTGCGTAAAATATAAAGGGTGAGGAACGTATGACAAATGCAGTCATTCCACAACACAACTTAGCGGTTTATAAAACAACCTTATTTGTTTAACCACTTAATGAAATGTCTAGAATAAAACTGTCACTACCAAAATTCTGAGTTTCATTTAGACTATAAGTTTGTTTGCCGATCATACATAATCGTACAACCTTACTATCCAAAAAGTTTTCAAATGTTTAGTAATACGTGATTGAGTGTGTGTGTGTGTGTGTTCGTGTAGAGAAAGCTAAATGGGTTAGAGCGTAACTAACAAAGGGTGTCTGGGGAGCATATAGTACGTGGCAGATAAATATGGGTTGCGGAACTCTATAAAAGAGAAATCTAACAACTTTGGAACGTCCATTTTAACTCTCTTGTATCACACATACTGTAATCTCCTTATTTTCAAAGGAATGGTTACCAGTTTTGTTCTTTCCAGTAAGATTCTTAGTACCTTTATTACTATGTTTAATGGGATACTTATACCTTTTATAAATACGTTTGAAGTAGCATTTGTTGTTGTTTTACTAAAAAAAGAAAAGACTAAAATTTTCGACAAAACAACTGAAATGTCTAGCAAAAACTGAATTGTCTGAGCGCCCCTGAGCGGAGAAAAAATAAGATTATAAAAATGCCTGAGTAGGTTATTTTTTCACAGCTGTAAGCATGACGTTAGAAAAGACTAAGTTTTGGATACCTGAACCGATTCTACCATGCATTAAGGGAATTTGGTAGAATATGAGCATCTTAGCCTTTGAAGCTAATTAAAAATTTATTTAATCAAAAACTTTAAAAGTAATATGATGCGTTTTTCTGCTGATATGTTTTTCATCAATGTACAAAATAGTTTTAAGTTTTGATAACAAATATAAAAAAATTTGGGAAAGTATTAATTTGACAAAATATGCGCTCATATTCCCTCTGTGGAATGTGTGGGAAATATGTGGAACTCAAAATAAATTAATAAAATAAAACAATTTGTTAAAAAACAAATGTTTTTTGTTGTAATATACTATAATAATTACCAAAAACATAAAAAATCATTATTGTATTTAAAAATTAAGCATAAAGAAAAAATGTCTGTAATACAAAAAAGGTGTAAATATTTAAAAACAGTTCATAGACCATTAAAACGATCTTAAAAAAATTACAATTAATTTGAAACGTTCAGAAGTAAAAATCAGCTAATAATTGTATTACAATAAAATTCAGGCCTAATCTAATTTTTAAAAAATGTTAATTGATGAAAAAATTTAAGACTATGCACAATAATCACATACAAAACCACCACAAATATAATCAACTCACAGCTTATTGAACCAATGCTTTTAACTCTGCACACTGTACCCACTTTCGCTACTGTTATCTTCATTGAACATTGACCATTGCAAACTGGGCATGTGACATTCTTATCCTATTTAATTATTGTCTGGAAAGATACAAATCTGTTGATGAAGTTGTTTAAAAGTTTTTCTCTTTCTTTTGTTTTTTTATTTTATGTTCTTTAATTGAACCAGCTGACGTGAGTTCTTAAAAGTTCCTTGCTTTTTTCCCTGTGCACTTACATAAATATTGATTGTGGAGAAATTACATAAATGTCTTGTACAGACACTTTTTACACAGTTTTGAAAGTTATCCCGCTCATCGCCCCCGAGTGTAGCTGCTCATATTTCCCCGAGTGCAGAGCCATAATGAAACTTAAAACATATGCACATAACCTGCATTGCTCTCAGCCAAACATATCTGGGCCACTTTATTTTAAATAGTATTTACGGCAGAATATTAATTACTTTGTAAAGCAATAATATATGGGTAAATAAATATTAATTATTTAGACGCTTGAATAACTATGGAGACAAATTCTTAATACGTTTCAATGACCATTTAACTTAAAATACGTTTGACAAAGCAGAGGCGATATCTAGCGTGGCGCCACATTCAACACTACACAATGAGAATCCAAATAGAGTCACCAACACAAAACTAGCGGTAAATAACTTTCCGTCTTTGAAAAATATGGGTAAGTATTAACTCTGCTCATACTACCGTGAATTCCCTTATATATAATGTTCAAACCTAACAATTTCAAATAGCTTCCAAAAATGTACACAACGATTATGTTTTTAATATAAATAAACGATTGTCAAAATTAGGCGAAGTATGTACAAGAAATTACAATTTTTAAGCGAATGCAGAAAACAAATATTCTAATTGTACCTGCGTTAACGTTATCATGTTTAATAGTTAACATGAACAATGATACTGTTGTCCCCAGTCATTAACCCTACCCGTGCTCTAACAAGCTCCTGTACTGATACATGACTCTGGTTACCGTATCCGTATCCGTCTGCATATAGATGTGTTGCTAACACAGTTAATTAGTCGCACACTAACAAGACGTTACTGTCGTTACTATGTATATGGAGGACAATAATTACACACCTTTAAGTATTTATTGCTTTTATTAATTTAAATCTTGTTGTAAGATAAATACTAAAAACATTTACATTGGTATTAACTGAATTCAGTTCTTAAGCACATCTTTCTGTCAAGTATAAAAATATCAGTTCCAAGTCGCCCCACCCAGTTGGCAAAGAACGTAACTTCTATCTTCATTACTCATATATAAAAGTTATTAAGAGTGAAAACGAGATGCATCATACCAAATAAAGTATCTCTCATTAAGACTTGCTTTAATGTAACTAAAAATTACCAGTTACCTTGTTCTTTAGTCAGTAGTCTATCAACCAACTAAAGCGACTAGCCATCTTTGTCTATTGTCCAATAATTCTAATTTATTCAAATCTGCGCATATCTCACATTTCACTTCTCTAAGGAACTGTTGTATACCTTCAACCTTTGGCGTCCTTCATACGTGTACACGTGCATTATCGCTTCTTCAATCACATTGCATGACAGTCAGGCGGAACAATGATGCCGCTACTTATACTTGGCATTTCGCTAAGTCTATCCAGAAATCTTCGTTTCTCACTTTACAAATCCTCTTCATTTTTAACAATTATACAACAGCTCAAAAACTTCTCATATTCTTCATTATGATATCCCGCTCTTATGTAGGTCTAAAGCTTCTAAAATATTATACTCTATACATAAAATATTCTACAAATCTTTCTCGAAAGTAAATTGGACATTATTACCTTACCTACTGACAGGATGTTCTTCCTTACCATATTGTGTGTTTTGGCCTTGATACCTTTCATTGCTGCCCCCCGTATACCATGAGTGCGAGTCAGATGGTGAGATTCTCACAGCGCTCATAGTGGAGAATGCAATAAACTCACTTAACAAGATTATATTGTTTTTAATTATTAATGAGTATTAAGAGATTCAGTGTTCAATTTTTTTTTTTTTTTTTTTTTTGTTAATTTAATTTTCTCATTGTACTCTTTTAGTTTGTTCTGATTAGATTAAGTTGTTTCTTTTGTATCATCCAAAGAACCCATGACACAACACACATACCCAACACAACATTAATGAAACTGATTTATTATTTTTATATTTTCTATATAATATGTATACCATGTTGTTATGTATGACTTTGACTGTACATTGACTTTAATTTTTTATTAACCCTGAGAAAGAGTTCTTATTTTATTAAATCTAAAGGAGAAAGGCATTGCATGTCAATGAATTTTAATGTATGTTAAAAAGTAAAGAGTAATCATTTGTACATTTATAAAAAAATATATATATTGCGACAGTACAAATAAGTGATGTACTGAGCATTAAATATAAAAATTTAAATATACCTAATAAACTGTAAATAATTAATAATGTATTAGAAATAAGCATGTCAGGGATTGCAAGCTTGGCTCAGACAAAAATATGAACAGGTGTTTCGACCTGAATCGACGTGCACACACACACAAATGTAACTGAAAGTGTGTACATCAGTATTTTGCTAGTGTGTGTGAACGCAGGTCTATGCACTCGAGTTTACCACCACAAGATGAATAATTGCATAATTACTGTTTTCCGTAATTATTCATAAACTATAATTAAAGAGTAAAATCCAAAAACACAATAAAATGTAAGAAAATTTACTAAATACTGTGTACGAAAACCATGTGAAAGTGCCACACCGTACGAGTGTAATAGTGAAATAACTGTGTACAAATCGAAAGGGTTAAGTTGCAATGTCCAAAATTACAGTGAACATGTGATGAAAAAATAGTTATAAGATAAGTATAAGAGGACTCTGCAATTCGCAGAAATATAAGAAATAGCGAAATTGACAAAGAGTGGGGGAACTGAATCCAGAGACAGTTTCTGACATGTCGATTTCGTACTACTGCAGGTGTCGACCAAGACATTGGTATAAATAGGACACACAAGCTACAGTGGTTCTCTTTCTTAAATCATCCACAGTGCAGCGGGAGCTTCTGCCCGTCCGCACAGAATATTTAAATTTTTGTAAATAATTTCATCCTTCCAGTTACATACAGTTATGTAACTGGATTGTAAAACAAACTGTTTTTAAATAATAACAAAATTACATAAGAAGATCCATTGACGTCAGAAACAGCACGAGGAGAAGTTCCAGAGAGTGATACGACACTGGACAGAAGAGCGAGTCAACACTGGACAGAAGAGCGAGTCAACGCTGGACAAGAGGAGCGAGTCGATGCTGGACAAGAGGAGCGATTCGACGCTGCACAAGAGGAGAAGAGCGAGGCGACGCTGGACAAAAAGCGAGTCGACGCTGGACAAGAGGACGCTGGAGTGCGAGACGAGGGCGACTACAGATGGATCAAATGATCGAGTATGATTGACGACAATAGGGTGATAAACAACTTATTTATCTCTTAATCGTACAATGAACTCAAAGACAATTAAACACATTTCTGTTCTATTTAAAAGTAAGAGCCAATGTTTATTGTAAAGTAGAATTAAAATCATAGATGTTTTAGAAATACGATTAACGTAACAAGAGCTCAAATTAGTATTGAAACAAAATGAATACAAAGCATTTAAATGAAAACAATTAGTGTTTGATATAAATCAGTACTGAGAAACAAAAGATAAATTTAATAACTATTAATATTTTGAGTACATTACAATATATAAAAAGATATTTAAATATTGATATTTTGAAACACATTAATTGACTGAGTAGTATGGAAATGAGATTTTCCTTTAACACAATAATTAGTAGAATAGAATATTTAGTCAGTAAGGATGTATATAGCATAAGCCTTACGGCATAATAACCAATAATAACGAATTTTTTAAGTCGAAGTAAGTGCCATGTGCACAATTTTATTAATATCAAATAAATTTGAAATACCGTTACAAGTTACATAGAGTTCTTATTGCAGATACACCTGAAACCCAAATTAAATGATATATTGTTACATAATTAGTCAATCTTGAACGTGAGACCAGTCACGCCTATTTTTATGTATATCGTATTGTTGCATAAGAAATATCGCTTCCAACGTGGAGCATCACAAATGTAAATTATATTATATTTGCAACGTTATATCGTTGCATAATATGGCGTCCCAGATCGTGGGGCTCCGGAAAAACAAATAAATTTATATTTATGCAATTATGTATCGTTGTAATATATTACATATAATTTGGCGACAACTTGAGGCTATAAAAAAGGAAATAAAGAATAAATAAATAAGAATTGGACAGAATTATAATTGTCATTTCTAGCCGGCGAATATACAAAAGAAAACAATATCTCCAGGAGAGGAACCTCAGTAGGAGAAACAAGACAGCTAATACGGAAATGAATATGGAAGAGAAGGAGGCTCAACCTGCACTAGAAGTGGTGATAGAAACCAGCAATATAGAAGAAAATCAACCCGACAAACCAGCATATACGGAGAACGTAAGCATACGGAGAATGATAAGGCTTATAACCGAACAATTAAGTAAGAAAATTGAAGATAATAACCAACAATTGAAGGAAGAATTAAAAAATGATAGTAAACAGTTGAAGGAACAATTAGGTAAGAAAATGGAGAGTAATAATCAACAACTGAAGGAAGCACTAAGCAAGGAAATAGAAGAACAAGTGACTGAAATCAGAAGGGATCTACAAAATCAGGTGGAAGAAAGCAATGAGAACTTGAAGCAGCAGATCATAGTGAAAATTGGTGAGATTAATCAAAAAATGAACAATATAATGAAACAATCAAACAGCAGATTTCTGAAACAAACGAACAGCTAAAGCAAATAAGTTTGGAACTACAGCAATTCAAGTAAGATGTCTGCATACAGATTAACCATGTAGAAGAGTATAACATCTTAACTTGTGTTATAACCTAGGGAGCCTGCATTAATTAGAAATGCAAATCATACAGGCTGCCTTCGTTGTGACGAGCTGAAAATTAATCACAACACCAAAACAATTAATATAAAAGGATTCTGGGAGGGGGAGACTGTTGATTTATGCACTCAGTTTAGTCGGTACTACAGATGACATCTCTTTATTACATATGGTATTAATTGCTCTACTTAAAATTCTCAACATATATGGTTCAACAGCTTACAGTTTACAAGATGATTATATTTTATTCTTTTACAAGGGCCCTCAAAATAAGATGTACATCAATTTAATTAATTCCACCGATCCGGGATTGAATATAGTACGTTAATAATGGTCACCTCGCCATATACAATCTTTAAAATTGTGCCATTTGAAGAATGGACTTTATTAATCTTTTTAAAACAATAAAGCTTTCAGTTTAAACTTTTACTCTTTTACTACAAATAAGAATATAATTACTGTCAGTACTTAAAATGTCTTAATGTTGTTAATTTAATTGTCTTTGGTTGGATATAATATTTAGTATTTCATAACCACGGAAGGCTTGCCTCCGTGTCACCTTTTGGATATCCTCCAGCTCCTCGTTATTCCAGTCCTCGGTCCTCGGTTGCAGCATGTTTGATGTAGGTCAGGTATCTCTCGTTATCTTCGTATCCGGGGATGGTGTAGTCCTGAAGTCTTTTAGATCATTGTGGGTCCTGGTTCTCTGCTCTTGGCTAACGGGTAGTAATAGCTCGTTGATTTGAATGATTAACACAAAAGTTTCATTCACCTGTATCCACTTCACATGATTGTTTATTTGTTGCACTTTACTTTATGGTCTTACCACAGTTTTAATTACATAAGTTTTATATTTTAAGATTTTTTGTAGAGATGTCATAGGCGCTAAATTTTCATTATTCTTTCTTACTCGTTTACAACATATTTATATGAATCGCTGTTCAACTATATTAACGCAACACATTGTTTAATAGTATAAAGAATGCCTCTGTGTCTTAACTGACGAGATTAATCACTTTAGGAAACAAACTATTTTTAATGTTCCACATTACTGCTGTGCGCAGCTTACGGGTTGACCGCTCCATTTCAAGTGCGTGAAAATAGTTAGGGGTAAGAGTAGTAATCTCGCGACATTTACCAATCAACATAAAAGTAGTTCCATGTTCCTTCTTTATTTAAAGGATTAAAGTTTGACTATTTAATTAAGTAGAGATATTCTTAGTTACAGACGTTGTTAAAATACATTACAGTGGTCTTGTTTAATTATTTAAATAATGTCAAAATTTACAAGTATATTTAGTTTGTTAAGGGGTCGGAAATCAAGTTAATTCTGGTTAGTGCTTGTCTATGCAGGATTAATTAACAAGCTTTACCCTTTCTGTACAATCGTATTTCTTTTATTTTATTATTAGACCTTTTATTAAATATTATTATTATTAATGATAGCAATAAGATTTAGTTTAAATGTGCGATTTTATTAAAAATTTAAAATTTCTCAGCCTACACATTACCAATTTAATAATTACCATAATTTTATTAATGAAATCGTCACAAGATAATAATATAATAAAAATGGAATAATTGCAGAAAGAAACACAAGAGAAAATAGAAGAGGTGCAAGAGAAGGTAGAAGAGAAAATAGAGCACATGGTGGTCAACATTAATAGTGTAAGGAACCAAGTAACTAATAATACGGAGAAAATAGAAGAGATACGTAAAAGGGAATTAGTAAATATTGTAACGTCACAGAACGTTCCATAAAGGAAACCATTTAAATAGCAGTTATCATAAGAGGAAAGTGAGGTGAACAGTATCGAACCCAAGTAGTCCTAAAAAATTGTGTAATTTTGTCTAATAATTATTACTACTAACATGAAAAACGACCAAACTTTGACTAATACACAAACCCCATATATATTATTAATGTGAATAACAGTGAAAAAACCATAAGACACTATAAGAGAGAGAAATAATGTCAGAATCAACCAGAATGAAGTCATTAATTATTAAGTTTTATAACTCTGAATAGAGTATTAAGAACTATTTTTTGTGAATGAATGGGCATGATCCATTATTATATTATGTAATGTAAATAAAACAAATATATTAAATGATTTAAATACATTATTAGAAAGAGTTTAAGTTAAAATAAAAATTATATATTTGTTATGACAAAAAATATTAATGTGTTGGATTTGAGACCATACACCCAGATTTCATGGAAAAACTTAATTATTATCAGATTAAAAACAAACTATGTGTAATTGTCAAGCAGACAAAAGTGAACAATTTATCATAAATAAAGAAAGCTGTCAAATGAATAAAAAGCAGTCAAAATAGCCGAAAACCGTACTAACTAAAAACATGTGGTAGGCACATAATATTGTATAATTTATGGATTTAATGTTGCCAAAATGCAACCAAATTGCATTAGAAAGTTGAAATATGATATAAAGCGACTATACTAATATATTTGACTAACTATAACATTGTAATAGTCAAGTTAGCAAAATATTTACCTATACCATATATGGCTGGAGCCAATCAACCAGTACAAAAATAATCATATCTGGCTAAATATTTACAAAATGCTAACAAGAATAAAATAGAATGGTACAATACTTCAGTATACCTTAAAAATGAACAAACTCAGTTGAAAATAAAGTCAATTATAAAAGAACTTAACTTATAAGAGTGAGATTTGTCACACTATGAAAAAAGGACATCTCAAGACCAATCAATGATGCTATGTCATCCTGTAATGATAATAATATATGTAAAGAGTAACCAGGTATTAAAAAAGATAGACAATATAATAAACTCTGAGTTTACACTAGAGAAATACTACATATATTAAAGAAAGAGACTAATTATTGTGTTATAACATTAACAAAAAATCTAGGCCATGACAGAGGCCATATAAAATTGTAATTATATATGTATTACCTATGTTAAAATTTGTTTGTTTTGTTATAGGAAGGTAGTAATGTTGGATGTTCAGATTGTGGAAGAGACATAATGCTTTCACAACAATTTTTTGTTATAAAAATTGAATTTTCATGACAACAACCCAAGGTGGGAGTTGTATATTGTGTTACGTATTAGACTTCATTTAATTAAAAACCAATCATAATTAGTATCGCTAGATTCAGTTGAAAACAGAGAATCTAAATGTAATAATGGCATACAAATTGTGAGTACTAATGTAAAACTGTTTGATAAATACCAGTGTAATTTTTGAAATATCCTTAGTATGAAGAATAAGAAATTCGTTCTAAAAGCTTCTACGGAAGTGAAAATTGTTCCATGACATTCCATTTCGTTTATTCTCGAACAATCTAGAAAGAATTTTTACACAAGTATACCGGAAATCGATGAAAACAGTCAGCCTGAATTAGTATAAAAGAGAGACCAAATTCGACCCAAAAACACTTGAAACTTGAACTCCAGAACTGATGCATCACCCACGACACTGATCAACGCAGCTAAGGCGAAATCGAGAGGCGAGAAATCGACACAAGACCCGAAGAAAGGCTTTTCCCGTACATAGACAAACAGACTGACATAACCTCTACTAGAATCTACGCCAAAGTGTTGCTGAAATAGAGCAGCGACACGGCAAATTTTAATAGAAATCACGCAGCCAGAACGTCAACGGCCCAGGAGGGACCAAAACTTTAAATAGAGAACGAATTCTGCTGTGTTCGCATAGACTGACTAACTTGACAATAATCCCCTTAACGTAAACAAACAATACACAAAGCCTTTCTCGACACTGCATGGGAATCAGCGCTACGGCGGCCATTTTCTGAATCAACGCGAAACAGATGTTTCGTAGTGACGGCGTTTGAACGATAATCTACTGCCAAACGTTTTTACAAAAAGTGCGGAAATAGTAAATGATCGCAATTTTGACTTAAAATAGATTCAGTGCACAAATGAAGAGGCGAGATTGAAAAACTACCCGAGAGGAGTGTCCAGTGCGAGTTTAATTAACCATTGGAACGTGAGTTACCGAAATTAAAGTCAATTTTTTTACCTGGTTACATTTATCACACAGTTGTACTACACATGCCACACACCTTCAAATCACTTAGTTTTTCTTGTAAGGCATCTTATTGATATGTCTTGGTAGTTCAAAGGAGTCACGTCCTGAGAGTAAAGATTTTTTCACATAATAAACTCATGCTTTTCAACTGAGTAAAAAAATTTTAAAACACTAGCCGATACTTGATTGAATAAATAAAATTGTCAATAATAATAATAAGAATAACTTATGAATTTTTTCTTTTGTAACTCTGCAATTTTATAATTTTTTATATGAATGTTAGTCCTTCAGACGATTTGTTTGTTTTTGAAGAATCATTAAACTTACCTGATTTTTCCAAGCTAAACTGACTTGTTTATATTTTTTCATAGGAGCAAGATTTAAAAATTTTAATTTTTTTATTAATCACATTTTATTCTTGGAACAAACGATTCCAAGTGGCGCCCACAAAAAACATAGTATTAAGTTGTGTTACAGGACTACATCACCGCAGAGGATCCAGTCAACATTAAGTAACAAAAGTGCGCGGAGGTAACGCCCGACATTTCACAACACATTACACACACTTTTTTCTTTTTGTTATAAATTGGCAGCCCAACTAGTGAGGCTTGAAAAAGACGGAACAAGCCCGGCAACTACCAACAGATCAAAATGCCGCAACCTAAGGGAAAAAAGGCGAAGAAGAATGTGGAACCCGAGTTAAGTGTGGAAGACGGAGAGGCAGTACAAATGGAGGAAACGGAATTAGAACCGCCCACACTAGAAATGGAAAGACCAGTACAAACGGCAGAGGAATTAGAAGAACAAACGGGAGAAGAACCCATACAAATGGTAGAACAAACAGAGAATCCCGAACCAGAGAAAATAACAGGGAGTATTGACGTGAATATATTAATGATGATGATCCAAAAAAGTAATGAGCAAATGCTCAAAAGAATGGACGAAAAAATGAACAAAAATACAGAATCCCTGAAGGAGGATATGAACAAAAATACAGAATCCCTGAAGGAGGAGAATAATAAAAACAGGCTGGAAGATAAGGAGAAATTAGACAAAAACATAGAATCTTTAAAGAAGGATATAACCGAGAAAATAGATGACAATGGGAAAAAACTGGAGATATTCCAGGAGGAGAATAAAAAAAGTATAGAGTCTCTGAAAAAAGAAATTAGCATAAAGTACGAAACAGTAAACAAAACGATCAATGATAATAAAATCGATAGTGACAGGAAGGTCGAAAACATGGAGAAAAAATTGGAAAGGTTACAGGAGGGAAACAATACACGTTTCGAGAATATAGAGGAACGAGCAGTAGAGACCAAACAAGATGTTAGAAATCTCGAAAACATGGTAAGGCAGAACCAAGAGGTGGGAGAAGTCCAGAAAGACGTTAGCGAGAGGATACAGAAAACATATGACATCGCTAACAGGCTGGACGAACAAATAAAAACTAACAAAAATAGTATACTGGAAATAGACCAGAGAGAGAAGAACCTGCAGGAAAGATTAGAGGCGCTGAGAGACACACCTATAGTAAATACTCATACGTGTCATGGTGAAAACAGGGAAGTAATCAACTTCCAAAACTATCGACGAAACCCAATGGAATTTTTAGAAAGAATGGAGGAGTTTATTGGGAAAAATAGAGAAACAAGGTGGGACAGGATAAGAGAGATGCTTGACGAGACGTTTAAAAACACTAGGGATAACTGGTGGATAGCGGTACGACCCGAAATCACGAATTTGGCCGAGTTTAAACGCCAGTTTAAGGAAAAGTATTGGTCGGAGACTGCACAAAACAGGGTAAGAATGGACATTTTCTATGGCAAATACGACGCGTCCAATGGACAGTCCCCGACGTCTTATTTCCTAGGAAAGGTATGTTTAGCACGGAAGTTGATACCGCCGATCCCAGAAGAATGTTTGGTAAGGCAATTAGCTGGACATTACAGTTATGGTATCAAAGATGCCCAATTATACCAACAGCTCAGTAAAATAGCTGATCTGGCCAAATTACTAGAAAATTGTGAATCCACTGGAAGGTTCCAGGATTACCAACCCCCCAATCGTAAGGTAGAATACAATAACAACAATAACGGACCAAACCGGAATGGAGGTGGAAACGGTAATAACCTGAACACAAATAGTCAGAATAATAATACCCCACCAAATAGCCGAAGTGATAACACTCAGGGTCCAAATAACCGCAACTATCCGGGACCAAACAGAGGTAATTACACCGGGAATAATTACTGTTCCACCAGGGAAACAGTTATCGCAGTAATAACTATAGGGGAAATAATTATGGTCAACGTAATGGTTATCGTAACGGGGGCGACCAAGGAGGAGGAGATAGGAGAAATCATGAATATAGGCCCCAGGTAAATTATATGATGGCCGATAATCGACGACCATATCCACCCAATTTACCAAGTTACGGGTATATGACTCAACAGACGCGAGGTAACCAGGGTGATACGGCGAATAACCGTCAGCATTTTCAGGGGGTAGGAGTTGCGAACCACCCAGAAACGTAAATGACAACCAACAGGAGCCAAACGCTAACCAAAATAATAATGAGAATTGGGTAACAGTCCACGAAAATCCGGGTTTTTCCTTACAGCATAATCAGGCAAGTAATGACGAAAGACCGCGAACAGTTCAGGTAAACCATGTATTGGCAGAAACTAGCCAAGAACCAAATAATAACCCTAGAAATGAAAGTGAAATAGAGGAGGAATTCCGCTATGCAGAAAAGATATGGCCCAAACATGTGGTGAGATGGTAATGCCATGGATTAATCATCCAGAATAAATGTCATAGACCAGGCATTTGAAGGAGTAGAGGTGCTAAACATCGAAAGTCGGATATTAAAAAGAGAAGGAATTAAAAGGAATGGGAATGATAAATAACGACATAATATAAGGATCACACAACCAAAAGGGGTTGAAATAATCAAAGTAATTAACCCAAACTGACAAAATATAAACCCAAATATTATTAAACATAAAAACAATACCTACGACGTAACTGACACGCTTAGTAACAAAGTAAATGGATGGATGGATGGATGCACGGGCGTCTTGCGCCCTAATTTGTTTGCGTTGTCCAGGCCTAAGCCTGATGAACGCCAGGTGCCAACAGTTCAGCGCGGTCGTTTGCTCTGCTCAAGGATGTTATGATGCAGTCCGCGGGTCCATGATAAATTAACATGGCCACCACGGTGGCAAGCTAGTGCTTTAGCTTCAGCCAATTGTTCGGCCAAGGCGCGAAACCATGCCTCAGGCTAACCTTTGGGAACGTGGTGACACACTGGCGAGGACAAGAAGCTCGAGCGCCCTAGGGCGTCGGCCGATTTGGTGGGTAATGTCACCGAGACAGCCAGCTTTCGCAAGGAAGGCACTTGCACAACCTCGCGGGAGCTCACGTCTCAGGTCATTACCTTACCAAATCAACAAAGCAGGTGCTGGCGGGGAACTTAATCGTGATCAAGGCTTCAGCCAATCGCAACGCCTAGTCGCGTCTCATTGGTCGCCGGGACATAGCCCACGGAAACTCAGAAACGCGCCGGCGAATACAAGAGGCTCGTCCGCCCGAAGGCAGCGGCCGAGTCGGCGGAACTTGTCACCGGGGCAGTCGGCTTTCGCAAGGAGGCATTTGCACAACCTCGCGAGATCCCATGTCCCGGATCGAGGCCCTGCCGAATCGGCAAAGCCGATGCTGGCAATAAATCTATCCATTCAATCCGCCGCAGCATGATTGACTACAGTTTCGGCAGGCGCAGGTGGTGATTGATGGTGATCGGTTCAGATTTCCAGAAGGTTGGGGGGATTCGTTTCTGGGGGTTCATGTGATGAACTTAGGGGGGGTCGTCTAGCAGCGCCCTAGGGCGCCTGACGCGGCGAGGAGGCGGAGCATTCTCCATGCTGTTAAGCCTTCGGAGGTGCGGGTAAGAGGACTCGCCTGCCTTGGCGAACAAATTCGTTGCCAGGGACCAGACGAAGACCTCTAAGGTGGGAACACGGAGACCCCGATGTATGGCGGTATTTCGCACATACCACGGGGACCCCGTGAGGGAGCGTAGGGTCCAGTTCTGAAATGTAGTCAGCCTATGCCTTTTGGTGGCCGACAGGAGAGGCCACCAGGCGGGTGCCGCATAAGTGAGTACTGTTCGGAGGAACAGTAGATACAATGTAAGTTTGGTACGGACAGCCAGGCAGCTGTTCCGCGAAAGCATAGGAGATAGTTTGGCTCTGACGCCACGAGTCAAGTTGAGGGTTGAGGTCACGTGGGCGTTGAAGTTTAAGTGCCGATCAAGCCGAACACCTAGGTACTTCACCGTCTCGGTCCAGTTGATGGGTCTCCCCTCTAAGGAGAGGGATTGGCATCGGGAAATGGACTTATGGGTAAAGCAGATCGCCTCGGATTTCTCCGTATTGATCGCTACCCGCCATTTCCTTAGCCAGTCCGGAAGCATATCCAACTAGCGTTGTAACATTACGCTCGTCCGCCAAGGCGAAAGCGAGCTAAAATGAAACATCGCGTCGTCGGCAAATAGAGATAGCGTGACCCCGGGATAAACAGGCAGATCGTTCGTGTACAGTACATACAGAACGGGGCCGAGGACAGATCCTTGTGGGACGCCGGCGGAGACAGGGCGAACCCGAGAGAACGCCCCATCTACGCTGATCCTGAAGGTGCGATCCGTCAGATAGGATCGGAGCAAGTGGACGATAGATGTCGGGATTGGCGAATGCGCTAGTTTGTAGAGCAGGCCTTCGTGCCAGACTTTATCGAAGGCTTTGCTCACATCCAACAGGACAGCGCCTGTTGCCTGATAATTGTTGGCAGCGTCGGCTAGATAGGTGACAACCCGTACTAGCTGAAGAGTAGTCGAGTGCCTCGGCCTAAACCCAAACTGCTCCTCGCGGATGAAACCATCCACCAGGAGCCGAATACGGGCCAGGAGAAGACGCTCGAATACCTTCGAGATTACTGGCAATAGTGATATTGGGCGGTAGCTTCCAGGTAGCGTGGGCGGCTTTTTTAGATTTCTGGATCATGATGACGTTGGCAGTTTTCCACAGGCGAGGGAAGTAACTCAGCCGGCGACAGGAGTTGAACAGCTCAAGAAGAACGTCAACTGCCGAAGGCGGGAGATTCTGCAACGCAGCGGCGCCGATGCGATCGGGGCCAGGGGCCTTTCTCTTCTTCAGTCGGCTTAGGACAGACGCAAGGTCATCCTCGTCGACCGAAATAGGAGGAACAATGGGGGGAGCAGAAAAGTATCCAGATAGGAAATCTCTGACGACGGCCACATGAGCCGGGTCAGAGATGCCTCTATGGACGGTGAACTGGTCCTCAATACAGTCGGCGAAGACCTCCGCCTTGCCTTCTGCAGAGGATACAGTGCCGTCCGGGGTATTCAAGGGATGGCGAGTCCTCTTTTCGCCTTTTAGTCTACCAGCGGCTCTCCATACGGAGGCGTGGTCGACTTCCAAGGACTCCAAATAGGAGTCCCATCGATTCGCGTTTACGTCAAGCAGAAGCTGCGAGACGTGTTCCGACTGGGCTCGAAAGCGCCGTCTAGCGGCAGGATCACGGGTATGGTGCCATCTGCGGCGGAGCTGGCGCCGTAATCGGATGGCTTGGAGAACTTCCGCAGGAAGGTCGGAGCGTTTATTACTCACCGGAACAGTGTAGGTGTTTTTATCCATTGCAGACTGGACAAGGTCCTGGAGCTGATGTACCCGGAGATCCACGTCGTCACAAGTGACGAGTGGGTCCGGAGGGACAGATGGCAACTGCCTGGCCAGATCATCGTGGTAGGATCGCCAATTGACTCTCCTAACAGGATGATCGGGAAGTCGGGGTGAGACCGACGGCAGCAAGACAGTTACAAGTAGGGGGTCGTGATCGGACGATAGGTCCGACACCGCGCTGACTTGTAGATGAAAGGGGATGGTCTTGACAATTACGATATCAAGGACATCCGGCGGATAACCCGCAGTGGGAAAGTGTGTCGGTTCGGACGGGCCGATGATGAGGACGCTGGGATCATCTTCGACAGCCCTACGGAGAGAATTGCCGTAGGGGTTTGACGTTCTGCTGTTCCAAGAGGGATGCTTGGCATTAAGGTCTCCGGCTACGATGGTTGGGAGATCGCTGTCCAGGAGGGCGTCCCACTCCTCATGCGGTGGAGCTCGATGGCCGGGCGGGTGGTAAGCAGAAACAAAGCGCACCTCCAGGCCGGCTACATCCAGCGCCACAGCACATGCTTCGATGAGGGTAGTTTCAGGGGCAGGGAGTTCTCTATGAGGGTGTCGCCTGTGGACTAAGATCGCCACTCCGCCAGATGCTCGGTGGCGATCGGGACCATTCCTGTCTTTCCTGTAGCAAGCATAGGCTGGCAGGGAAAATCGCCGGTTATGGGCAAGATGAGTTTCGGAGAGGAGTACGACATCTGCGTCGTACTCGACAAGGAAAGCTGCCAGTTCGGCCCGACGCGCCGGAATGCCATCTGCATTCCACGCGACGAACCGGAACTGTCTAGCCATGGTTAGATGAGGGGACGATCAGGGCGATCAGCGATGTTAGGATCGCCATGAGTATTGTCGGGACATCCCGGGCAGCAAGGATTTTCGGAACAATGCCGCTGACCCCGGCCATCAGCTGAGCCTCAGTGACCAGTGGTGAACCACCGGGCACAGGGGCCTGACTAGCCGGCGCTGGGGCCGCGGAAGATGCAGATGCCGCCTCCAGGGGAGGGTGGGCAATTGGAGCTGGCTGCTCGGGGGCTGGCGAGATTTCCATGGAAATCGCAGGGGCCTGGGCAACAGGAGCAGGCTCCTGGCCGGGTAGTTGCTGGGCAGCCGGAGGGGCGTTGTTAGCCTCCGGGTAGAGTTGTTTTGCCACAAGTGGCTTTCGATTCTTGCGCTTAGCGCGCCGTTTCTTAGGCGGCTGGGTCTGTGAGGGGGGTACTGCGGGCGTTGCCGCTTGAGGAGAAGGCACTCCGGCAGGTGCTGAGGTTCTGGGGGCCACAGTGGGCGCCGTAGCGACCGCTGCAGCGTATGTTATGGTTCCTCCAGCGGCAGGAGCCGCAGGAAGAGCCGTAGATGCTGAGGCGGGTGGTTGGACTGCCGCCCGCTTCGAGGGTCTAGGAGCTGGGCGAGGAGGTTCAACCTGACGGTTTTGCTCCCGCTGCTGTTTCTTTAGGGCCTTCTTAAAATGGGTACAACCCCTAAAGTTAGCCGGGTGGCTACCTCCGCAGTTGCAGCACGTCGCGGGTTGAGGCTTCACAACGGGACAATTCTCGTTGTGGGCCTCCCCGCAGCGTACACAACGCGGCGGCATCTTACAAAAGGCCGATGAGTGGCCGAATCGCTGGCATTGAAAGCACTGGGAAGGCCCAGGCTTACTACTAAATGCCCTAACCTGTACCCGGAGGCACAGAATGGTTTCCAGGTTATACACTTCTGCGAAGGAACCAACCTTCTGGATCCTGATGTAAAAGGAATTACTTTTCCTTTTCCGATCACCGGATAGGAGAGGGACAACGGAGGTAGGGAAGAAACCCTTCTCCGCCAGATCCTCCCAGAACCACAAGATCGGTGTGTCGTGGGGAATCCCGGACACCACAATCTTGAGTTCCCTCTCCTCAGGGAGGGGGAAGGTGTGAAAAGCGCGACCGGAGTCGGCCAGGAATTTCTGGCAAGCCCGAAAGTCCTGGATCGACTTCGGAAGCAGTCGAATGGACGAGCCTTGGCTTTTGGCCTCAACTCGCCCAGACGGCACTACTAAATTCAGCTCCCGTAGGAGGGTATGCCAATCGGTGCACTGAGGCACGACAATCGGCGGAATCTTGGGTTGCTTAGGTGGCGTTTCTGGTTCCGGTACTATGTTACCAGGGGAAGGTGACTTGCGACCTGCCGACTCTGCAGCCACGCCTCGCTTCGCCGGGACAGTCCGTTTTGGGGAAGTTGGCCTGCTTCCACCGCTACCTCGCCGTTTCCGGCTACGCACGGGCTGGAAGCCGTCCTCCGTCTCCATCTCGGAGTCCGACGACAACGTAGCAGCAAGACAACAAAGTAAATGGATAGATGGATGGATGCACGGGCGTCTTGCGCCCTAATTTGTGTGCGTTGTCCAGGCCTAAGCCTGATGAACGCCAGGTGCCAACAGTTCAGCGCGGTCGTTTGCTCTGCTCAAGGATGTTAAGGTGCAGTCCGCGGGTCCATGATAAATTAACATGGCCACCACGGTGGCAAGCTAGTGCTTTGCTTCAGCCAATTGTCCGGCCAAGGCGCGACACCATGGTCCCCTCAGGCTAACCTTTGGGAACGGGGTGACACACTGGCGAGGACAAGAAGCTCGAGCGCCCTAGGGCGTCGGCCGAAATGGTGGGTAATGTCACCGAGACAGCCAGCTTTCGCAGGGAAGGCACTTGCACAACCTCGCGGGAGCTCACGTCTCAGGTCATTACCTTACCAAATCAAAAAAGCAGGTGCTGGCGGGGAACTTAATCGTGATCAAGGCTTCAGCCAATCGCAACGCCTAGTCGCGTCTCATTGGTCGCCGGGACATAGCCCACGGAAACTCAGAAACGCGCCGGCGAATACAAGAGGCTCGTCCGCCCGAAGGCAGCGGCCGAGTCGGCGGAACTTGTCACCGGGGCAGTCGGCTTTCGCAAGGAGGCATTTGCACAACCTCGCGAGATCCCATGTCCCGGATCGAGGCCCTGCCGAATCGGCAAAGAGGATGGTGGCAATAAATCTATCCATTCAATCCGCCGCAGCATGATTGACTACAGTTTCGGCAGGCGCAGGTGGTGATTGATGGTGATCGGTTCAGATTTCCAGAAGGTTGGGGGGATTCGTTTCTGGGGGTTCATGTGATGAACTTAGGGGGGTCGTCTAGCAGCGCCCTAGGGCGCCTGACGCGGCGAGGAGGCGGAGCATTCTCCATGCTGTTAAGCCTTCGGAGGTGCGGGTAAGAGGACTCGCCTGCCTTGGCGAACAAATTCGTTGCCAGGGACCAGACGAAGACCTCTAAGGTGGGAACACGGAGACCCCGATGTATGGCGGTATTTCGCACATACCACGGGGACCCCGTGAGGGAGCGTAGGGTCCAGTTCTGAAATGTAGTCAGCCTATGCCTTTTGGTGGCCGACAGGAGAGGCCACCAGGCGGGTGCCGCATAAGTGAGTACTGTTCGGAGGAACAGTAGATACAATGTAAGTTTGGTACGGAGAGCCAGGCAGCTGTTCCGCGAAAGCATAGGTGATAGTTTGGCTCTGACGCCACGAGCCAAGTTGAGGGTTGAGGTCACGTGGGCGTTGAAGTTTAAGTGCCGATCAAGCCGAACACCTAGGTACTTCACCGTCTCGGTCCAGTTGATGGGTCTCCCCTCAAAGGAGAGGGATTGGCATCGGGAAATGGACTTATGCGTAAAGCAGATCGCCTCGGATTTCTCCGTATTGATCGCTACCCGCCATTTCCTTAGCGAGTCCGGAAGCATAGCCAACTGGCGTTGTAACATTACGGTCGTCCGCCAAGGCGAAAGCGAGCTAAAATGAAACATCGCGTCATCGGCAAATAGAGATAACGTGACCCCGGGATAAACAGGCAGATCGTTCGTGTACAGTACATACAGAACGGGGCCGAGGACAGATCCTTGTGGGACGCCGGCGGAGACAGGGCGAACCCGAGAGAACGCCCCATCTACGCTGATCCTGAAGGTGCGATCCGTCAGATAGGATCGGAGCAAGTGGACGATAGATGTCGGGATTGGCGAATGCGCCAGTTTGTAGAGCAGGCCTTCGTGCCAGACTTTATCGAAGGCTTTGCTCACATCCAACAGGACAGCGCCTGTTGCCTGATAATTGTTGGCAGCGTCGGCTAGATAGGTGACAACCCGTACTAGCTGAAGAGTAGTCGAGTGCCTCGGCCTAAACCCAAACTGCTCCTCGCGGATGAAACCATCCACCAGGGGCCGAATACGGGCCAGGAGAAGACGCTCGAATACCTTCGAGATTACTGGCAATAGTGATATTGGGCGGTAGCTTCCAGGTAGCGTGGGCGGCTTTTTAGATTTCTGGATCATGATGACGTTGGCAGTTTTCCACAGGCGAGGGAAGTAACTCAGCCGGAGACAGGAGTTGAACAGCTCAAGAAGAACGTCAACTGCCGAAGGCGGGAGATTCTGCAACGCAGCGGCGCCGATGCGATCGGGGCCAGGGGCCTTTCTCTTCTTCAGTCGGCTTAGGACAGACGCAAGGTCATCCTCGTCGACCGAAATAGGAGAATCAATGGGGGGAGCAGAAAAGTATCCAGATAGGAAATCCCTGACGACGGCCACATGAGCCGGGTCAGAGATGCCTCTATGGACGGTGAACTGGTCCTCAATACATTCGGCGAAGACCTCCGACTTGCCTTCTGCAGAGGATACAGTGCCGTCCGGGGTATTCAAGGGATGGCGAGTCCTCTTTTCGCCTTTTAGTCTACCAGCGGCTCTCCATACGGAGGCGTGGTCGACTTCCAAGGACTCCAAATAGGAGTCCCATCGATTCGCGTTTACGTCAAGCAGAAGCTGCGAGACGTGTTCCGACTGGGCTCGAAAGTGCCGTCTAGCGGCAGGATCACGGGTATGGTGCCATCTGCGGCGGAGCTGGCGCCGTAATCGGATGGCTTGGAGAACTTCCGCAGGAAGGTCGGAGCGTTTATTACTCACCGGAACAGTGTAGGTGTTTTTATCCATTGCAGACTGGACAAGGTCCTGGAGCTGATGTACCCGGAGATCCACGTCGTCACAAGTGACGAGTGGGTCCGGAGGGACAGATGGCAACTGCCTGGCCAGATCATCGTGGTAGGATCGCCAATTGACTCTCCTAACAGGATGATCGGGAAGTCGGGGTGAGACCGACGGCAGCAAGACAGTTACAAGTAGGGGGTCGTGATCGGACGATAGGTCCGACACCGCGCTGCCTTGTAGATGAAAGGGGATGGCCTTGACAATTACGATATCAAGGACATCCGGCGGATAACCCGCAGTGGGAAAGTGTGTCGGTTCGGACGGGCCGATGATGAGGACGCTGGGATCATCTTCGACAGCCCTACGGAGAGAATTGCCATAGGGGTTTGACGTTCTGCTGTTCCAAGAGGGATGCTCGGCATTAAGGTCTCCGGCTACGATGGTTGGGAGATCGCTGTCCAGGAGGGCGTCCCACTCCTCATGCGGTGGAGCTCGATGGCCGGGCGGGTGGTAAGCAGAAACAAAGCGCACCTCCAGGCCTGCTACATCCAGCGCCACAGCACATGCTTCGATGAGGGTAGTTTCAGGGGCAGGGAGTTCTCTATGAGAGTGTCGCCTGTGGACTAAGATCGCCACTCCGCCAGATGCTCGGTGGCGATCGGGACCATTCCTGTCTTTCCTGTAGCAAGCATAGGCTGGCAGGGAAAATCGCCGGTTATGGGCAAGATGAGTTTCGGAGAGGAGTACGACATCTGCGTCGTACTCGACAAGGAAAGCTGCCAGTTCGGCCCGACGCGCCGGAATGCCATCTGCATTCCACGCGACGAACCGGAACTGTCTAGCCATGGTTAGATGAGGGGACGATCAGGGCGATCAGCGATGTTAGGATCGCCATGAGTATTGTCGGGACATCCCGAGCAGCAAGGATTTTCGGAACAATGCCGCTGACCCAGGCCATCAGCTGAGCCTCAGTGACCAGTGGTGAACCACCGGGCACAGGGGCCTGACTAGCCGGCGCTGGGGCCGCGGAAGATGCAGATGCCGCCTCCAGGGGAGGGTGGGCAATTGGAGCTGGCTGCTCGGGGGCTGGCGAGATTTCCATGGAAATCGCAGGGGCCTGGGCAACAGGAGCAGGCTCCTGGCCGGGTAGTTGCTGGGCAGCCGGAGGGGCGTTGTTAGCCTCCGGGTAGAGTTGTTTTGCCACAAGTGGCTTTCGATTCTTGCGCTTAGCGCGCCGTTTCTTAGGCGGCTGGGTCTGTGAGGGGGGTACTGCGGGCGTTGCCGCTTGAGGAGAAGGCACTCCGGCAGGTGCTGAGGTTCTGGGGGCCACAGTGGGCGCCGTAGCGACCGCTGCAGCGTATGTTATGGTTCCTCCAGCGGCAGGAGCCGCAGGAAGAGCCGTAGATGCTGAGGCGGGTGGTTGGACTGCCGCCCGCTTCGAGGGTCTAGGAGCTGGGCGAGGAGGTTCAACCTGACGGTTTTGCTCCCGCTGCTGTTTCTTTAGGGCCTTCTTAAAATGGGTACAACCCCTAAAGTTAGCCGGGTGGCTACCTCCGCAGTTGCAGCACGTCGCGGGTTGAGGCTTCACAACGGGACAATTCTCGTTGTGGGCCTCCCCGCAGCGTACACAACGCGGCGGCATCTTACAAAAGGCCGATGAGTGGCCGAATCGCTGGCATTGAAAGCACTGGGAAGGCCCAGGCTTACTACTAAATGCCCTAACCTGTACCCGGAGGCACAGAATGGTTTCCAGGTTATACACTTCTGCGAAGGAACCAACCTTCTGGATCCTGATGTAAAAGGAATTACTTTTCCTTTTCCGATCACCGGATAGGAGAGGGACAACGGAGGTAGGGAAGAAACCCTTCTCCGCCAGATCCTCCCAGATCCACAAGATCGGTGTGTCGTGGGGAATCCCGGACACCACAATCTTGAGTTCCCTCTCCTCAGGGAGGGGGAAGGTGTGAAAAGCGCGACCGGAGTCGGCCAGGAATTTCTGGCAAGCCCGAAAGTCCTGGATCGACTTCGGAAGCAGTCGAATGGACGAGCCTTGGCTTTTGGCCTCAACTCGCCCAGACGGCACTACTAAATTCAGCTCCCGTAGGAGGGTATGCCAATCGGTGCACTGAGGCACGACAATCGGCGGAAACTTGGGTTGCTTAGGTGGCGTTTCTGGTTCCGGTACTATGTTACCAGGGGAAGGTGACTTGCGACCTGCCGACTCTGCAGCCACGCCTCGCTTCGCCGGGACAGTCCGTTTTGGGGAAGTCGGCCTGCTTCCACCGCTACCTCGCCGTTTCCGGCTACGCACGGGCTGGAAGCCGTCCTCCGTCTCCATCTCGGAGTCCGACGACAACGTAGCAGCAAGACAACAAAGTAAATGGATAGATGGATGGATGCACGGGCGTCTTGCGCCCTAATTTGTGTGCGTTGTCCAGGCCTAAGCCTGATGAACGCCAGGTGCCAACAGTTCAGCGCGGTCGTTTGCTCTGCTCAAGGATGTTAAGGTGCAGTCCGCGGGTCCATGATAAATTAACATGGCCACCACGGTGGCAAGCTAGTGCTTTGCTTCAGCCAATTGTCCGGCCAAGGCGCGACACCATGGTCCCCTCAGGCTAACCTTTGGGAACGGGGTGACACACTGGCGAGGACAAGAAGCTCGAGCGCCCTAGGGCGTCGGCCGAAATGGTGGGTAATGTCACCGAGACAGCCAGCTTTCGCAAGGAAGGCACTTGCACAACCTCGCGGGAGCTCACGTCTCAGGTCATTACCTTACCAAATCAACAAAGCAGGTGCTGGCGGGGAACTTAATCGTGATCAAGGCTTCAGCCAATCGCAACGCCTAGTCGCGTCTCATTGGTCGCCGGGACATAGCCCACGGAAACTCAGAAACGCGCCGGCGAATACAAGAGGCTCGTCCGCCCGAAGGCAGCGGCCGAGTCGGCGGAACTTGTCACCGCGGCAGTCGGCTTTCGCAAGGAGGCATTTGCACAACCTCGCGAGATCCCATGTCCCGGATCGAGGCCCTGCCGAATCGGCAAAGCCGATGCTGGCAATAAATCTATCCATTCAATCCGCCGCAGCATGATTGACTACAGTTTCGGCAGGCGCAGGTGGTGATTGATGGTGATCGGTTCAGATTTCCAGAAGGTTGGGGGGATTCGTTTCTGGGGGTTCATGTGATGAACTTAGGGGGGGTCGTCTAGCAGCGCCCTAGGGCGCCTGACGCGGCGAGGAGGCGGAGCATTCTCCATGCTGTTAAGCCTTCGGAGGTGCGGGTAAGAGGACTCGCCTGCCTCGGCGAACAAATTCGTTGCCAGGGACCAGACGAAGACCTCTAAGGTGGGAACACGGAGACCCCGATGTATGGCGGTATTTCGCACATACCACGGGGACCCCGTGAGGGAGCGTAGGGTCCAGTTCTGAAATGTAGTCAGCCTATGCCTTTTGGTGGCCGACAGGAGAGGCCACCAGGCGGGTGCCGCATAAGTGAGTACTGTTCGGAGGAACAGTAGATACAATCTAAGTTTGGTACGGACAGCCAGGCAGCTGTTCCGCGAAAGCATAGGAGATAGTTTGGCTCTGACGCCACGAGCCAAGTTGAGGGTTGAGGTCACGTGGGCGTTGAAGTTTAAGTGCCGATCAAGCCGAACACCTAGGTACTTCACCGTCTCGGTCCAGTTGATGGGTCTCCCCTCTAAGGAGAGGGATTGGCATGGGGAAATGGACTTATGGGTAAAGCAGATCGCCTCGGATTTCTCCGTATTGATCGCTACCCGCCATTTCCTTAGCCAGTCCGGAAGCATATCCAACTAGCGTTGTAACATTACGCTCGTCCGCCAAGGCGAAAGCGAGCTAAAATGAAACATCGCGTCGTCGGCAAATAGAGATAGCGTGACCCCGGGATAAACAGGCAGATCGTTCGTGTACAGTACATACAGAACGGGGCCGAGGACAGATCCTTGTGGGACGCCGGCGGAGACAGGGCGAACCCGAGAGAACGCCCCATCTACGCTGATCCTGAAGGTGCGATCCGTCAGATAGGATCGGAGCAAGTGGACGATAGATGTCGGGATTGGCGAATGCGCTAGTTTGTAGAGCAGGCCTTCGTGCCAGACTTTATCGAAGGCTTTGCTCACATCCAACAGGACAGCGCCTGTTGCCTGATAATTGTTGGCAGCGTCGGCTAGATAGGTGACAACCCGTACTAGCTGAAGAGTAGTCGAGTGCCTCGGCCTAAACCCAAACTGCTCCTCGCGGATGAAACCATCCACCAGGAGCCGAATACGGGCCAGGAGAAGACGCTCGAATACCTTCGAGATTACTGGCAATAGTGATATTGGGCGGTAGCTTCCAGGTAGCGTGGGCGGCTTTTTTAGATTTCTGGATCATGATGACGTTGGCAGTTTTCCACAGGCGAGGGAAGTAACTCAGCCGGCGACAGGAGTTGAACAGCTCAAGAAGAACGTCAACTGCCGAAGGCGGGAGATTCTGCAACGCAGCGGCGCCGATGCGATCGGGGCCAGGGGCCTTTCTCTTCTTCAGTCGGCTTAGGACAGACGCAAGGTCATCCTCGTCGACCGAAATAGGAGGAACAATGGGGGGAGCAGAAAAGTATCCAGATAGGAAATCTCTGACGACGGCCACATGAGCCGGGTCAGAGATGCCTCTATGGACGGTGAACTGGTCCTCAATACAGTCGGCGAAGACCTCCGCCTTGCCTTCTGCAGAGGATACAGTGCCGTCCGGGGTATTCAAGGGATGGCGAGTCCTCTTTTCGCCTTTTAGTCTACCAGCGGCTCTCCATACGGAGGCGTGGTCGACTTCCATGGACTCCAAATAGGAGTCCCATCGATTCGCGTTTACGTCAAGCAGAAGCTGCGAGACGTGTTCCGACTGGGCTCGAAAGCGCCGTCTAGCGGCAGGATCACGGGTATGGTGCCATCTGCGGCGGAGCTGGCGCCGTAATCGGATGGCTTGGAGAACTTCCGCAGGAAGGTCGGAGCGTTTATTACTCACCGGAACAGTGTAGGTGTTTTTATCCATTGCAGACTGGACAAGGTCCTGGAGCTGATGTACCCGGAGATCCACGTCGTCACAAGTGACGAGTGGGTCCGGAGGGACAGATGGCAACTGCCTGGCCAGATCATCGTGGTAGGATCGCCAATTGACTCTCCTAACAGGATGATCGGGAAGTCGGGGTGAGACCGACGGCAGCAAGACAGTTACAAGTAGGGGGTCGTGATCGGACGATAGGTCCGACACCGCGCTGACTTGTAGATGAAAGAAGATGGTCTTGACAATTACGATATCAAGGACATCCGGCGGATAACCCGCAGTGGGAAAGTGTGTCGGTTCGGACGGGCCGATGATGAGGACGCTGGGATCATCTTCGACAGCCCTACGGAGAGAATTGCCGTAGGGGTTTGACGTTCTGCTGTTCCAAGAGGGATGCTTGGCATTAAGGTCTCCGGCTACGATGGTTGGGAGATCGCTGTCCAGGAGGGCGTCCCACTCCTCATGCGGTGGAGCTCGATGGCCGGGCGGGTGGTACGCAGAAACAAAGCGCACCTCCAGGCCGGCTACATCCAGCGCCACAGCACATGCTTCGATGAGGGTAGTTTCAGGGGCAGGGAGTTCTCTATGAGAGTGTCGCCTGTGGACTAAGATCGCCACTCCGCCAGATGCTCGGTGGCGATCGGGACCATTCCTGTCTTTCCTGTAGCAAGCATAGGCTGGCAGGGAAAATCGCCGGTTATGGGCAAGATGAGTTTCGGAGAGGAGTACGACATCTGCGTCGTACTCGACAAGGAAAGCTGCCAGTTCGGCCCGACGCGCCGGAATGCCATCTGCATTCCACGCGACGAACCGGAACTGTCTAGCCATGGTTAGATGAGGGGACGATCAGGGCGATCAGCGATGTTAGGATCGCCATGAGTATTGTCGGGACATCCCGAGCAGCAAGGATTTTCGGAACAATGCCGCTGACCCCGGCCATCAGCTGAGCCTCAGTGACCAGTGGTGAACCACCGGGCACAGGGGCCTGACTAGCCGGCGCTGGGGCCGCGGAAGATGCAGATGCCGCCTCCAGGGGAGGGTGGGCAATTGGAGCTGGCTGCTCGGGGGCTGGCGAGATTTCCATGGAAATCGCAGGGGCCTGGGCAACAGGAGCAGGCTCCTGGCCGGGTAGTTGCTGGGCAGCCGGAGGGGCGTTGTTAGCCTCCGGGTAGAGTTGTTTTGCCACAAGTGGCTTTCGATTCTTGCGCTTAGCGCGCCGTTTCTTAGGCGGCTGGGTCTGTGAGGGGGGTACTGCGGGCGTTGCCGCTTGAGGAGAAGGCACTCCGGCAGGTGCTGAGGTTCTGGGGGCCACAGTGGGCGCCGTAGCGACCGCTGCAGCGTATGTTATGGTTCCTCCAGCGGCAGGAGCCGCAGGAAGAGCCGTAGATTCTGAGGCGGGTGGTTGGACTGCCGCCCGCTTCGAGGGTCTAGGAGCTGGGCGAGGAGGTTCAACCTGACGGTTTTGCTCCCGCTGCTGTTTCTTTAGGGCCTTCTTAAAATGGGTACAACCCCTAAAGTTAGCCGGGTGGCTACCTCCGCAGTTGCAGCACGTCGCGGGTTGAGGCTTCACAACGGGACAATTCTCGTTGTGGGCCTCCCCGCAGCGTACACAACGCGGCGGCATCTTACAAAAGGCCGATGAGTGGCCGAATCGCTGGCATTGAAAGCACTGGGAAGGCCCAGGCTTACTACTAAATGCCCTAACCTGTACCCGGAGGCACAGAATGGTTTCCAGGTTATACACTTCTGCGAAGGAACCAACCTTCTGGATCCTGATGTAAAAGGAATTACTTTTCCTTTTCCGATCACCGGATAGGAGAGGGACAACGGAGGTAGGGAAGAAACCCTTCTCCGCCAGATCCTCCCAGATCCACAAGATCGGTGTGTCGTGGGGAATCCCGGACACCACAATCTTGAGTTCCCTCTCCTCAGGGAGGGGGAAGGTGTGAAAAGCGCGACCGGAGTCGGCCAGGAATTTCTGGCAAGCCCGAAAGTCCTGGATCGACTTCGGAAGCAGTCGAATGGACGAGCCTTGGCTTTTGGCCTCAACTCGCCCAGACGGCACTACTAAATTCAGCTCCCGTAGGAGGGTATGCCAATCGGTGCACTGAGGCACGACAATCGGCGGAATCTTGGGTTGATTAGGTGGCGTTTCTGGTTCCGGTACTATGTTACCAGGGGAAGGTGACTTGCGACCTGCCGACTCTGCAGCCACGCCTCGCTTCGCCGGGACAGTCCGTTTTGGGGAAGTCGGCCTGCTTCCACCGCTACCTCGCCGTTTCCGGCTACGCACGGGCTGGAAGCCGTCCTCCGTCTCCATCTCGGAGTCCGACGACAACGTAGCAGCAAGACAACAAAGTAAATGGATAGATGGATGGATGCACGGGCGTCTTGCGCCCTAATTTGTGTGCGTTGTCCAGGCCTAAGCCTGATGAACGCCAGGTGCCAACAGTTCAGCGCGGTCGTTTGCTCTGCTCAAGGATGTTAAGGTGCAGTCCGCGGGTCCATGATAAATTAACATGGCCACCACGGTGGCAAGCTAGTGCTTTGCTTCAGCCAATTGTCCGGCCAAGGCGCGACACCATGGTCCCCTCAGGCTAACCTTTGGGAACGGGGTGACACACTGGCGAGGACAAGAAGCTCGAGCGCCCTAGGGCGTCGGCCGAAATGGTGGGTAATGTCACCGAGACAGCCAGCTTTCGCAAGGAAGGCACTTGCACAACCTCGCGGGAGCTCACGTCTCAGGTCATTACCTTACCAAATCAACAAAGCAGGTGCTGGCGGGGAACTTAATCGTGATCAAGGCTTCAGCCAATCGCAACGCCTAGTCGCGTCTCATTGGTCGCCGGGACATAGCCCACGGAAACTCAGAAACGCGCCGGCGAATACAAGAGGCTCGTCCGCCCGAAGGCAGCGGCCGAGTCGGCGGAACTTGTCACCGGGGCAGTCGGCTTTCGCAAGGAGGCATTTGCACAACCTCGCGAGATCCCATGTCCCGGATCGAGGCCCTGCCGAATCGGCAAAGAGGATGGTGGCAATAAATCTATCCATTCAATCCGCCGCAGCATGATTGACTACAGTTTCAGCAGGCGCAGGTGGTGATTGATGGTGATCGGTTCAGATTTCCAGAAGGTTGGGGGGATTCGTTTCTGGTGGTTCTTGTGATGAACTTAGGGGGGTCGTCTAGCAGCGCCCTAGGGCGCCTGACGCGGCGAGGAGGCGGAGCATTCTCCATGCTGTTAAGCCTTCGGAGGTGCGGGTAAGAGGACTCGACTGCCTTGGCGATCAAATTCGTTGCCAGGGACCAGACGAAGACCTCTAAGGTGGGAACACGGAGACCCCGATGTATGGCGGTATTTCGCACATACCACGGGGACCCCGTGAGGGAGCGTAGGGTCCAGTTCTGAAATGTAGTCAGCCTATGCCTTTTGGTGGCCGACAGGAGAGGCCACCAGGCGGGTGCCGCATAAGTGAGTACTGTTCGGAGGAACAGTAGATACAATGTAAGTTTGGTACGGACAGCCAGGCAGCTGTTCCGCGAAAGCATAGGAGATAGTTTGGCTCTGACGCCACGAGCCAAGTTGAGGGTTGAGGTCACGTGGGCGTTGAAGTTTAAGTGCCGATCAAGCCGAACACCTAGGTACTTCACCGTCTCGGTCCAGTTGATGGGTCTCCCCTCTAAGGAGAGGGATTGGCATCGGGAAATGGACTTATGGGTAAAGCAGATCGCCTCGGATTTCTCCGTATTGATCGCTACCCGCCATTTCCTTAGCCAGTCCGGAAGCATATCCAACTGGCGTTGTAACATTACGCTAGTCCGCCAAGGCGAAAGCGAGCTAAAATGAAACATCGCGTCGTCGGCAAATAGAGATAGCGTGACCCCGGGATAAACAGGCAGATCGTTCGTGTACAGTACATACAGAACGGGGCCGAGGACAGATCCTTGTGGGACGCCGGCGGAGACAGGGCGAACCCGAGAGAACGCCCCATCTACTCTGATCCTGAAGGTGCGATCCGTCAGATAGGATCGGAGCAAGTGGACGATAGATGTCGGGATTGGCGAATGCGCCAGTTTGTAGAGCAGGCCTTCGTGCCAGACTTTATCGAAGGCTTTGCTCACATCCAACAGGACAGCGCCTGTTGCCTGATGATTGTTGGCAGCGTCGGCTAGATAGGTGACAACCCGTACTAGCTGAAGAGTAGTCGAGTGCCTCTGCCTAAACCCAAACTGCTCCTCGCGGATGAAACCATCCACCAGGAGCCGAATACGGGCCAGGAGAAGACGCTCGAATACCTTCGAGATTACTGGCAATAGTGATATTGGGCGGTAGCTTCCAGGTAGCGTGGGCGGCTTTTTTAGATTTCTGGATCATGATGACGTTGGCAGTTTTCCACAGGCGAGGGAAGTAACTCAGCCGGCGACAGGAGTTGAACAGCTCAAGAAGAACGTCAACTGCCGAAGGCGGGAGATTCTGCAACGCAGCGGCGCCGATGCGATCGGGGCCAGGGGCCTTTCTCTTCTTCAGTCGGCTTAGGACAGACGCAAGGTCATCCTCGTCGACCGAAATAGGAGGAACAATGGGGGGAGCAGAAAAGTATCCAGATAGGAAATCTCTGACGACGGCCACATGAGCCGGGTCAGAGATGCCTCTATGGACGGTGAACTGGTCCTCAATACAGTCGGCGAAGACCTCCGCCTTGCCTTCTGCAGAGGATACAGTGCCGTCCGGGGTATTCAAGGGATGGCGAGTCCTCTTTTCGCCTTTTAGTATACCAGCGGCTCTCCATACGGAGGCGTGGTCGACTTCCAAGGACTCCAAATAGGAGTCCCATCGATTCGCGTTTACGTCAAGCAGAAGCTGCGAGACGTGTTCCGACTGGGCTCGAAAGCGCCGTCTAGCGGCAGGATCACGGGTATGGTGCCATCTGCGGCGGAGCTGGCGCCGTAATCGGATGGCTTGGAGAACTTCCGCAGGAAGGTCGGAGCGTTTATTACTCACCGGAACAGTGTAGGTGTTTTTATCCATTGCAGACTGGACAAGGTCCTGGAGCTGATGTACCCGGAGATCCACGTCGTCACAAGTGACGAGTGGGTCCGGAGAGACAGATGGCAACTGCCTGGCCAGATCATCGTGGTAGGATCGCCAATTGACTCTCCTAACAGGATGATCGGGAAGTCGGGGTGAGACCGACGGGAGCAAGACAGTTACAAGTAGGGGGTCGTGATCGGACGATAGGTCCGACACCGCGCTGACTTGTAGATGAAAGGGGATGGCCTTGACAATTACGATATCAAGGACATCCGGCGGATAACCCGCAGTGGGAAAGTGTGTCGGTTCGGACGGGCCGATGATGAGGACGCTGGGATCATCTTCGACAGCCCTACGGAGAGAATTGCCGTAGGGGTTTGACGTTCTGCTGTTCCAAGAGGGATGCTTGGCATTAAGGTCTCCGGCTACGATGGTTGGGAGATCGCTGTCCAGGAGGGCGTCCCACTCCTCATGCGGTGGAGCTCGATGGCCGGGCGGGTGGTACGCAGAAACAAAGCGCACCTCCAGGCCGGCTACATCCAGCGCCACAGCACATGCTTCGATGAGGGTAGTTTCAGGGGAAGGGAGTTCTCTATGAGAGTGTCGCCTGTGGACTAAGATCGCCACTCCGCCAGATGCTCGGTGGCGATCGGGACCATTCCTGTCTTTCCTGTAGCAAGCATAGGCTGGCAGGGAAAATCGCCGGTTATGGGCAAGATGAGTTTCGGAGAGGAGTACGACATCTGCGTCGTACTCGACAAGGAAAGCTGCCAGTTCGGCCCGACGCGCCGGAATGCCATCTGCATTCCACGCGACGAACCGGAACTGTCTAGCCATGGTTAGATGAGGGGACGATCAGGGCGATCAGCGATGTTAGGATTGCCATGAGTATTGTCGGGACATCCCGAGCAGCAATGATTTTCGGAACAATGCCGCTGACCCAGGCCATCAGCTGAGCCTCAGTGACCAGTGGTGAACCACCGGGCACAGGGGCCTGACTAGCCGGCGCTGGGGCCGCGGAAGATGCAGATGCCGCCTCCAGGGGAGGGTGGGCAATTGGAGCTGGCTGCTCGGGTGCTGGCGAGATTTCCATGGAAATCGCAGGGGCCTGGGCAACAGGAGCAGGCTCCTGGCCGGGTAGTTGCTGGGCAGCCGGAGGGGCGTTGTTAGCCTCCGGGTAGAGTTGTTTTGCCACAAGTGGCTTTCGATTCTTGCGCTTAGCGCGCCGTTTCTTAGGCGGCTGGGTCTGTGAGGGGGGTACTGCGGGCGTTGCCGCTTGAGGAGAAGGCACTCCGGCAGGTGCTGAGGTTCTGGGGGCCACAGTGGGCGCCGTAGCGACCGCTGCAGCGTATGTTATGGTTCCTCCAGCGGCAGGAGCCGCAGGAAGAGCCGTAGATGCTGAGGCGGGTGGTTGGACTGCCGCCCGCTTCGAGGGTCTAGGAGCTGGGCGAGGAGGTTCAACCTGACGGTTTTGCTCCCGCTGCTGTTTCTTTAGGGCCTTCTTAAAATGGGTACAACCCCTAAAGTTAGCCGGGTGGCTACCTCCGCAGTTGCAGCACGTCGCGGGTTGAGGCTTCACAACGGGACAATTCTCGTTGTGGGCCTCCCCGCAGCGTACACAACGCGGCGGCATCTTACAAAAGGCCGATGAGTGGCCGAATCGCTGGCATTGAAAGCACTGGGAAGGCCCAGGCTTACTACTAAATGCCCTAACCTGTACCCGGAGGCACAGAATGGTTTCCAGGTTATACACTTCTGCGAAGGAACCAACCTTCTGGATCCTGATGTAAAAGGAATTACTTTTCCTTTTCCGATCACCGGATAGGAGAGGGACAACGGAGGTAGGGAAGAAACCCTTCTCCGCCAGATCCTCCCAGATCCACAAGATCGGTGTGTCGTGGGGAATCCCGGACACCACAATCTTGAGTGGGTGGGACACCACAATCCTCAGGGAGGGGGAAGGTGTGAAAAGCGCGACCGGAGTCGGCCAGGAATTTCTGGCAAGCCCGAAAGTCCTGGATCGACTTCGGAAGCAGTCGAATGGACGAGCCTTGGCTTTTGGCCTCAACTCGCCCAGACGGCACTACTAAATTCAGCTCCCGTAGGAGGGTATGCCAATCGGTGCACTGAGGCACGACAATCGGCGGAATCTTGGGTTGATTAGGTGGCGTTTCTGGTTCCGGTACTATGTTACCAGGGGAAGGTGACTTGCGACCTGCCGACTCTGCAGCCACGCCTCGCTTCGCCGGGACAGTCCGTTTTGGGGAAGTCGGCCTGCTTCCACCGCTACCTCGCCGTTTCCGGCTACGCACGGGCTGGAAGCCGTCCTCCGTCTCCATCTCGGGGTCCGACGACAACGTAGCAGCAATACAACAAAGTAAAAGGTACGTATAACCAGACATCATTGAAAAAGTACCATGATTAAAAATCATAAGTCAAATACTCAATCAGTGAGCAAGTACCATGACCAAAAACCCAAGTCAAATACAGCATCATAGAGAAGGTACCTTGACTAAACATGTTAACGTGAATTTTTTAACTTAGCCATAATTAGAAGGGAGGTAGAGATTATTAAATAAATATAAATATGATTATTATTAATAAATATTACGAGATGGACACATTAAACCGTAGGCAAGATTTATTTCCAATAGCCATGTCAACGTATATTTACCAACTTACCCGTACTTAGAGAAGGAGAGAGATTATTATTAATAAATATTACGAGAAGGACACCTTACACCAAAGGCATAAAGATATATATAAAATATAGATTTATTTCCAATAGCCATGTCAACGTATATTTACCAGTTTACCCGTACTTAGAGGAGGAGAGAGATTATTATTAATAAATATTACGAGAAGGACACTTTACACCAAAGGCATAAAGATATATATAAAATATAGATTTATTTCCAATAGCCATGTCAACGTATATTTACCAGCTTACCCGTACTTAGAGAAGGAGAGAGATTATTATTAATAAATATTACGAGGTGGACACTTAGTAAAGGAGAAAAGAAGGAGAAATACTCTCATATATTTGATACTAAATGGAAATGATAAATGGAAAAAAAAGGGAGAACAGTGTGTTACATAAGGAGGTAATGATGAATATAAATATAGCTATTAACATTGAATGATTTTAAACGATAATTTAACCTGCGGAGAACGATATATTAATATAATTGTGAAATAATCAGAAGAGTTTAAGAAAGGGAATTTATGTGTAGGAGCCTATTATCTTTGAATATTGTATTTTTTTTTTTTATTTATTATTATTATTTGTTGCAAAGGTGCAATTATTATTTTCTGGACAGGGATGTGTTGCCTCTGATTTCAGTAGTTATAGATAGGAAGGGCAGAGAATGTATGCCATAGCGAGCCACTCTGACTCCCAACCCTCTATGAAAGTTAGGGAATTGATAGGGAATTATATCAAAGATTAATTAATTAACATCAAGGTAAAAAGGAAAGGTATAGGTGATACGACAAAGAACGAAATAGGAATATTGAGTTGGATTAATATATTAAAGGGGTAGTACAGAAATTTAATTATAAGATAAAAGAATGAAATATAAAGAAGCTAATAAAAGGTTAATATAGAGATGATAATTTCATCAAAACCAAAGATATGTTTTTCAAAAATTATCAACTTTAACGGAGAGGCATATGTAACGTCACAGAACGTTCCATAAAGGAAACCATTTAAATAGCAGTTATCATAAGAGGAAAGTGAGGTGAACAGTATCGAACCCAAGTAGTCCTAAAAAATTGTGTAATTTTGTCTAATAATTATTACTACTAACATGAAAAACGACCAAACTTTGACTAATACACAAACCCCATATATATTATTAATGTGAATAACAGTGAAAAAACCATAAGACACTATAAGAGAGAGAAAGAATGTCAGAATCAACCAGAATGAAGTCATTAATTATTAAGTTTTATAACTCTGAATAGAGTATTAAGAACTATTTTTGTGAATGAATGGGCATGATCCATTATTATATTATGTAATGTAAATAAAACAAATGTATTAAATGATTTAAATACATTATTAGAAAGAGTTTAAGTTAAAATAAAAATTATATATTTGTTATGACAAAAAATATTAATGTGTTGGATTTGAGACCATACACCCAGATTTCATGGAAAAAATTAATTATTATCACATTAAAATAGAAACTATGTGTAATTGTCAAGCAGACAAACGTGAACAATTTATCTTAAATAAAGAAAGCTGTCAAATGAATAAAAAGCAGTCAAAATAGCCGAAAACAGTACGAACTAGAAACATGTGGTAGGCACATAATATTGTATAATTTATGGATTTAATGTTGCCAAAATGCAACCAAATTGCATTAGAAAGTTGAAATATGATATAAAGCGACTATACTAATATACTTGACTAACTATAACATTGTAATAGTCAATTTAGCAAAATATTTACCTATACCATATATGGCTGGAGCCAATCAACCAGTACAAAAATAATCATATCTGGCTAAATACTAATGACTAATTATTGTGTTATAACATTAACAAAAAATCTAGGCCATGACAGAGGCCATATAAAATTGTAATTATATATGTATTACCTATGTTAAAATTTGTTTGTTTTGTTATAGGAAGGTAGTAATGTTGGATGTTCAGATTGTGGAAGAGACATAATGCTTTCACAACAATTTTTTGTTATAAAAATTGAATTTTCATGACAACAACCCAAGGTGGGAGTTGTATATTGTGTTACTTATTAGACTTAATTTAATTAAAAACCAATCATAATTAGTATCGCTAGATTCAGTTGAAAACAGAGAATCTAAATGTAATAATGGCATACAAATTGTGAGTACTAATGTAAAACTGTTTGATAAATACCAGTGTAATTTTTGAAATATCCTTAGTATGAAGAATAAGAAATTCGTTCTAAAAGCTTCTACGGAAGTGAAAATTGTTCCATGACATTCCATTTCGTTTATTCTCGAACAATCTAGAAAGAATTTTTACACAAGTATACCGGAAGTCGATGAAAACAGTCAGCCTGAATTAGTATAAAAGAGAGACCAAATTCGACCCAAAAACACTTGAAACTTGAACTCCAGAACTGATGCATCACCCACGACACTGATCAACGCAGCTAAGGCGAAACCGAGAGGCGAGAAATCGACACAAGACCCGAAGAAAGGCTTTTCCCGTACATAGACAAACAGACTGACATAACCTCTACAAGAATCTACGCCAAAGTGTTGCTGAAATGGAGCAGCGACACGGCAAATTTTAATAGAAATCACGCAGCCAGAACGTCAACGGCCCAGGAGGGACCAAAACTTTAAATAGAGAACGAATTCTGCTTGTTCGCATACACAGCAGAATTCGTTCTCTATTTAAAGTTTTGAATGAGAATTGGGTAACAGTCCACGAAAATCCGGGTTTTTCCTTACAGCATAATCAGGCAAGTAATGACGAAAGACCGCGAACAGTTCAGGTAAACCATGTATTGGCAGAAACTAGCCAAGAACCAAATAATAACCCTAGAAATGAAAGTGAAATAGAGGAGGAATTCCGCTATGCAGAAAAGATATGGCCCAAACATGTGGTGAGATGGTAATGCCATGGATTAATCATCCAGAATAAATGTCATAGACCAGGGATTTGAAGGAGTAGAGGTGCTAAACATCGAAAGTCGGATATTGAAAAGAGAAGGAATTAAAAGGAATGGGAATGATAAATAACGACATAATATAAGGATCACACAACCAAAAGGGGTTGAAATAATCAAAGTAATTAACCCAAACTGACAAAATATAAACCCAAATATTATCAAACATAAAAACAATACCTACGAGGTAACTGACACGCTTAGTAACAAAGTAAAAGGTACTTATAACCAGACATCATTGAAAAAGTACCATGATTAAAAATCATAAGTCAAATACTCAATCAGTGAGCAAGTACCATGACCAAAAACCCAAGTCAAATACAGCATCATAGAGAAGGTACCTTGACTAAACATGTTAACGTGAATTTTTTAACTTAGCCATAATTAGAAGGGAGGTAGAGATTATTAAATAAATATAAATATGATTATTATTAATAAATATTACGAGATGGACACATTCCACCGTAGGCAAGATTTATTTCCAATAGCCATGTCAACGTATATTTACCAACTTACCCGTACTTAGAGAAGGAGAGAGATTATTATTAATAAATATTACGAGGTGGACACTTAGTAAAGGAGAAAAGAAGGAGAAATACTCTCATATATTTGATACTAAATGGAAATGATAAATGGAAAAAAAAAGGGAGAACAGTGTGTTACATAAGGAGGTAATGATGAATATAAATATAGCTATTAACATTGAATGATTTTAAACGATAATTTAACCTGCGGAGAACGATATATTAATATAATTGTGAAATAATCAGAAGAGTTTAAGAAAGGGAATTTATGTGTAGCAGCCTATTATCTTTGAATATTGTATTTTTTTTATTTATTATTATTATTTGTTGCAAAGGTGCAATTATTATTTTCTGGACAGGGATGTGTTGCCTCTGATTTCAGTAGTTATAGATAGGAAGGGCAGAGAATGTATGCCATAGCGAGCCACTCTGACTCCCAACCCTCTATGAAAGTTAGGGAATTGACAGGGAATTATATCAAAGATTAATTAATTAACATCAAGGTAAAAAGGAAAGGTATAGGTGATACGACAAAGAACGAAATAGGAATATTGAGTTGGATTAATATATTAAAGGAGTAGTACAGGAATTTAATTATAAGATAAAAGAATGAAATATAAAGAAGCTAATAAAAGGTTAATATAGAGATGATAATTTCATCAAAACCAAAGATATGTTTTTCAAAAATTATCAACTTTAACGGAGAGGCATATGTAACGTCACAGAACGTTCCATAAAGGAAACCATTTAAATAGCAGTTATCATAAGAGGAAAGTGAGGTGAACAGTATCGAACCCAAGTAGTCCTAAAAAATTGTGTAATTTTGTCTAATAATTATTACTACTAACATGAAAAACGACCAAACTTTGACTAATACACAAACCCCATATATATTATTAATGTGAATAACAGTGAAAAAACCATAAGACACTATAAGAGAGAGAAAGAATGTCAGAATCAACCAGAATGAAGTCATTAATTATTAAGTTTTATAACTCTGAATAGAGTATTAAGAACTATTTTTGTGAATGAATGGGCATGATCCATTATTATATTATGTAATGTAAATAAAACAAATGTATTAAATGATTTAAATACATTATTAGAAAGAGTTTAAGTTAAAATAAAAATTATATATTTGTTATGACAAAAAATATTAATGTGTTGGATTTGAGACCATACACCCAGATTTCATGGAAAAAATTAATTATTATCAGATTGAAATAGAAACTATGTGTAATTGTCAAGCAGACAAACGTGAACAATTTATCTTAAATAAAGAAAGCTGTCAAATGAATAAAAAGCAGTCAAAATAGCCGAAAACAGTACTAACTAGAAACATGTGGTAGGCACATAATATTGTATAATTTATGGATTTAATGTTGCCAAAATGCAACCAAATTACATTAGAAAGTTGAAATATGATATAAAGCGACTATACTAATATATTTGACTAACTATAACATTGTAATAGTCAAGTTAGCAAAATATTTACCTATACCATATATGGCTGGAGCCAATCAACCAGTACAAAAATAATCATATCTGGCTAAATATTTACAAAATGCTAACAAGAATAAAATAGAATGGTACAATACTTCAGTATACCTTAAAAATGAACAAACTCAGTTGAAAATAAAGTCAATTATAAAAGAACTTAACTTATAAGAGTGAGATTTGTCACACTATGAAAAAAGGACATCTCAAGACCAATCAATGATGCTATGTCATCCTGTAATGATAATAATATATGTAAAGAGTAACCAGGTATCACAAAAGATAGACAATATAATAAACTCTGAGTTTACACTAGTGAAATACTACATATATTAAAGAAAGAGACTAATTATTGTGTTATAACATTAACAAAAAATCTAGGCCATGACAGAGGCCATATAAAATTGTAATTATATATGTATTACCTATGTTAAAATTTTGTTTGTTTTGTTATAGGAAGGTAGTAATGTTGGATGTTCAGATTGTGGGAGAGACATAATGCTTTCACAACAATTTTTTGTTATAAAAATTGAATTTTCATGACAACAACCCAAGGTGGGAGTTGTATATTGTGTTACTTACTAGACTTAATTTAATTAAAAACCAATCATAATTAGTATCGCTAGATTCAGTTGAAAACAGAGAATCTAAATGTAATAATGGCATACAAATTGTGAGTACTAATGTAAAACTGTTTGATAAATACCAGTGTAATTTTTGAAATATCCTTAGTATGAAGAATAAGAAATTCTTTCTAAAAGCTTCTACGGAAGTGAAAATTGTTCCATGACATCCCATTTCGTTTATTCTCGAACAATCTAGAAAGAATTTTTACACAAGTATACCGGAAGTCGATGAAAACAGTCAGCCTGAATTAGTATAAAAGAGAGACCAAATTCGACCCAAAAACACTTGAAACTTGAACTCCAGAACTGATGCATCACCCACGACACTGATCAACGCAGCTAAGGCGAAACCGAGAGGCGAGAAATCGACACAAGACCCGAAGAAAGGCTTTTCCCGTACATAGACAAACAGACTGACATAACCTCTACAAGAATCTACGCCAAAGTGTTGCTGAAATGGAGCAGCGACACGGCAAATTTTAATAGAAATCACGCAGCCAGAACGTCAACGGCCCAGGAGGGACCAAAACTTTAAATAGAGAACGAATTCTGCTTGTTCGCATACACAGCAGAATTCGTTCTCTATTTAAAGTTTTGAATGAGAATTGGGTAACAGTCCACGAAAATCCGGGTTTTTCCTTACAGCATAATCAGGCAAGTAATGACGAAAGACCGCGAACAGTTCAGGTAAACCATGTATTGGCAGAAACTAGCCAAGAACCAAATAATAACCCTAGAAATGAAAGTGAAATAGAGGAGGAATTCCGCTATGCAGAAAAGATATGGCCCAAACATGTGGTGAGATGGTAATGCCATGGATTAATCATCCAGAATAAATGTCATAGACCAGGCATTTGAAGGAGTAGAGGTGCTAAACATCGAAAGTCGGATATTGAAAAGAGAAGGAATTAAAAGGAATGGGAATGATAAATAACGACATAATATAAGGATCACACAACCAAAAGGGGTTGAAATAATCAAAGTATTTAACCCAAACTGACAAAATATAAACCCAAATATTATCAAACATAAAACCAATACCTACGAGGTAACTGACACGCTTAGTAACAAAGTAAATGGATGGATGGATGGATGCACGGGCGTCTTGCGCCCTAATTTGTTTGCGTTGTCCAGGCCTAAGCCTGATGAAAGCCAGGTGCCAACAGTTCAGCGCGGTCGTTTGCTCTGCTCAAGGATGTTAAGGTGCAGTCCGCGGGTCCATGATAAATTAACATGGCCACCACGGTGGCAAGCTAGTGCTTTGCTTCAGCCAATTGTCCGGCCAAGGCGCGACACCATGGTCCCCTCAGGCTAACCTTTGGGAACGGGGTGACACACTGGCGAGGACAAGAAGCTCGAGCGCCCTAGGGCGTCGGCCGAAATGGTGGGTAATGTCACCGAGACAGCCAGCTTTCGCAAGGAAGGCACTTGCACAACCTCGCGGGAGCTCATGTCTCAGGTCATTACCTTACCAAATCAACAAAGCAGGTGCTGGCGGGGAACTTAATCGTGATCAAGGCTTCAGCCAATCGCAACGCCTGGTCGCGTCTCATTGGTCGCCGGGACATAGCCCACGGAAACACAGAAACGCGCCGGCGAATACAAGAGGCTCGTCCGCCCGAAGGCAGCGGCCGAGTCGGCGGAACTTGTCACCGGGGCAGTCGGCTTTCGCAAGCAGGCATTTGCACAACCTCGCGAGATCCCATGTCCCGGATCGAGGCCCTGCCGAATCGGCAAAGCCGATGCTGGCAATAAATCTATCCATTCAATCCGCCGCAGCATGATTGACTACAGTTTCGGCAGGCGCAGGTGGTGATTGTTGGTGATCGGTTCAGATTTCCAGAAGGTTGGGGGGATTCGTTTCTGGGGGGTTCATGTGATGAACTTAGGGGGGGTCGTCTAGCAGCGCCCTAGGGCGCCTGACGCGGCGAGGAGGCGGAGCATTCTCCATGCTGTTAATCCTTCGGAGGTGCGGGTAAGAGGACTCGCCTGCCTTGGCGAACAAATTCGTTGCCAGGGACCAGACGAAGACCTCTAAGGTGGGAACACGGAGACCCCGATGTATGGCGGTATTTCGCACATACCACGGGGACCCCGTGAGGGAGCGTAGGGTCCAGTTCTGAAATGTAGTCAGCCTATGCCTTTTGGTGGCCGACAGGAGAGGCCACCAGGCGGGTGCCGCATAAGTGAGTACTGTTCGGAGGAACAGTAGATACAATGTAAGTTTGGTACGGACAGCCAGGCAGCTGTTCCGCGAAAGCATAGGAGATAGTTTGGCTCTGACGCCACGAGCCAAGTTGAGGGTTGAGGTCACGTGGGCGTTTAAGTTTAAGTGCCGATCAAGCCGAACACCTAGGTACTTCACCGTCTCGGTCCAGTTGATGGGTCTCCCCTCTAAGGAGAGGGATTGGCATCGGGAAATGGACTTATGCGTAAAGCAGATCGCCTCGGATTTCTCCGTATTGATCGCTACCCGCCATTTCCTTAGCCAGTCCGGAAGCATATCCAACTGGCGTTGTAACATTACGCTCGTCCGCCAAGGCGAAAGCGAGCTAAAATGAAACATCGCGTCGTCGGCAAATAGAGATAACGTGACCCCGGGATAAACAGGCAGATCGTTCGTGTATAGTACATACAGAACGGGGCCGAGGACAGATCCTTGTGGGACGCCGGCGGAGACAGGGCGAACCCGAGAGAACGCCCCATCTACGCTGATCCTGAAGGTGCGATCCGTCAGATAGGATCGGAGCAAGTGGACGATAGATGTCGGGATTGGCGAATGCGCCAGTTTGTAGAGCAGGCCTTCGTGCCAGACTTTATCGAAGGCTTTGCTCACATCCAACAGGACAGCGCCTGTTGCCTGATGATGGTTGGCAGCGTCGGCTAGATAGGTGACAACCCGTACTAGCTGAAGAGTAGTCGAGTGCCTCGGCCTAAACCCAAACTTTTCCTCGCGGATGAAACCATCCACCAGGGGCCGAATACGGGCCAGGAGAAGACGCTCGAATACCTTCGAGATTACTGGCAATAGTGATATTGGGCGGTAGCTTCCAGGTAGCGTGGGCGGCTTTTTAGATTTCTGGATCATGATGACGTTGGCAGTTTTCCACAGGCGAGGGAAGTAACTCAGCCGGAGACAGGAGTTGAACAGCTCAAGAAGAACGTCAACTGCCGAAGGCGGGAGATTCTGCAACGCAGCGGCGCCGATGCGATCGGGGCCAGGGTCCTTTCTCTTCTTCAGTCGGCTTAGGACAGACGCAAGGTCATCCTCGTCGACCGAAATAGGAGGATCAATGGGGGGAGCAGAAAAGTATCCAGATAGGAAATCCCTGACGACGGCCACATGAGCCGGGTCAGAGATGCCTCTATGGACGGTGAACTGGTCCTCAATGCAGTCGGCGAAGACCTCCGCCTTGCCTTCTGCAGAGGATACAGTGCCGTCCGGGGTATTCAAGGGATGGCGAGTCCTCTTTTCGCCTTTTAGTCTACCAGCGGCTCTCCATACGGAGGCGTGGTCGACTTCCAAGGACTCCAAATAGGAGTCCCATCGATTCGCGTTTACGTCAAGCAGAAGCTGCGAGACGTGTTCCGACTGGGCTCGAAAGCGCCGTCTAGCGGCAGGATCACGGGTATGGTGCCATCTGCGGCGGAGCTGGCGCCGTAAGCGGATGGCTTGGAGAACTTCCGCAGGAAGGTCGGAGCGTTTATTACTCACCGGAACAGTGTAGGTGTTTTTATCCATTGCAGACTGGACAAGGTCCTGGAGCTGATGTACCCGGAGATCCACATCGTCACAAGAGACGAGTGGGTCCGGAGGGACAGATGGCAACTGCCTGGCCAGATCATCGTGGTAGGATCGCCAATTGACTCTCCTAACAGGATGATCGGGAAGTCGGGGTGAGACCGACGGCAGCAAGACAGTTACAAGTAGGGGGTCGTGATCGGACGATAGGTCCGACACCACGCTGACTTGTAGATGAAAGGGGATGGCCTTGACAATTACGATATCAAGGACATCCGGCGGATAACCCGCAGTGGGAAAATGTGTCGGTTCGGACGGGCCGATGATGAGGACGCTGGGATCATCTTCGACAGCCCTACGGAGAGAATTGCCGTAGGGGTTTGACGTTCTGCTGTTCCAAGAGGGATGCTTGGCATTAAGGTCTCCGGCTACGATGGTTGGGAGATCGCTGTCCAGGAGGGCGTCCCACTCCTCATGCGGTGGAGCTCGATGGCCGGGCGGGTGGTACGCAGAAACAAAGCGCACCTCCAGGCCGGCTACATCCAGCGCCACAGCACATGCTTCGATGAGGGTAGTTTCAGGGGCAGGGAGTTCTCTATGAGAGTGTCGCCTGTGGACTAAGATCGCCACTCCGCCAGATGCTCGGTGGCGATCGGGACCATTCCTGTCTTTCCTGTAGCAAGCATAGGCTGGCAGGGAAAATCGCCGGTTAGGGGCAAGATGAGTTTCGGAGAGGAGTACGACATCTGCGTCGTACTCGACAAGGAAAGCTGCCAGTTCGGCCCGACGCGCCGGAATGCCATCTGCATTCCACGCGACGAACCGGAACTGTCTAGCCATGGGTAGATGAGGGGACGATCAGGGCGATCAGCGATGTTAGGATCGCCATGAGTATTGTCGGGACATCCCGAGCAGCAAGAATTTTCGGAACAATGCCGCTGACCCAGGCCATCAGCTGAGCCTCAGTGACCAGTGGTGATCCACCGGCCTCAGGGGCCTGACTAGCCGGCTCTGGGGCCGCGGAAGGTGCAGATGCCGCCTCCAGGGGAGGGTGGGCAAATGGAGCTGGCTGCTCGGGGGCTGGCGAGATTTCCATGGAAATCGCAGGGGCCTGGGCAACAGGAGCAGGCTCCTGGCCGGGTAGTTGCTGGGCAGCCGGAGGGGCGTTGTTAGCCTCCGGGTATAGTTGTTTTGCCACAAGTGGTTTTCGATTCTTGCGCTTAGCGCGCCGTTTCTTAGGCGGCTGGGTCTGTGAGGGGGGTACTGCGGGCGTTGCCGCTTGAGGAGAAGGCACTCCGGCAGGTGCTGAGGTTTTGGGGGCCACAGTGGGCGCCGTAGCGACCGCTGCAGCATATGTTATGGGTCATCCAGCGGCAGGAGCCGCAGGAAGAGCCGTAGATGCTGAGGCGGGTGGTTGGACTGCCGCCCGCTTCGAGGGTCTAGGAGCTGGGCGAGGAGGTTCAACCTGACGGTTTTGCTCCCGCTGCTGTTTCTTTAGGGCCTTCTTAAAATGATTACAACCCCTAAAGTTAGCCGGGTGGCTACCTCCGCAGTTGCAGCACGTCGCGGGTTGAGGCTTCACAACGGGACAATTCTCGTTGTGGGCCTCGCCGCAGCGTACACAACGCGGCGGCATCTTACAAAAGGCCGATGAGTGGCCGAATCGCTGGCATTGAAAGCACTGGGAAGGCCCAGGCTTACTACTAAATGCCCTAATCTGTACCCTGAGGCACAGAATGGTTTCCAGGTTATAGACTTCTGCGAAGGAACCAACCTTCTGGATCCTGATGTAGAAGGAATTACTTTTCTTTTTCCGATCACCGGATAGGAGAGGGACAACGGAGGTAGGGTAGAAACCCTTCTCCGCCAGATCCGCCCAGATCCACAAGATCGGTGTGTCGTGGGGAATCCCGGACACCACAATCTTGAGTTCCCTCTCCTCAGGGAGGGGGAAGGTGTGAAAAGCGCGACCGGAGTCGGCCAGGAATTTCTGGCAAGCCCGAAAGTCCTGGATCGACTTCGGAAGCAATCGAATGGACGAGCCTTGGCTTTTGGTCTCAACTCGCCCAGACGGCACTACTGAATTCAGCTCCCGTAGGAGGGTATGCCAATCGGTGCACTGAGGCACAACAATCGGCGGAATCTTGGGTTGCTTAGGTGGGGTTTCTGGTTCCGGTACTATGTTACCAGGGGAAGGTGACTTGCGACCTGCCGACTCTGGGCAGAGATTCTACTTCCTGCGATTGAAACGACAAGAACAGAATTCCTAACCTCAAAATCCTCTCTTCCTGACCTAGCCATTTGGCTAAAAATCGGATTAGTTCGAGTGGGCCAGAATTTCGGCCAGTTCGCGAGAAGTCTCGTGTGCGGGCTATTGCTCCTACTTTGTGCGCGGTGTTCTGTGCCGGAGTGTGGTGAGTGACAGTGACAAAGTGCTAGTGCGGTTCGGAACGGGAGTTTGCTCTCTCCCCCGCCCAAGAGCGTACCCGACACCCGTTGGCGATGGCGATGTCGGGACGAGACCAAGGGGAGCCCCTGTCCGCGGAGAGTTGTGGTCCTAATAAGGGCCATAATAAATCCGAGGGCAGGGTAGCCCCCTTGCTGAAGCCATCTGTGCTGCGAAGCGTAATTCTAAGCTCCACAGATGGCCCAATGGTAAGAATCCCTGCAGTCCGCGGCGATAGTCCCATCCAAGACCCAGCATCTAATGAAGTTTCGCGGGTTCAGCCTTCTGCTGGTCCCGCTCCAAATTCTGAACCTGTCCGCGGCGAAGGTCCCTCTAAGGCCCGCAGAGCATCTGGTGATTCTTCGCGGGACCAACCTTCAGTTGGTCCTGCTAAGGACCACCAACCAACTCCAGCTTTGCAGGCCCGGCGTAATTCCGATCCTGCAGAGTGCCATAAAGCATCAGACCATCCCGCGGGGGATCAGCCTTGTGCTGGTCCTTCTAAGGGTCGCCAATCCTCTGTTCCTTCGCAGGCCCAGCCTTCTGCTGTTTCTGCTAAGGAGCATGAAACATCTGTCCCTCCCGTGAGGGACCAGCCTTGTGTTAGTCCTTCCCAGGACCCACTATCCATTGCCTATGCCGCAGCCCTTGGCGCTACGTTGTCGTCGGACTCCGAGATGGAGACGGAGGACGGCTTCCAGCCCGTGCGTAGCCGGAAACGGCGAGGTAGCGGTGGAAGCAGGCCGACTTCCCCAAAACGGACTGTCCCGGCGAAGCGAGGCGTGGCTGCAGAGTCGGCAGGTCCCAGGTCACCTTCCCCTGGTAACATAGTACCGGAACCAGAAACCCCACCTAAGCAACCCAAGATTCCGCCGATTGTCGTGCCTCAGTGCACCGATTGGCATACCCTCCTACGGGAGCTGAATTTAGTAGTGCCGTCTGGGCGAGTTGAGGCCAAAAGCCAAGGCTCGTCCATTCGATTGCTTCCGAAGTCGATCCAGGACTTTCGGGCTTGCCAGAAATTCCTGGCCGACTCCGGTCGCGCTTTTCACACCTTCCCCCTCCCTGAGGAGAGGGAACTCAAGATTGTGGTGTCCGGGATTCCCCACGACACACCGATCTTGTGGATCTGGGAGGATCTGGCGGAGAAGGGTTTCTACCCTACCTCCGTTGTCCCTCTCCTATCCGGTGATCGGAAAAGGAAAAGTAATTCCTTCTACATCAGGATCCAGAAGGTTGGTTCCTTCGCAGAAGTCTATAACCTGGAAACCATTCTGTGCCTCAGGGTACAGATTAGGGCATTTAGTAGTAAGCCTGGGCCTTCCCAGTGCTTTCAATGCCAGCGATTCGGCCACTCATCGGCCTTTTGTAAGATGCCGCCGCGTTGTGTACGCTGCGGCGAGGCCCACAACGAGAATTGTCCCGTTGTGAAGCCTCAACCCGCGACGTGCTGCAACTGCGGAGGTAGCCACCCGGCTAACTTTAGGGGTTGTAATCATTTTAAGAAGGCCCTAAAGAAACAGCAGCGGGAGCAAAACCGTCAGGTTGAACCTCCTCGCCCAGCTCCTAGACCCTCGAAGCGGGCGGCAGTCCAACCACCCGCCTCAGCATCTACGGCTCTTCCTGCGGCTCCTGCCGCTGGAGGAACCATAACATACGCTGCAGCGGTCGCTACGGCGCCCACTGTGGCCCCCAGAACCTCAGCACCTGCCGGAGTGCCTTCTCCTCAAGCGGCAACGCCCGCAGTACCCCCCTCACAGACCCAGCCGCCTAAGAAACGGCGCGCTAAGCGCAAGAATCGAAAACCACTTGTGGCAAAACAACTATACCCGGAGGCTAACAACGCCCCTCCGGCTGCCCAGCAACTACCCGGCCAGGAGCCTGCTCCTGTTGCCCAGGCCCCTGCGATTTCCATGGAAATCTCGCCAGCCCCCGAGCAGCCAGCTCCAATTGCCCACCCTCCCCTGGAGGCGGCATCTGCACCTTCCGCGGCCCCAGAGCCGGCTAGTCAGGCCCCTGAGGCCGGTGGATCACCACTGGTCACTGAGGCTCAGCTGATGGCCTGGGTCAGCGGCATTGTTCCGAAAATTCTTGCTGCTCGGGATGTCCCGACAATACTCATGGCGATCCTAACATCGCTGATCGCCCTGATCGTCCCCTCATCTAACCATGGCTAGACAGTTCCGGTTCGTCGCGTGGAATGCAGATGGCATTCCGGCGCGTCGGGCCGAACTGGCAGCTTTCCTTGTCGAGTACGACGCAGATGTCGTACTCCTCTCCGAAACTCATCTTGCCCCTAACCGGCGATTTTCCCTGCCAGCCTATGCTTGCTACAGGAAAGACAGGAATGGTCCCGATCGCCACCGAGCATCTGGCGGAGTGGCGATCTTAGTCCACAGGCGACACTCTCATAGAGAACTCCCTGCCCCTGAAACTACCCTCATCGAAGCATGTGCTGTGGCGCTGGATGTAGCCGGCCTGGAGGTGCGCTTTGTTTCTGCGTACCTCCCGCCCGGCCATCGAGCTCCACCGCATGAGGAGTGGGACGCCCTCCTGGACAGCGATCTCCCAACCATCGTAGCCGGAGACCTTAATGCCAAGCATCCCTCTTGGAACAGCAGAACGTCAAACCCCTACGGCAATTCTCTCCGTAGGGCTGTCGAAGATGATCCCAGCGTCCTCATCATCGGCCCGTCCGAACCGACACACTTTCCCACTGCGGGTTATCCGCCGGATGTCCTTGATATCGTAATTGTCAAGGCCATCCCCTTTCATCTACAAGTGAGCGCGGTGTCGGACCTATCGTCCGATCACGACCCCCTACTTGTAACTGTCTTGCTGCCGTCGGTCTCACCCCGACTTCCCGATCATCCTGTTAGGAGAGTCAATTGGCGATCCTACCACGATGATCTGGCCAGGCAGTTGCCATCTGTCCCTCCGGACCCACTCGTCTCTTGTGACGATGTGGATCTCCGGGTACATCAGCTCCAGGACCTTGTCCAGTCTGCAATGGATAAAAACACCTACACTGTTCCGGTGAGTAATAAACGCTCCGACCTTCCTGCGGAAGTTCTCCAAGCCATCCGCTTACGGCGCCAGCTCCGCCGCAGATGGCACCATACCCGTGATCCTGCCGCTAGACGGCGCTTTCGAGCCCAGTCGGAACACGTCTCGCAGCTTCTGCTTGACGTAAACGCGAATCGATGGGACTCCTATTTGGAGTCCTTGGAAGTCGACCACGCCTCCGTATGGAGAGCCGCTGGTAGACTAAAAGGCGAAAAGAGGACTCGCCATCCCTTGAATACCCCGGACGGCACTGTATCCTCTGCAGAAGGCAAGGCGGAGGTCTTCGCCGACTGCATTGAGGACCAGTTCACCGTCCATAGAGGCATCTCTGACCCGGCTCATGTGGCCGTCGTCAGGGATTTCCTATCTGGATACTTTTCTGCTCCCCCCATTGATCCTCCTATTTCGGTCGACGAGGATGACCTTGCGTCTGTCCTAAGCCGACTGAAGAAGAGAAAGGCCCCTGGCCCCGATCGCATCGGCGCCGCTGCGTTGCAGAATCTCCCGCCTTCGGCAGTTGACGTTCTTCTTGAGCTGTTCAACTCCTGTCTCCGGCTGAGTTACTTCCCTCGCCTGTGGAAAACTGCCAACGTTATCATGATCCAGAAATCTAAAAAGCCGCCCACGCTACCTGGAAGCTACCGCCCAATATCACTATTGCCAGTAATCTCGAAGGTATTCGAGCGTCTTCTCCTGGCCCGTATTCGGCCCCTGGTGGATGGTTTCATCCGCGAGGAGCAGTTTGGGTTTAGGCCGAGGCACTCGACTACTCTTCAGCTAGTACGGGTTGTCACCTATCTAGCCGACGCTGCCAACCATCATCAGGCAACAGGCGCTGTCCTGTTGGATGTGAGCAAAGCCTTCGATAAAGTCTGGCACGAAGGCCTGCTCTACAAACTGGCGCATTCGCCAATCCCGACATCTATCGTCCACTTGCTCCGATCCTATCTGACGGATCGCACCTTCAGGATCAGCGTAGATGGGGCGTTCTCTCGGGTTCGCCCTGTCTCCGCCGGCGTCCCACAAGGATCTGTCCTCGGCCCCGTTCTGTATGTACTGTACACGAACGATCTGCCTGTTTATCCCGGGGTCACGTTATCTCTATTTGCCGACGACGCGATGTTTCATTTTAGCTCGCTTTCGCCTTGGCGGACGAGCGTAATGTTACAACGCCAGTTGGATATGCTTCCGGACTGGCTAAGGAAATGGCGGGTAGCGATCAATACGGAGAAATCCGAGGCGATCTGCTTTACGCATAAGTCCATTTCCCGATGCCAATCCCTCTCCTTAGAGGGGAGACCCATCAACTGGACCGAGACGGTGAAGTACCTAGGTGTTCGGCTTGATCGGCACTTAAACTTCAACGCTCACGTGACCTCAACCCTCAACTTGGCTCGTGGCGTCAGAGCCAAACTATCACCTATGCTTTCGCGGAACAGCTGCCTGGCTGTCCGTACTAAACTGACATTGTATCTACTGTTCCTCCGAACAGTACTCACTTATGCGGCACCCGCCTGGTGGCCTCTCCTGTCGGCCACCAACAGGCATAGGCTGACTACATTTCAGAACTGGACCCTACGCTCCCTCACGGGGTCCCCGTGGTATGTGCGAAATACCGCCATACATCGGGGTCTCCGTGTTCCCACCTTAGAGGTCTTCGTCTGGTCCCTGGCAACGAATTTGTTCGCCAAGGCAGGCGAGTCCTCTTACCCGCACCTCCGAAGGCTTAACAGCATGGAGAATGCTCCGCCTCCTCGCCGCGTCAGGCGCCCTAGGGCGCTGCTAGACGACCCCCCCTAAGTTCATCACATGAACCCCCAGAAACGAATCCCCCCAACCTTCTGGAAATCTGAACCGATCACCATCAATCACCACCTGCGCCTGCCGAAACTGTAGTCAATCATGCTGCGGCGGATTGAATGGATAGATTTATTGCCAGCATCGGCTTTGCCGATTCGGCAGGGCCTCGATCCGGGACATGGGATCTCGCGAGGTTGTGCAAATGCCTCCTTGCGAAAGCCGACTGCCCCGGTGACAAGTTCCGCCGACTCGGCCGCTGCCTTCGGGCGGACGAGCCTCTTGTATTCGCCGGCGCGTTTCTGAGTTTCCGTGGGCTATGTCCCGGCGACCAATGAGACGCGACCAGGCGTTGCGATTGGCTGAAGCCTTGATCACGATTAAGTTCCCCGTCAGCACCTGCTTTGTTGATTTGGTAAGGTAATGACCTGAGACATGAGCTCCCGCGAGGTTGTGCAAGTGCCTTCCTTGCGAAAGCTGGCTGTCTCGGTGACATTACCCACCATTTCGGCCGACGCCCTAGGGCGCTCGAGCTTCTTGTCCTCTCCAGTGTGTCACCACGTTCCCAAAGGCTAGCCTGAGGGGACCATGGTGTCGCGCCTTGGCCGGACAATTGGCTGAAGCTAAGCACTAGCTTGCCACCGTGGTGGCCATGTTAATTCATCATGGACCCGCGGACTGCACCTTAACATCCTTGAGCAGAGCAAACGACCGCGCTGAACTGTTGGCACCTGGCGTTCATCAGGCTTAGGCCTGGACAACGCACACAAATTAGGGCGCAAGACGCCCGTGCACCCATCCATCCATCATGCCGACTCTGCAGCCACGCCTCGCTTCGCCGGGACAGTCCGTTTTGGGGAAGTCGGCCTGCTTCCACCGCTACCTCGCCGTTTCCGGCTACGCACGGGCTGGAAGCCGTCCTCCGTCTCCATCTCGGAGTCCGACGACAACGTAGCGCCAAGGGCTGCGGCATAGGCAATGGATAGTGGGTCCTGGGAAGGACCAACACAAGGCTGGTCCCTCACGGGAGGGACAGATGTTTCATGCTCCTTAGCAGAAACAGCAGAAGGCTGGGCCTGCGAAGGAACAGAGGATTGGCGACCCTTAGAAGGACCAGCACAAGGCTGATCCCCCGCGGGATGGTCTGATGCTTTATGGCACTCTGCAGGATCGGAATTACGCCGGGCCTGCAAAGCTGGAGTTGGTTGGTGGTCCTTAGCAGGACCAACTGAAGGTTGGTCCCGCGAAGAATCACCAGATGCTCGGCGGGCCTTAGAGGGACCTTCGCCGCGGACAGGTTCAGAATTTGGAGCGGGACCAGCAGAAGGCTGAACCCGCGAAACTTCATTAGATGCTGGGTCTTGGATGGGACTATCGCCGCGGACTGCAGGGATTCTTACCATTGGGCCATCTGTGGAGCTTAGCATTACGCTTCGCAGCACAGATGGCTTCAGCAAGGGGGCTACCCTGCCCTCGGATTTATTATGGCCCTTATTAGGACCACAACTCTCCGCGGACAGGGGCTCCCCTTGGTCTCGTCCCGACATCGCCGTCGCCAACGGGTGTCGGGTACGCTCTTGGGCGGGGGAGAGAGCAAACTCCCGTTCCGAACCGCACTAGCACTTTGTCACTGTCACTCACCACACTCCGGCACAGAACACCGCGCACAAAGTAGGAGCAATAGCCCGCACACGAGACTTCTCGCGAACTGGCCGAAATTCTGGCCCACTCGAACTAATCCGATTTTTAGCCAAATGGCTAGGTCAGGAAGAGGATTTTGAGGTTAGGAATTCTGTTCTTGTCGTTTCAATCGCAGGAAGTAGAATCTCTCTGCCCTCTGCAAACAAAGTAAAAGGTACGTATAACCAGACATCATTGAAAAAGTACCATGATTAAAAATCATAAGTCAAATACTCAATCAGTGAACAAGTACCATGACCAAAAACCCAAGTCAAATACAGCATCATAGAGAAGGTACCTTGACTAAACATGTTAACGTGAATTTTTTAACTTAGCCATAATTAGAAGGGAGGTAGAGATTATTAAATAAATATAAATATGATTATTATTAATAAATATTACGAGATGGACACATTCCACCGTAGGCAAGATTTATTTCCAATAGCCATGTCAACGTATATTTACCAACTTACCCGTACTTAGAGAAGGAGAGAGATTATTATTAATAAATATTACGAGTAGGACACCTTACACCAAAGGCATAAAGATATATATAAAATATAGATTTATTTCCAATAGCCATGTCAACGTATATTTACCAGCTTACCCGTACTTAGAGAAGGAGAGAGATTATTATTAATAAATATTACGAGGTGGACACTTAGTAAAGGAGAAAAGAAGGAGAAATACTCTCATATTTTGATACTAAATGGAAATGATAAATGAAAAAGAAAAAAAAGGGAGAACAGTGTGTTACATAAGGAGGTAATGATGAATATAAATATAGCTATTAATATTGAATGATTTTAAACGATAATTTAACCTGCGGAGAACGATATATTAATATAATTGTGAAATAATCAGAAGAGTTTAAGAAAGGGAATTTATGTGTAGCAGCCTATTATCTTTGAATATTGTATTTTTTTTATTTATTATTATTATTTGTTGCAAAGGTGCAATTATTATTTTCTGGACAGGGATGTGTTGCCTCTGATTTCAGTAGTTATAGATAGGAAGGGCAGAGAATGTATGCCATAGCGAGCCACTCTGACTCCCAACCCTCTATGAAAGTTAGGGAATTGATAGGGAATTATATCAAAGATTAATTAATTAACATCAAGGTAAAAAGGAAAGGTATAGGTGATACGACAAAGAACGAAATAGGAATATTGAGTTGGATTAATATATTAAAGGAGTAGTACAGGAATTTAATTATAAGATAAAAGAATGAAATATAAAGAAGCTAATAAAAGGTTAATATAGAGATGATAATTTCATCAAAACCAAAGATATGTTTTTCAAAAATTATCAACTTTAACGGAGAGGCATATGTAACGTCACAGAACGTTCCATAAAGGAAACCATTTACATAGCAGTTATCATAAGAGGAAAGTGAGGTGAACAGTATCGAACCCAAGTAGTCCTAAAAAATTGTGTAATTTTGTCTAATAATTATTACTACTAACATGAAAAACGACCAAACTTTGACTAATACACAAACCCCATATATATTATTAATGTGAATAACAGTGAAAAAACCATAAGACACTATAAGAGAGAGAAAGAATGTCAGAATCAACCAGAATGAAGTCATTAATTATTAAGTTTTATAACTCTGAATAGAGTATTAAGAACTATTTTTGTGAATGAATGGGCATGATCCATTATTATATTATGTAATGTAAATAAAACAAATGTATTAAATGATTTAAATACATTATTAGAAAGAGTTTAAGTTAAAATAAAAATTATATATTTGTTATGACAAAAAATATTAATGTGTTGGATTTGAGACCATACACCCAGATTTCATGGAAAAAATTAATTATTATCAGATTGAAATAGAAACTATGTGTAATTGTCAAGCAACAAACGTGAACAATTTATCTTAAATAAAGAAAGCTGTCAAATGAATAAAAAGCAGTCAAAATAGCCGAAAACAGTACTAACTAGAAACATGTGGTAGGCACATAATATTGTATAATTTATGGATTTAATGTTGCCAAAATGCAACCAAATTGCATTAGAAAGTTGAAATATGATATAAAGCGACTATACTAATATATTTGACTAACTATAACATTGTAATAGTCAAGTTAGCAAAATATTTACCTATACCATATATGGCTGGAGCCAATCAACCAGTACAAAAATAATCATATCTGGCTAAATATTTACAAAATGCTAACAAGAATAAAATAGAATGGTACAATACTTCAGTATACCTTAAAAATGAACAAACTCAGTTGAAAATAAAGTCAATTATAAAAGAACTTAACTTATAAGAGTGAGATTTGTCACACTATGAAAAAAGGACATCTCAAGACCAATCAATGATGCTATGTCATCCTGTAATGATAATAATATATGTAAAGAGTAACCAGGTATCACAAAAGATAGACAATATAATAAACTCTGAGTTTACACTAGTGAAATACTACATATATTAAAGAAAGAAACAAATTATTTTGTTATAACATTAACAAAAAATCTAGGCCATGACAGAGGCCATATAAAATTGTAATTATATATGTATTACCTATGTTAAAATTTGTTTGTTTTGTTATAGGAAGGTAGTAATGTTGGATGTTCAGATTGTGGAAGAGACATAATGCTTTCACAACAATTTTTTGTTATAAAAATTGAATTTTCAAGACAACAACCCTAGGTGGGAGTTGTATATTGGGTTACTTATTAGACTTAATTTAATTAAAAACCAATCATAATTAGTATCGCTAGATTCAGTTGAAAACAGAGAATCTAAATGTAATAATGGCATACAAATTGTGAGTACTAATGTAAAACTGTTTGATAAATACCAGTGTAATTTTTGAAATATCCTTAGTATGAAGAATAAGAAATTCGTTCTAGAAGCTTCTACGGAAGTGATAATTGTTCCATGACATTCCATTTCGTTTATTCTCGAACAATCTAGAAAGAATTTTTACACAAGTATACCGGAAGTCGATGAAAACAGTCAGCCTGAATTAGTATAAAAGAGAGACCAAATTCGACCCAAAAACACTTGAAACTTGAACTCCAGAACTGATGCATCACCCACGACACTGATCAACGCAGCTAAGGCGAAACCGAGAGGCGAGAAATCGACACAAGACCCGAAGAAAGGCTTTTCCCGTACATAGACAAACAGACTGACATAACCTCTACAAGAATCTACGCCAAAGTGTTGCTGAAATGGAGCAGCGACACGGCAAATTTTAATAGAAATCACGCAGCCAGAACGTCAACGGCCCAGGAGGGACCAAAACTTTAAATAGAGAACGAATTCTGCTTGTTCGCATACACAGCAGAATTCGTTCTCTATTTAAAGTTTTGAATGAGAATTGGGTAACAGTCCACGAAAATCCGGGTTTTTCCTTACAGCATAATCAGGCAAGTAATGACGAAAGACCGCGAACAGTTCAGGTAAACCATGTATTGGCAGAAACTAGCCAAGAACCAAATAATAACCCTAGAAATGAAAGTGAAATAGAGGAGGAATTCCGATATGCAGAAAAGATATGGCCCAAACATGTGGTGAGATGGTAATGCCATGGATTAATCATCCAGAATAAATGTCATAGACCAGGCATTTGAAGGAGTAGAGGTGCTAAACATCGAAAGTCGGATATTGAAAAGAGAAGGAATTAAAAGGAATGGGAATGATAAATAACGACATAATATAAGGATCACACAACCAAAAGGGGTTGAAATAATCAAAGTAATTAACCCAAACTGACAAAATATAAACCCAAATATTATCAAACATAAAAACAATACCTACGAGGTAACTGACACGCTTAGTAACAAAGTAAAAGGTACGTATAACCAGACATCATTGAAAAAGTACCATGATTAAAAATCATAAGTCAAATACTCAATCAGTGAGCAAGTACCATGACCAAAAACCCAAGTCAAATACAGCATCATAGAGAAGGTACCTTGACTAAACGTGACTTGACTTGACTTGACTTAACGTGAATTTTTTAACTTAGCCATAATTAGAAGGGAGGTAGAGATTATTAAATAAATATAAATATGATTATTATTAATAAATATTACGAGATGGAGACATTCCACCGTAGGCAAGATTTATTTCCAATAGCCATGTCAACGTATATTTACCAACTTACCCGTACTTAGAGAAGGAGAGAGATTATTATTAATAAATATTACGAGAAGGACACCTTACACCAAAGGCATAAAGATATATATAAAATATAGATTTATTTCCAATAGCCATGTCAACGTATATTTACCAGCTTACCCGTACTTAGAGGAGGAGAGAGATTATTATTAATAAATATTACGAGAAGGACACTTTACACCAAAGGTATAAAGATATATATAAAATATAGATTTATTTCCAATAGCCATGTCAACGTATATTTACCAGCTTACCCGTACTTAGAGAAGGAGAGAGATTATTATTAATAAATATTACGAGGTGGACACTTAGTAAAGGAGAAACGAAGGAGAAATACTCTCATATATTTGATACTAAATGGAAATGATAAATGGAAAAAAAAGGGAGAACAGTGTGTTACATAAGGAGGTAATGATGAATATAAATATAGCTATTAACATTGAATGATTTTAAACGATAATTTAACCTGCGGAGAACGATATATTAATATAATTGTGAAATAATCAGAAGAGTTTAAGAAAGGGAATTTATGTGTAGCAGCCTATTATCTTTGAATATTGTATTTTTTTTTATTTATTATTATTATTTGTTGCAAAGGTGCAATTATTATTTTCTGGACAGGGATGTGTTGCCTCTGATTTCAGTAGTTATAGATAGGAAGGGCAGAGAATGTATGCCATAGCGAGCCACTCTGACTCCCAACCCTCTATGAAAGTTAGGGAATTGATAGGGAATTATATCGAAGATTAATTAATTAACATCAAGGTAAAAAGGAAAGGTATATGTGATACGACAAAGAACGAAATAGGAATATTGAGTTGGATTAATATATTAAAGGAGTAGTACAGGAATTTAATTATAAGATAAAAGAATGAAATATAAAGAAGCTAATAAAAGGTTAATATAGAGATGATAATTTCATCAAAACCAAAGATATGTTTTTCAAAAATTATCAACTTTAACGGAGAGGCATATGTAACGTCACAGAACGTTCCATAAAGGAAACCATTTAAATAGCAGTTATCATAAGAGGAAAGTGAGGTGAACAGTATCGAACCCAAGTAGTCCTAAAAAATTGTGTAATTTTGTCTAATAATTATTACTACTAACATGAAAAACGACCAAACTTTGACTAATACACAAACCCCATATATATTATTAATGTGAATAACAGTGAAAAAACCATAAGACACTATAAGAGAGAGAAATAATGTCAGAATCAACCAGAATGAAGTCATTAATTATTAAGTTTTATAACTCTGAATAGAGTATTAAGAACTATTTTTTGTGAATGAATGGGCATGATCCATTATTATATTATGTAATGTAAATAAAACAAATGTATTAAATGATTTAAATACATTATTAGAAAGAGTTTAAGTTAAAATAAAAATTATATATTTGTTATGACAAAAAATATTAATGTGTTGGATTTGAGACCATACACCCAGATTTCATGGAAAAAATTAATTATTATCAGATTGAAATAGAAACTATGTGTAATTGTCAAGCAGACAAAAGTGAACAATTTATCATAAATAAAGAAAGCTGTCAAATGAATAAAAAGCAGTCAAAATAGCCGAAAACCGTACTAACTAAAAACATGTGGTAGGCACATAATATTGTATAATTTATGGATTTAATGTTGCCAAAATGCAACCAAATTGCATTAGAAAGTTGAAATATGATATAAAGCGACTATACTAATATATTTGACTAACTATAACATTGTAATAGTCAAGTTAGCAAAATATTTACCTATACCATATATGGCTGGAGCCAATCAACCAGTACAAAAATAATCATATCTGGCTAAATATTTACAAAATGCTAACAAGAATAAAATAGAATGGTACAATACTTCAGTATACCTTAAAAATGAACAAACTCAGTTGAAAATAAAGTCAATTATAAAAGAACTTAACTTATAAGAGTGAGATTTGTCACACTATGAAAAAAGGACATCTCAAGACCAATCAATGATGCTATGTCATCCTGTAATGATAATAATATATGTAAAGAGTAACCAGGTATCACAAAAGATAGACAATATAATAAACTCTGAGTTTACACTAGTGAAATACTACATATATTAAAGAAAGAGACTAATTATTGTGTTATAACATTAACAAAAAATCTAGGCCATGACAGAGGCCATATAAAATTGTAATTATATATGTATTACCTATGTTAAAATTTGTTTGTTTTGTTATAGGAAGGTAGTAATGTTGGATGTTCAGATTGTGGAAGAGACATAATGCTTTCACAACAATTTTTTGTTATAAAAATTGAATTTTCATGACAACAACCCAAGGTGGGAGTTGTATATTGTGTTACGTATTAGACTTAATTTAATTAAAAACCAATCATAATTAGTATCGCTAGATTCAGTTGAAAACAGAGAATCTAAATGTAATAATGGCATACAAATTGTGAGTACTAATGTAAAACTGTTTGATAAATACCAGTGTAATTTTTGAAATATCCTTAGTATGAAGAATAAGAAATTCGTTCTAAAAGCTTCTACGGAAGTGAAAATTGTTCCATGACATTCCATTTCGTTTATTCTCGAACAATCTAGAAAGAATTTTTACACAAGTATACCGGAAATCGATGAAAACAGTCAGCCTGAATTAGTATAAAAGAGAGACCAAATTCGACCCAAAAACACTTGAAACTTGAACTCCAGAACTGATGCATCACCCACGACACTGATCAACGCAGCTAAGGCGAAATCGAGAGGCGAGAAATCGACACAAGACCCGAAGAAAGGCTTTTCCCGTACATAGACAAACAGACTGACATAACCTCTACTAGAATCTACGCCAAAGTGTTGCTGAAATAGAGCAGCGACACGGCAAATTTTAATAGAAATCACGCAGCCAGAACGTCAACGGCCCAGGAGGGACCAAAACTTTAAATAGAGAACGAATTCTGCTGTGTTCGCATAGACTGACTAACTTGACAATAATCCCCTTAACGTAAACAAACAATACACAAAGCCTTTCTCGACACTGCATGGGAATCAGCGCTACGGCGGCCAATTTCTGAATCAACGCGAAACAGATGTTTCGTAGTGGCGGCGTTTGAACGATAATCTACTGCCAAACGTTTTTACAAAAAGTGCGGAAATAGTAAATGATCGCAATTTTGACTTAAAATAGATTCAGTGCACAAATGAAGAGGCGAGATTGAAAAACTACCCGAGAGGAGTGTCCAGTGCGAGATTAATTAACCATTGGAACGTGAGTTACCGAAATTAAAGTAATTTTTTTACCTGGTTACATTTATCACACAGTTGTACTACACATGCCACACACCTTCAAATCACTTAGTTTTTCTTGTAAGGCATCTTATTGATATGTCTTGGTAGTTCAAAGGAGTCACGTCCTGAGAGTAAAGATTTTTTCACATAATAAACTCATGCTTTTCAACTGAGTTAAAAAATTTTAAAACACTAGCCGATACTTGATTGGATAAATAAAATTGTCAATAATAATAATAAGAATAACTTATGAATTTTTTCTTTTGCAACTCTGCAATTTTATAATTTTTTATATGAATGTTAGTCCTTCAGACGATTTGTTTGTTTTTGAAGAATCATTAAACTTACCTGATTTTTCCAAGCTAAACTGACTTGTTTATATTTTTTCATAGGAGCAAGATTTAAAAATTTTAATTTTTTTATTAATCACATTTTATTCTTGGAACAAACGATTCCAAGTGGCGCCCACAAAAAACATAGTATTAAGTTGTGTTACAGGACTACATCACCGCAGAGGATCCAGTCAACAGTAAGTAACAAAAGTGCGCGGAGGTAGCGCCCGACATTTCACAACACATTACACACACTTTTTTCTTTTTGTTATAAATTGGCAGCCCAACTAGTGAGGCTTGAAAAAGACGGAACAAGCCCGGCAACTACCAACAGATCAAAATGCCGCAACCTAAGGGAAAAAAGCGAAGAAGAATGTGGAACCCGAGTTAAGTGTGGAAGACGGAGAGGCAGTACAAATGGAGGAAACGGAATTAGAACCGCCCACACTAGAAATGGAAAGACCAGTACAAACGGCAGAGGAATTAGAAGAACAAACGGGAGAAGAACCCATACAAATGGTAGAACAAACAGAGAATCCCGAACCAGAGAAAATAACAGGGAGTATTGACGTGAATATATTAATGATGATGATCCAAAAAAGTAATGAGCAAATGCTCCAAAGAATGGACGAAAAAATGAACAAAAATACAGAATCCTTGAAGGAGGATATGAACAAAAATACAGAATCCCTGAAGGAGGAGAATAATAAAAACAGGCTGGAAGATAAGGAGAAATTAGACAAAAACATATAATCTTTAAAGAAGGATATAACCGAGAAAATAGATGACAATGGGAAAAAACTGGAGATATTCCAGGAGGAGAATAAAAAAAGTATAGAAGTCCAGAAAGACGTTAGCGAGAGGATACAGAAAACATATGACATCGCTAACAGGCTGGACGAACAAATAAAAACTAACAAAAATAGTATACTGGAAATAGACCAGAGAGAGAAGAACCTGCAGGAAAGATTAGAGGCGCTGAGAGACACACCTATAGTAAATACTCATACGTGTCATGGTGAAAACAGGGAAGTAATCAACTTCCAAAACTATCGACGAAACCCAATGGAATTTTTAGAAAGAATGGAGGAGTTTATTGGGAAAAATAGAGAAACAAGGTGGGATAGGATAAGAGAGATGCTTGACGAGACGTTTAAAAACACTTGGGATAACTGGTGGATAGCGGTACGACCCGAAATCACGAATTTGGCCGAGTTTAAACGCCAGTTTAAGGAAAAGTATTGGTCGGAGACTGCATAAAACAGGGTAAGAATGGACATTTTCTATGGCAAATACGACGCGTCCAATGGACAGTCCCCGACGTCTTATTTCCTAGGAAAGGTATGTTTAGCACGGAAGTTGATACCGCCGATCCCAGAAGAATGTTTGGTAAGGCAATTAGCTGGACATTACAGTTATGGTATCAAAGATGCTCAATTATACCAACAGCTCAGTAAAATAGCCGATCTGGCCAAATTACTAGAAAATTGTGAATCCACTGGAAGGTTCCAGGATTACCAACCCCCCAATCGTAAGGTATAATACAATAACAACAATAACGGTCCAAACCGGAATGGAGGTGGAAACGGTAATAACCTGAACACAAATAGTCAGAATAATAATACCCCACCAAATAGCCGAAGTGATAACACTCAGGGTCCAAATAACCGCAACTGTCCGGGACCAAACAGAGGTAATTACACCTTGAATAATTACGGTAGGAACTTCCACCAGGGAAACAGTTATCGCGGTAATAACTATAGGGGAAATAATTATGGTCAACGTAATGGTTATCGTAACGGGGGCGACCAAGGAGGAGGAGATAGGAGAAATCATGAATATAGGCCCCAGGTAAATTACATGATGGCCGATAATCGACGACCATATCCACCCAATTTACCAAGTTACGGGTATATGACTCAACAGACCCGAGGTAACCAGGGTGATACGGCGAATAACCGTCAGCATTTTCAGGGGGTAGGAGTTGCGAACCACCCAGAAACGTAAATGACAACCAACAGGAGCCAAACGCTAACCAAAATAATAATGAGAATTGGGTAACAGTCCACGAAAATCCGGGTTTTTCATTACAGCATAATCAGGCAAGTAATGACGAAAGACCGCGAACAGTTCAGGTAAACCATGTATTGGCAGAAACTAGCCAAGAACCAAATAATAACCCTAGAAATGAAAGTGAAATAGAGGAGGAATTCCGATATGCAGAAAAGATATGGCCCAAACATGTGGTGAGATGGTAATGCCATGGATTAATCATCCAGAATAAATGTCATAGACCAGGCATTTGAAGGAGTAGAGGTGCTAAACATCGAAAGTCGGATATTGAAAAGAGAAGGAATTAAAAGGAATGGGAATGATAAATAACGACATAATATAAGGATCACACAACCAAAAGGGGTTGAAATAATCAAAGTAATTAACCCAAACTGACAAAATATAAACCCAAATATTATCAAACATAAAAACAATACCTACGAGGTAACTGACACGCTTAGTAACAAAGCAAATAGATGGTTGGATGGATGCACGGGCGTCTTGCGCCCTAATTTGTGTGCGTTGTCCAGGCCTAAGCCTGATGAACGCCAGGTGCCAACAGTTCAGCGCGGTCGTTTGCTCTGCTCAAGGATGTTATGGTGCAGTCCGCGGGTCCATGATAAATTAACATGGCCACCACGGTGGCAAGCTGATGCTTTAGCTTCAGCCAATTGTCCGGCCAAGGCGCGACACCATGGTCCCCTCAGGCTAACCTTTGGGAACGTGGTGACGCACTGGCGAGGACAAGAAGCTCGAGCGCCCTAGGGCGTCGGCCGAAATGGTGGGTAATGTCACCGAGACAGCCAGCTTTCGCAAGGAAGGCACTTGCACAACCTCGCGGGAGCTCATGTCTCAGGTCATTACCTGCCAAGTCAACAAAGCAGGTGCTGACGGGGATCTTGGTCGTTATTATGGCTTCAGCCAATCGCAACGCCTGGACGCGTCTCATTGGTCTCCGGGACATAGCCCACGGAAACTCAGAGACGCGCTGGCGAATACAAGAGGCTCGTCTGCCCGAAGGCAGCGGCCGAGTCGACGGAACTTATCACCGGGGCAGTCGGCTTTCGCAAGGAAGGCATTTGCACAACCTCGCGAGAGCCCATGTCCCGGATCAAGGCCCTGCCATATCGGCAAAGCCAATGCTGGCAATAATCTATCCATTCAATCTGCCGCAGAATGATTGACTACAGTTTCGGCAGGCGCAGGTAGTGATTGATGGTGATCGGTGCAGATTTCCAGAAGGTTGGGGGATTCGATTCTGGGGGGTTCATGTGATGAATATAGGGGGGGTCGTCTAGCAGCGCCCTAGGGCGCCTGACGCGGCGAGGAGGCGGAGAATTCTCCATGCTGTTAAGCCTTCGGAGGTGCGGGTAAGAGGACTCGCCTGCCTTGGCGAACAGATTCGTTGCCAGGGACCAGACGAAGACCTCTAAGGTGGGAACACGCAGACCCCGATGTATGGCGGTATTTCGCACATACCACGGGGACCCCGTGAGGGAGCGTAGGGTCCAGTTCTGAAATGTAGTCAGCCTATGCCTGTTGGTGGCCGACAGGAGAGCCCACCAGGCGGGTGCCGCATAAGTGAGTACTGTTCGGAGGAACAGTAGATACAATGTAAGTTTGGTACGGACAGCCAGGCAGCTGTTCCGCGAAAGCATAGGTGATAGTTTGGCTCTGACGCCACGAGCCAAGTTGAGGGTTGAGGTCACGTGGGCGTTGAAGTTTAAGTGCCGATCAAGCCGAACACCTAGGTACTTCACCGTCTCGGTCCAGTTGATGGGTCTCCCCTCTAAGGAGACGGATTGGCATCGGGAAATGGACTTATGCGTAAAGCAGATCGCCTCGGAATTCTCCGTATTGATCGCTACCCGCCATTTCCTTAGCCAGTCCGGAAGCATAGCCACCTGGCGTTGTAACATTACGCTCGTCCGCCAAGGCGAAAGCGAGCTAAAATGAAACATCGCGTCGTCGGCAAATAGAGATAACGTGACCCCGGGATAAAAACAAAGTTTTGCATTTGCATTGAATAGTGGGGCGTCTTTGCACCCGTGGCTTATTGCAGCTTCCGTGACGTGCCCGATGGCTGCCAGAAGAAAACAGTGATGGACTTTCAAAAGAAGGTGGCCTAAATATTCGGGAGGGGCACGCCAACCAGTTAACTGAGAAGGCGGCGGAAAATTTTTTCAATTTTGTTATATATAGGTTCCGGGTCATGGTAACACTGCCACCGGGCGCGGGGCGAACGGCAGATGCCGCACGCGCCCGGCCCGGCATGCAGGCGCCTTGTAGCGCCGGTCGTTCCCCGCGAGGCAGGGATCCGCCGTGTCTTTGGCATCGGTAACAGCGCCAAGCAGTCTGAAAATGATGGATGGATGGATGGATGCACGGGCGTCTTGCGCCTTAATTTTTGTGCGTTGTCCAGGCCTAAGCCTGATGAACGCCAGGTGCCAACAGTTCAGCGCGGTCGTTTGCTCTGCTCAAGGATGTTAAGGTGCAGTCCGCGGGTCCATGATAAATTAACATGGCCACCACGGTGGCAAGCTAGTGCTTTGCTTCAGCCAATTGTCCGGCCAAGGCGCGACACCATGGTCCCCTCAGGCTAACCTTTGGGAACGGGGTGACACACTGGCGAGGACAAGAAGCTCGAGCGCCCTAGGGCGTCGGCCGAAATGGTGGGTAATGTCACCGAGACAGCCAGCTTTCGCAAGGAAGGCACTTGCACAACCTCGCGGGAGCTCATGTCTCAGGTCATTACCTTACCAAATCAACAAAGCAGGTGCTGGCGGGGAACTTAATCGTGATCAAGGCTTCAGCCAATCGCAACGCCTGGTCGCGTCTCATTGGTCGCCGGGACATAGCCCACGGAAACTCAGAAACGCGCCGGCGAATACAAGAGGCTCGTCCGCCCGAAGGCAGCGGCCGAGTCGGCGGAACTTGTCACCGGGGCAGTCGGCTTTCGCAAGGAGGCATTTGCACAACCTCGCGAGATCCCATGTCCCGGATCGAGGCCCTGCCGAATCGGCAAAGCCGATGCTGGCAATAAATCTATCCATTCAATCCGCCGCAGCATGATTGACTAAAGTTTCGGCAGGCGCAGGTGGTGATTGATGGTGATCGGTTCAGATTTCCAGAAGGTTGGGGGGATTCGTTTCTGGGGGTTCATGTGATGAACTTAGGGGGGGTCGTCTAGCAGCGCCCTAGGGCGCCTGACGCGGCGAGGAGGCGGAGCATTCTCCATGCTGTTAAGCCTTCGGAGGTGCGGGTAAGAGGACTCGCCTGCCTTGGCGAACAAATTCGTTGCCAGGGACCAGACGAAGACCTCTAAGGTGGGAACACGGAGACCCCGATGTATGGCGGTATTTCGCACATACCACGGGGACCCCGTGAGGGAGCGTAGGGTCCAGTTCTGAAATGTAGTCAGCCTATGCCTGTTGGTGGCCGACAGGAGAGGCCACCAGGCGGGTGCCGCATAAGTGAGTACTGTTCGGAGGAACAGTAGATACAATGTAAGTTTGGTACGGACAGCCAGGCAGCTGTTCCGCGAAAGCATAGGTGATAGTTTGGCTCTGACGCCACGAGCCAAGTTGAGGGTTGAGGTCACGTGGGCGTTGAAGTTTAAGTGCCGATCAAGCCGAACACCTAGGTACTTCACCGTCTCGGTCCAGTTGATGGGTCTCCCCTCTAAGGAGAGGGATTGGCATCGGGAAATGGACTTATGCGTAAATCAGATCGCCTCGGATTTCTCCGTATTGATCGCTACCCGCCATTTCCTTAGCCAGTCCGGAAGCATATCCAACTGGCGTTGTAACATTACGCTCGTCCGCCAAGGCGAAAGCGAGCTAAAATGAAACATCGCGTCGTCGGCAAATAGAGATAACGTGACCCCGGGATAAACAGGCAGATCGTTCGTGTACAGTACATACAGAACGGGGCCGAGGACAGATCCTTGTGGGACGCCGGCGGAGACAGGGCGAACCCGAGAGAACGCCCCATCTACGCTGATCCTGAAGGTGCGATCCGTCAGATAGGATCGGAGCAAGTGGACGATAGATGTCGGGATTGGCGAATGCGCCAGTTTGTAGAGCAGGCCTTCGTGCCAGACTTTATCGAAGGCTTTGCTCACATCCAACAGGACAGCGCCTGTTGCCTGATGATGGTTGGCAGCGTCGGCTAGATAGGTGACAACCCGTACTAGCTGAAGAGTAGTCGAGTGCCTCGGCCTAAACCCAAACTGCTCCTCGCGGATGAAACCATCCACCAGGGGCCGAATACGGGCCAGGAGAAGACGCTCGAATACCTTCGAGATTACTGGCAATAGTGATATTGGGCGGTAGCTTCCAGGTAGCGTGGGCGGCTTTTTAGATTTCTGGATCATGATGACGATGGCAGTTTTCCACAGGCGAGGGAAGTAACTCAGCCGGAGACAGGAGTTGAACAGCTCAAGAAGAACGTCAACTGCCGAAGGCGGGAGATTCTGCAACGCAGCGGCGCCGATGCGATCGGGGCCAGGGGCCTTTCTCTTCTTCAGTCGGCTTAGGACAGACGCAAGGTCATCCTCGTCGACCGAAATAGGAGGATCAATGGGGGGAGCAGAAAAGTATCCAGATAGGAAATCCCTGACGACGGCCACATGAGCCGGGTCAGAGATGCCTCTATGGACGGTGAACTGGTCCTCAATGCAGTCGGCGAAGACCTCCGCCTTGCCTTCTGCAGAGGATACAGTGCCGTCCGGGGTATTCAAGGGATGGCGAGTCCTCTTTTCGCCTTTTAGTCTACCAGCGGCTCTCCATACAGAGGCGTGGTCGACTTCCAAGGACTCCAAATAGGAGTCCCATCGATTCGCGTTTACGTCAAGCAGAAGCTGCGAGACGTGTTCCGACTGGGCTCGAAAGCGCCGTCTAGCGGCAGGGTCACGGGTATGGTGCCATCTGCGGCGGAGCTGGCGCCGTAATCGGATGGCTTGGAGAACTTCCGCAGGAAGGTCGGAGCGTTTATTACTCACCGGAACAGTATAGGCGTTTTTATCCATTGCAGACTGGACAAGGTCCTGGAGCTGATGTACCCGGAGATCCACGTCGTCACAAGAGACGAGTGGGTCCGGAGGGACAGATGGCAACTGCCTGGCCAGATCATCGTGGTAGGATCGCCAATTGACTCTCCTAACAGGATGATCGGGAAGTCGGGGTGAGACCGACGGCAGCAAGACAGTTACAAGTAGGGGGTCGTGATCGGACGATAGGTCCGACACCGCGCTGACTTGTAGATGAAAGGGGATGGCCTTGACAATTACGATGTCAAGGACATCCGGCGGATAACCCGCAGTGGGAAAGTGTGTCGGTTCGGACGGGCCGATGATGAGGACGCTGGGATCATCTTCGACAGCCCTACGGAGAGAATTGCCGTAGGGGTTTTACGTTCTGCTGTTCCAAGAGGGATGCTTGGCATTAAGGTCTCCGGCTACGATGGTTGGGAGATCGCTGTCCAGGAGGGCGTCCCACTCCTCATGCGGTGGAGCTCGATGGCCGGGCGGGAGGTACGCAGAAACAAAGCGCACCTCCAGGCCGGCTACATCCAGCGCCACAGCACATGCTTCGATGAGGGTAGTTTCAGGGGCAGGGAGTTCTCTATGAGAGTGTCGCCTGTGGACTAAGATCGCCACTCCGCCAGATGCTCGGTGGCGATCGGGACCATTCCTGTCTTTCCTGTAGCAAGCATAGGCTGGCAGGGAAAATCGCCGGTTAGGGGCAAGATGAGTTTCGGAGAGGAGTACGACATCTGCGTCGTACTCGACAAGGAAAGCTGCCAGTTCGGCCCGACGCGCCGGAATGCCATCTGCATTCCACGCGACGAACCGGAACTGTCTAGCCATGGTTAGATGAGGGGACGATCAGGGCGATCAGCGATGTTAGGATCGCCATGAGTATTGTCGGGACATCCCGAGCAGCAAGAATTTTCGGAACAATGCCGCTGACCCAGGCCATCAGCTGAGCCTCAGTGACCAGTGGTGATCCACCGGCCTCAGGGGCCTGACTAGCCGGCGCTGGGGCCGCGGAAGGTGCAGATGCCGCCTCCAGGGGAGGGTGGGCAATTGGAGCTGGCTGCTCGGGGGCTGGCGAGATTTCCATGGAAATCGCAGGGGCCTGGGCAACAGGAGCAGGCTCCTGGCCGGGTAGTTGCTGGGCAGCCGGAGGGGCGTTGTTAGCCTCCGGGTATAGTTGTTTTGCCACAATTGGTTTTCGATTCTTGCGCTTAGCGCGCCGTTTCTTAGGCGGCTGGGTCTGTGAGGGGGGTACTGCGGGCGTTGCCGCTTGAGGAGAAGGCACTCCGGCAGGTGCTGAGGTTCTGGGGGCCACAGTGGGCGCCGTAGCGACCGCTGCAGCGTATGTTATGGTTCCTCCAGCGGCAGGAGCCGCAGGAAGAGCCGTAGATGCTGAGGCGGGTGGTTGGACTGCCGCCCGCTTCGAGGGTCTAGGAGCTGGGCGAGGAGGTTCAACCTGACGGTTTTGCTCCCGCTGCTGTTTCTTTAGGGCCTTCTTAAAATGATTACAACCCCTAAAGTTAGCCGGGTGGCTACCTCCGCAGTTGCAGCACGTCGCGGGTTGAGGCTTCACAACGGGACAATTCTCGTTGTGGGCCTCGCCGCAGCGTACACAACGCGGCGGCATCTTACAAAAGGCCGATGAGTGGCCGAATCGCTGGCATTGAAAGCACTGGGAAGGCCCAGGCTTACTACTAAATGCTCTAACCTGTACCCGGAGGCACAGAATGGTTTCCAGGTTATAGACTTCTGCGAAGGAACCAACCTTCTGGATCCTGATGTAAAAGGAATTACTTTTCCTTTTCCGATCACCGGATAGGAGAGGGACAACGGAGGTAGGGAAGAAACCCTTCTCCGCCAGATCCTCCCAGATCCACAAGATCGGTGTGTCGTGGGGAATCCCGGACACCACAATCTTGAGTTCCCTCTCCTCAGGGAGGGGGAAGGTGTGAAAAGCGCGACCGGAGTCGGCCAGGAATTTCTGGCAAGCCCGAAAGTCCTGGATCGACTTCGGAAGCAGTCGAATGGACGAGCCTTGGCTTTTGGCCTCAACTCGCCCAGACGGCACTACTAAATTCAGCTCCCGTAGGAGGGTATGCCAATCGGTGCACTGAGGCACGACAATCGGCGGAATCTTGGGTTGCTTAGGTGGGGTTTCTGGTTCCGGTACTATGTTACCAGGGGAAGGTGACTTGCGACCTGCCGACTCTGCAGCCACGCCTCGCTTCGCCGGGACAGTCCGTTTTGGGGAAGTCGGCCTGCTTCCACCGCTACCTCGCTGTTTCCGGCTACGCACGGGCTGGAAGCCGTCCTCCGTCTCCATCTCGGAGTCCGACGACAACGTAGCGCCAAGGGCTACGGCATAGGCAATGGATAGTGGGTCCTGGGAAGGACCAACACAAGGCTGGTCCCTCACGGGAGGGACAGATGTTTCATGCTCCTTAGCAGAAACAGCAGAAGGCTGGGCCTGCGAAGGAACAGAGGATTGGCGACCCTTAGAAGGACCAGCACAAGGCTGATCCCCCGCGGGATGGTCTGATGCTTTATGGCTCTCTGCAGGATCGGAATTACGCCGGGCCTGCAAAGCTGGAGTTGGTTGGTGGTCCTTAGCAGGACCAACTGAAGGTTGGTCCCGCGAAGAATCACCAGATGCTCGGCGGGCCTTAGAGGGACCTTCGCCGCGGACAGGTTCAGAATTTGGAGCGGGACCAGCAGAAGGCTGAACCCGCGAAACTTCATTAGATGCTGGGTCTTGGATGGGACTATCGCCGCGGACTGCAGGGATTCTTACCATTGGGCCATCTGTGGAGCTTAGCATTACGCTTCGCAGCACAGATGGCTTCAGCAAGGGGGCTACCCTGCCATCGGATTTATTATGGCCCTTATTAGGACCACAACTCTCCGCGGACAGGGGCTCCCCTTGGTCTCGTCCCGACATCGCCGTCGCCAACGGGTGTCGGGTACGCTCTTGGGCGGGGGAGAGAGCAAACTCCCGTTCCGAACCGCACTAGCACTTTGTCACTGGCACTCACCACACTCCGGCACAGAACACCGCGCACAAAGTAGGAGCAATAGCCCGCACACGAGACTTCTCGCGAACTGGCCGAAATTCTGGCCCACTCGAACTAATCCGATATTTAGCCAAATGGCTAGGTCAGGAAGAGGATTTTGAGGTTAGGAATTCTGTTCTTGTCGTTTCAATCGCAGGAAGTAGAATGTCTGCCAGTCTGAAAATCAACTTACTTGGGGAAGGTATCTGACTGGTAACATAGTATGATAGTATGGTAACAAGGAGGTAGATTGCTCGGGAACCTAAATTAGAGCAAACAGAATTACGGGGGGTCGTCTAAGATCGCCCGAGGGCGTTTGACACGTATAGCGGGAGGTGGTTCAGACGTGCTGATAGATCGGAGATAAGGAAAGGACGAGGTCGCTGCAGAAGCAAAGAGAGTTTCGGCAAGCGACCGGACAAAATCGGCAAGGGTAGGAACTCGAAGGCCTCCACGAATGACATCATTTCTCACAAACCATGGAGACCCCGACAAGGATCTGAGGGTACGGGCCTGGAAAGCTTCCACCCTACACTTGTTAGTGGTCGACACAAGCGACCACCATGCGGGAGCAGCATAGGTCAATACTGACCGGAGAAACAAAAGATAGATGGTAACTTTAGTGCGCAAAGCCAGGCGGTTGCGGCACGAGAGCATGGGAAATATTTTGGCTCGGACGCCTCAAGCTTTGTTGAGGGTAGCAGTCACGTGGCCGTTGAAGCTAAGGCGCTGGTCTAGCCGAACGCCCAAATACTTCACCGACTTTTGCCAGACGATAGGCCTCCCTTCGAGGGAGAGGGCCTGGCATCGGGAAGTGGACTTGTTGGTGAAACAGATCGCCTCGGATTTCTCCGCGTTGATCAGCACCCGCCACTTCCGTAGCCAGGCCGGAAGCAGATTCAACTGACGCTGCAGCTTTGAACACGCAATTCGCGGGGACAGGGAGCTGCAGTAATACATTGCGTCGTCAGCGAATAGAGATAACGTGACTCCAGGAATAACAGGCAGGTCGTTCGTGTACACTAGGTACAGAACGGGGCCGAGGACAGATCCCTGCGGAACGCCAGCGGCGACGGGTCGGACTGACGAACAGGACCCTTCGACGCTAACCCTGAAGGTACGATCACAGAGGTATGACCGCAAGAAATGCACAATGGACGGTGGGATGGGGGAGTGAGCTAGATTGTAGAGAAGACCTTCGTGCCAGACTTTGTCGAAGGCCTTACTCACGTCCAACAAGACAGCGCCCGTAGACTCTTTCTTGTTGGCGGCGTCGGATAATGCTGTGACAACTCGGACGAGTTGTAAAGTTGTCGAGTGCTCTCTACGGAACCCGAACTGTTCGCTCCGAATAAAGTTATCCAGCAGCGGCCAGATACGGGCGAGTAGGAGACGCTCAAACACCTTTGAGAGTACTGGCAACAACGATATGGGACGATAGCTGCCTGCAAGCATTCGAGGCTTGCCGGGCTTGGGAATCATACAGATGTTGGCATTTTTCCACAGGCGGGGGAAGTATTGCAGCCGGAGACTGGAGTTGAACAGATCCAGGACCAATTCAACGCCCGAGGCCGGGATATGTTGCAAAGCTGCGGCCCCGATCCGATCAGGACCAGGGGCGCGACGTCGGTTCAGTCGACAAATAGACGAAACTAGTTCGTCCCTGTCGAAGAGAGCGGGAGGGTCAGGTGGAGGGCGGGAAAAATATCCAGATAGGAAGTCTCGAACCACTACCGAGAAGGCAGGGTCCGAGACGCCTCCATGAACGGTGAATTGAGTCTCCATGCAGTCGGCGAAGACTTGCCTTGCCTTCCGATGAAGAAACAATGCCGTTCGGGGTAGTCAGCGGGTTGCGAGTACGCTTCTCGCGAGTAAGGCGACTCGTCGCTCTCCAGACGGAGGCTGGGTCGACTTCAAGGGACTCAAGGTATGAGTCCCACTGATCAGAATTTACGTCCCGCAAAAGTTGCTGGACGTAAAGAGACAGGGCCTGAAACCGTCGTTTGACGGCGGGATCTCGGGTTCGTTGCCATCTGCGGCGGAGCTTGCGCCGAAGCCAGATGGCGTGGATAACTTCCGGTTGAAGGGCCGATTTACGATTCACCTCTACGTTGTATGTGTGTCGATCCATGACACCTTGGACCAACTCCTGAAGATGAGTGGCACGGAGATCCAGATCGTCACGAGTGGCGATCGGGTCCGCTGGGACAGATGGTAACCTTCGAGATAGCTCGTCGTGATAGGAGCGCCAGTTGACCCTCCTAGCAGGACCAGCGGGAAGTCGGGGTGAAGCCGACACATCTCGAACAGTTATTAGTAGGGGATTGTGATCAGACGAGAGGTCTGACACTGACGAGACCTGGATGTTATGGGCCACGTTCCTGACTACAACTACATCAAGAACGTCCGGTCGGTGACCGGCATAGTGGAAGTGGGTAGGATCATCAGGGCCGATGACGTGCGTATCCGGGTCGTCCAGGACGAACCGGCGGAGTGATCTGCCGTAGGCGTTGGTAGCCCTACTGTTCCAAGAAGGATGTTTGGCGTTGAAGTCGCCGGCTGCAATTGTCGAGATTGGGTGGTCGAGGAGAGCGTTCCACTCCTCAGGCGGGGGCGGCGGGCTCAGGCCAGGCCGGAGATACGCGGAAACAATGCGCAACTCCGAGTCGCCTGCGTCCACTGCCACCGCGCAACCTTCGATGAGTCGAGTAGTGAGGGGGGTAGTGGCCTATGGGATATCCGCCTGTGGACCAGAATCGCCGTACCCCCAGACGGGGGTTGGCGCGGCTGTAGGGGACGATCCTGACGATAACAAGTGGAAGCAGGATGGGTTTCGGAGAGAAGCACGACATCAACGTCGTACTCCACGACGAAAGCCGCCACCTCAGATCGGCGAGAGGAAACGCCATCGGCGTTCCAAGCGACGATCCGCAGGGATCTAGCCATTGAGGGGGAGGAGAGGGAAGAGAGCAGAGAGGGATTGGAATACTAACATCAGTACTGTCGTGGTGTCAGGAGCAGACCTGATGCTTTCAACAAGTTGAGTGGCCCAAGCCGTCAGGGGGTCCGCTGGAGCCCGAGAAAATTCCCGGGACCCGCGCGGACGTTCCTGAGGAACTTCAGCCAGGACTGTAGATGGCGCTGGGTTGGCGGACTGAACTATGGTCTGCTCACGCGGAGGTTGGGAGATGACAGGGGCGGGAGGGTCCCGCTGAGGTTGGGCAGGTCGAGCCTGCTGATGGCGTCGGCCGGGAGTCCGGCGACGCGAGCGCTTTTTTGGTACCCTTTCGGGCGGAAGTAGGTTTTGATGATGTCTTAGCAGCGACAGCTGCATAGGAAGGGCCGGGCGCTCCGGCAGGCGCCGGTAGTGGAGCCGTCACAGGCGCCGCCGGAGCGACGCCTGCAGGCGGGACTGAGACCGCGGGAGCGACAGGAGTCGCTGCCGGGGCCTTGACAGATGTACCGGAGAGAGGGGGGAAGACCTCTCGCCGATTAGGGGCCGGGCCAGCTACACGACGCTGCGCGCCAGGGCGCGCAGATCGCTGCTGTCTTTCTGCCTCGATATATTTAATACATCCCCGGTAACTAGCCGGATGGGCGCCCTCGCAGTTGCAGCAGTACGGGACAAAACCCGGCACACAAGGCTTATCACAGCCACGGTGAGGGTCGCCGCACCGCACGCAACGTGGGGGCGCATGACAGAATAGGGAAGAGTGCCCGAAGCTCTGGCAGTTGAAACACTGGGCAGGGCCTGGGCGCGGGTCAAATGATCTGACTGTCACCCGCAGGTGAAGAAGTGTTTGGAGGCCATAGACCTCCTCGAAATTTCCAGTCTTGAGCAATTTAACTAGAAAAGTATTGACGGGATGCTTGGAGTCCCCTTTGCCAGCGTGCAAAACCGACGCGGCTGTTGGCGTATAGCCAAGAGACGTCAGCGCCTGCACGATAGCATCGGAGGGAGTATGATAGGGAATACCCTGGATAACAATTTTAACCTCACGCTCCTCAGGGAGAGCGAAGGTATGAAAGGATATATTCCGCGCTGACAGAAAGTGCTGAACAGCGCGGAAGTCGACAATGGTTTTGACGACCAGCTTCAGCGATTTGCCGGAGCATTTCGCTTCCACGGACGTCGAAGGAAGGGCGGAACGGAGGTTGGCCAAAAGCTGGGTATAATTCCTATTATCGGGGATGATAATAGGAGGAAACTTAAGGGTAGAAGGGTCAGGCTTAGAGGAAGATGATGCAAGATTGACAGACTGCCGGCCGCTGTTACCTGAATCAGCGACCTGGTTTGGTGAGGCGGGAGACTGACTGGCGGCGAGCTTTCGCTTGCGTTTGGCGCGCTTGCCATTCACAATCGAAAACTCTTCATCTCCCGACCCAGCACTCCCCATATGCACGTCAGAAATATCACTGTCACTGCCACTTTCACAATTATCACGGGGGAGAGGTGAAGAGAGAGGAGCAGAACCGCAAGCTCCCAGGAGAGAGCTTAACGGTTCCGACAAAGGTATATCGGCGTTATTTGACGCCATTTCGGAAGCCCGAAATGGACGTCAAAGGTGTTTAAAGAAGTAAGAACTCACCAGCACTGATTAAACTAACTGACAGGCACTGACACACGTACTCACCAGAAGCCGCACAGCACACGAACACAAAAACGGCCGCGCACTACACTGCACTAACGAATACTTGTAGCACACAAATTAATTGATACTGCACACAAATAATCACTTATGGAAGAAACTAAACACGATTTCTTCATGTGGTGAAGAAATCACTTTGATAGCTATACAGAGAAAGGTGAAATCACAAGGCAAAAATGCCACACAAAGTAACAAAGCCTACCCGGGCAACAGCTCTAGGTAGTCTAAAAACAAAGTAAATGATGGATGGATGGATGGATGCACGGGCGTCTTGCGCCCTAATTTGTGTGCGTTGTCCAGGCCTAAGCCTGATGAACGCCAGGTGCCAACAGTTCAGCGCGGTCGTTTGCTCTGGGCGCGGGAAATGGACTTATGGGTAAAGCAGATCGCCTCGGATTTCTCCGTATTGATCGCTACCCGCCATTTCCTTAGCCAGTCCGGAAGCATATCCAACTGGCGTTGTAACATTACGCTCGTCCGCCAAGGCGAAAGCGAGCTAAAATGAAACATCGCGTCGTCGGCAAATAGAGATAACGTGACCCCGGGATAGACAGGCAGATCGTTCGTGTACAGTACATACAGAACGGAGTCGAGGACAGATCCTTGTGGGACGCCGGCGGAGACAGGGCGAACCCGAGAGAACGCCCCATCTACGCTGATCCTGAAGGTGCGGTCCGTCAGATAGGATCGGAGCAAGTGGACGATAGATGTCGGGATTGGCGAATGCGCCAGTTTGTAGAGCAGGCCTTCGTGCCAGACTTTATCGAAGGCTTTGCTCACATCCAACAGGACAGCGCCTGTTGCCTGATGATTGTTGGCAGCGTGGGCTAGATAGGTGACAACCCGTACTAGCTGAAGAGTAGTCGAGTGCCTCGGCCTAAACCCAAACTGCTCCTCGCGGATGAAACCATCCACCAGGGGCCGAATACGGGCCAGGAGAAGACGCTCGAATACCTTCGAGATTACTGGCAATAGTGATATTGGGCGGTAGCTTCCAGGTAGCGTGGGCGGCTTTTTAGATTTCTGGATCATGATGACGTTGGCAGTTTTCCACAGGCGAGGGAAGTAACTCAGCCGGAGACAGGAGTTGAACAGCTCAAGAAGAACGTCAACTGCCGAAGGCGGGAGATTCTGCAACGCAGCGGCGCCGATGCGATCGGGGCCAGGGGCCTTTCTCTTCTTCAGTCGGCTTAGGACAGACGCAAGGTCATCCTCGTCTACCGAAATAGGAGGATCAATGGGGGGAGCAGAAAAGTATCCAGATAGGAAATCCCTGACGACGGCCAAATGAGCCGGGTCAGAGATGCCTCTATGGACGGTGAACTGGTCCTCAATACAGTCGGCGAAGACCTCCGCCTTGCCTTCTGCAGAGTATACAGTGCCGTCCGGGGTATTCAAGGGATGGCGAGTCCTCTTTTCGCCTTTTAGTCTACCAGCGGCTCTCCATACGGAGGCGTGGTCGACTTCCAAGGACTCCAAATAGGAGTCCCATCGATTCGCGTTTACGTCAAGCAGAAGCTGCGAGACGTGTTCCGACTGGGCTCGAAAGCGCCGTCTAGCGGCAGGATCACGGGTATGGTGCCATCTGCGGCGGAACAAAGTAATGGATGGATGGATGGATGCACGGGCGTCTTGCGCCCTAATTTGTTTGCGTTGTCCAGGCCTAAGCCTGATGAACGCCAGGTGCCAACAGTTCAGCGCGGTCGTTTGCTCTGCTCAAGGATGTTATGATGCAGTCCGCGGTCCATGATAAATTAACATGGCCACCACGGTGGCAAGCTAGTGCTTTAGCTTCAGCCAATTGTCCGTCCAAGGCGCGACACCATGGTCCCCTCAGGCTAACCTTTGGGAACGTGATGACACACTGGCGAGGACAAGAAGCTCGAGCGCCCTAGGGCGTCGGCCGATTTGGTGGGTAATGTCACCGAGACAGCCAGCTTTCGCAAGGAAGGCACTTGCACAACCTCGCGGGAGCTCATGTCTCAGGTCATTACCTTACCAAATCAACAAAGCAGGTGCTGGCGGGGAACTTAATCGTGATCAAGGCTTCAGCCAATCGCAACGCCTGGTCGCGTCTCATTGGTCGCCGGGACATAGCCCACGGAAACTCAGAAACGCGCCGGCGAATACAAGAGGCTCGTCCGCCCGAAGGCAGCGGCCGAGTCGGCGGAACTTGTCACCGGGGCAGTCGGCTTTCGCAAGGAGGCATTTGCACAACCTCGCGAGATCCCATGTCCCGGATCGAGGCCCTGCCGAATCGGCAAAGCCGATGCTGGCAATAAATCTATCCATTCAATCCGCCGCAGCATGATTGACTACAGTTTCGGCAGGCGCAGGTGGTGATTGATGGTGATCGGTTCAGATTTCCAGAAGGTTGGGGGGATTCGTTGCTGGGGGTTCATGTGATGAACTTAGGGGGGGTCGTCTAGCAGCGCCCTAGGGCGCCTGACGCGGCGAGGAGGCGGAGCATTCTCCATGCTGTTAAGCCTTCGGAGGTGCGGGTAAGAGGACTCGCCCGCCTTGGCGAACAAATTCGTTGCCAGGGACCAGACGAAGACCTCTAAGGTGGGAACACGGAGACCCCGATGTATGGCGGTATTTCGCACATACCACGGGGACCCCGTGAGGGATCGTAGGGTCCAGTTCTGAAATGTAGTCAGCCTATGCCTGTTGGTGGCCGACAGGAGAGGCCACCAGGCGGGTGCCGCATAAGTGAGTACTGTTCGGAGGAACAGTAGATACAATGTAAGTTTGGTACGGACAGCCAGGCAGCTGTTCCGCGAAAGCATAGGAGATAGTTTGGCTCTGACGCCACGAGCCAAGTTGAGGGTTGAGGTCACGTGGGCGTTGAAGTTTAAGTGCCGATCAAGCCGAACACCTAGGTACTTCACCGTCTCGGTCCAGTTGATGGGTCTCCCCTCTAAGGAGAGGGATTGGCATGGGGAAATGGACTTATGGGTAAAGCAGATCGCCTCGGATTTCTCCGTATTGATCGCTACCCGCCATTTCCTTGCCAGTCCGGAAGCATATCCAACTGGCGTTGTAACATTACGCTCGTCCGCCAAGGCGAAAGCGAGCTAAAATGAAACATCGCGTCGTCGGCAAATAGAGATAGCGTGACCCCGGGATAAACAGGCAGATCGTTCGTGTACAGTACATACAGAACGGGGCCGAGGACAGATCCTTGTGGGACGCCGGCGGAGACAGGGCGAACCCGAGAGAACGCCCCATCTACGCTGATCCTGAAGGTGCGATCCGTCAGATAGGATCGGAGCAAGTGGACGATAGATGTCGGGATTGGCGAATGCGCCAGTTTGTAGAGCAGGCCTTCGTGCCAGACTTTATCGAAGGCTTTGCTCACATCCAACAGGACAGCGCCTGTTGCCTGATGATGGTTGGCAGCGTCGGCTAGATAGGTGACAACCCGTACTAGCTGAAGAGTAGTCGAGTGCCTCGGCCTAAACCCAAACTGCTCCTCGCGGATGAAACCATCCACCAGGGGCCGAATACGGGCCAGGAGAAGACGCTCGAATACCTTCGAGATTACTGGCAATAGTGATATTGGGCGGTAGCTTCCAGGTAGCGTGGGCGGCTTTTTAGATTTCTGGATCATGATGACGTTGGCAGTTTTCCACAGGCGAGGGAAGGAACAAAGTAAAAGGTACGTATAACCAGACATCATTGAAAAAGTACCATGATTAAAAATCATAAGTCAAATACTCAATCAGTGAGCAAGTACCATGACCAGAAACCCAAGTCAAATACAGCATCATAGCGAAGGTACCTTGACTAAACATGTTAACGTGAACTTTTTAACTTAGCCATAATTAGAAGGGAGGTAGAGATTATTAAATAAATATAAGTATGATTATTATTAATAAATATTACGAGATGGACACATTCCACCGTAGGCAAGATTTATTTCCAATAGCCATGTCAACGTATATTTACCAACTTACCCGTACTTAGAGAAGGAGAGAGATTATTATTAATAAATATTACGAGAAGGACACCTTACACCAAAGGCATAAAGATATATATAAAATATAGATTTATTTCCAATAGCCATGTCAACGTATATTTACCAGCTTACCCGTACTTAGAGGAGGAGAGAGATTATTATTAATAAATATTACGAGAAGGACACTTTACACCAAAGGTATAAAGATATATATAAAATATAGATTTATTTCCAATAGCCATGTCAACGTATATTTACCATTTTAATATTCATTTTTAAAGTATCCAAGTCACTGTATTAAATAAATAATTGCTTATCTAATTGACTTGAAGTTAAGTTGGTCGTTTAATATGAATCCGCCGTCTTGTGAATTGTTCGTCTTTTTAAATTGTTTAAAGGCCTTGTAAATTTCGAATTCTTCTAATGTGTCCATATATCTGCCTTTTTTGCAAAAGTGCAATGGTTTAAAGTTGGTGTCAAAATCAGTGTAGTTATGATTATTATTTACGAGGTGACGTGCAAAGTTGGATTTGAGAATGTGGGTGTCGTTTTTTGGTAAATGTTCTTGGAAGCGTTTTTTGAACGCTCTGCCTTTTTGTCCAATATAGAAGCTGTTGCAATCGTCACATTGGATTTTATAGACACCTGTCCTCTGTTTTATTGGTTTTGCAGCTTTATGGTGAAGAATTTTCTTAATGTTGTTATCGGTCCGGAAAGTTAAAGTTATATTCAATTTTTTAAAAATGTTGGTTAATGTATGGGGTAAAGTTCGGCCGTAAATAGAAGTCACGTACGTGCTGTCTCGGTTACTACTCGGTTTTGTTTTCTTGTGCTTCTCTGTGCATTTAGTATATTTTAATATTTTGACGAGTTAATATTTTAACCATGGATTTTAATTTTAATTTATTACATCTTAATCTTAATGTCTGACGTTCTGTGAAGAGGAATTATTCTGAAGATGGGGCATATGCCCTGAAACGCGTCAAGCGGAATTACAAGTAAGTCACTCGACGGATTAGATAAGCAATTGTATATTTACCAGCTTACCCGTACTTAGAGAAGGAGAGAGATTATTATTAATAAATATTACGAGGTGGACACTTAGTAAAGGAGAAATACTCTCATATATTTGATACTAAATGGAAATGATAAATGGAAAAAAAAGGGAGAACAGTGTGTTACATAAGGAGGTAATGATGAATATAAATATAGCTATTAACATTGAATGATTTTAAACAATAATTTAACCTGCGGAGAACGATATATTAATATAATTGTGAAATAATCAGAAGAGTTTAAGAAAGGGAATTTATGTGTAGCAGCCTATTATCTTTGAATATTGTATTTTTTTTTATTTATTATTATTATTTGTTGCAAAGGTGCAATTATTATTTTCTGGACAGGGATGTGTTGCCTCTGATTTCAGTAGTTATAGATAGGAAGGGCAGAGAATGTATGCCATAGCGAGCCACTCTGACTCCCAACCCTCTATGAAAGTTAGGGAATTGATATGGAATTATATCGAAGATTAATTAATTAACATCAAGGTAAAAAGGAAAGGTATATGTGATACGACAAAGAACGAAATAGGAATATTGAGTTGGATTAATATATTAAAGGAGTAGTACAGGAATTTAATTATAAGATAAAAGAATGAAATATAAAGAAGCTAATAAAAGGTTAATATAGAGATGATAATTTCATCAAAACCAAAGATATGTTTTTCAAAAATTATCAACTTTAACGGAGAGGCATATGTAACGTCACAGAACGTTCCATAAAGGAAACCATTTAAATAGCAGTTATCATAAGAGGAAAGTGAGGTGAACAGTATCGAACCCAAGTAGTCCTAAAAAATTGTGTAATTTTGTCTAATAATTATTACTACTAACATGAAAAACGACCAAACTTTGACTAATACACAAATCCCCATATATATTATTAATGTGAATAACAGTGGAAAAACCATAAGACACTATAAGAGAGAGAAATAATGTCAGAATCAACCAGAATGAAGTCATTAATTATTAAGTTTTATAACTCTGAATAGAGTATTAAGAACTATTTTTTGTGAATGAATGGGCATGATCCATTATTATATTATGTAATGTAAATAAAACAAATGTATTAAATGATTTAAATACATTATTAGAAAGAGTTTAAGTTAAAATAAAAATTATATATTTGTTATGACAAAAAATATTAATGTGTTGGATTTGAGACCATACACCCAGATTTCATGGAAAAAATTAATTATTATCAGATTGAAATAGAAACTATGTATAATTGTCAAGCAGACAAAAGTGAACAATTTATCATAAATAAAGAAAGCTGTCAAATGAATAAAAAGCAGTCAAAATAGCCGAAAACCGTACTAACTAAAAACATGTGGTAGGCACATAATATTGTATAATTTATGGATTTAATGTTGCCAAAATGCAACCAAATTGCATTAGAAAGTTGAAATATGATATAAAGCGACTATACTAATATATTTGACTAACTATAACATTGTAATAGTCAAGTTAGCAAAATATTTACCTATACCATATATGGCTGGAGCCAATCAACCAGTACAAAAATAATCATATCTGGCTAAATATTTACAAAATGCTAACAAGAATAAAATAGAATGGTACAATACTTCAGTATACCTTAAAAATGAACAAACTCAGTTGAAAATAAAGTCAATTATAAAAGAACTTAACTTATAAGAGTGAGATTTGTCACACTATGAAAAAAGGACATCTCAAGACCAATCAATGATGCTATGTCATCCTGTAATGATAATAATATATGTAAAGAGTAACCAGGTATCACAAAAGATAGACAATATAATAAACTCTGAGTTTACACTAGTGAAATACTACATATATTAAAGAAAGAGACTAATTATTGTGTTATAACATTAACAAAAAATCTAGGCCATGACAGAGGCCATATAAAATTGTAATTATATATGTATTACCTATGTTAAAATTTGTTTGTTTTGTTATAGGAAGGTAGTAATGTTGGATGTTCAGATTGTGGAAGAGACATAATGCTTTCACAACAATTTTTTGTTTAAAAAATTGAATTTTCATGACAACAACCCAAGGTGGGAGTTGTATATTGTGTTACTTATTAGACTTAATTTAATTAAAAACCAATCATAATTAGTATCGCTAGATTCAGTTGAAAACAGAGAATCTAAATGTAATAATGGCATACAAATTGTGAGTACTAATGTAAAACTGTTTGATAAATACCAGTGTAATTTTTGAAATATCCTTAGTATGAAGAATAAGAAATTCGTTCTAAAAGCTTCTACGGAAGTGAAAATTGTTCCATGACATTCCATTTCGTTTATTCTCGAACAATCTAGAAAGAATTTTTACACAAGTATACCGGAAGTCGATGAAAACAGTCAGCCTGAATTAGTATAAAAGAGAGACCAAATTCGACCCAAAAACACTTGAAACTTGAACTCCAGAACTGATGCATCACCCACGACACTGATCAACGCAGCTAAGGCGAAACCGAGAGGCGAGAAATCGACACAACACCTGAAGAAAGGCTTTTCCCGTACATAGACAAACAGACTGACATAACCTCTACAAGAATCTACGCCAAAGTGTTGCTGAAATAGAGCAGCGACACGGCAAATTTTAATAGAAATCACGCAGCCAGAACGTCAACGGCCCAGGAGGGACCAAAACTTTAAATAGAGAACGAATTCTGCTGTGTTCGCATAGACTGACTAACTTGACAATAATCCCCTTAACGTAAACAAACAATACACAAAGCCTTTCTCGACACTGCATGGGAATCAGCGCTACGGCGGCCAATTTCTGAATCAACGCGAAACAGATGTTTCGTAGTGGCGGCGTTTGAACGATAATCTACTGCCAAACGTTTTTACAAAATGTGCGGAAGTAGTAAATGATCGCAATTTTGATTTAAAATAGATTCAGTGCACAAATGAAGAGGCGAGATTGAAAAACTACCCGAGAGGAGTGTCCAGTGCGAGATTAATTAACCATTGGAACGTGAGTTACCGAAATTAAAGTCAATTTTTTTACCTGGTTACATTTATCACACAGTTGTACTACACATGCCACACACCTTCAAATCACTTAGTTTTTCTTGTAAGGCATCTTATTGATATGTCTTGGTAGTTCAAAGGAGTCACGTCCTGAGAGTAAAGATTTTTTCACATAATAAACTCATGCTTTTCAACTGAGTAAAAAAATTTTAAAACACTAGCCGATACTTGATTGGATAAATAAAATTGTCAATAATAATAATAAGAATAACTTATGAATTTTTTCTTTTGTAACTCTGCAATTTTATAATTTTTTATATGAATGTTAGTCCTTCAGACGATTTGTTTGTTTTTGAAGAATCATTAAACTTACCTGATTTTTCCAAGCTAAACTGACTTGTTTATATTTTTTCATAGGAGCAAGATTTAAAAATTTTAATTTTTTTATTAATCACATTTTATTCTTGGAACAAACGATCCCACAAAAAACATAGTATTAAGTTGTGTTACAGGACTACATCACCGCAGAGGATCCAGTCAACAGTAAGTAACAAAAGTGCGCGGAGGTAACGCCCGACATTTCACAACACATTACACACACTTTTTTCTTTTTGTTATAATATACGGGAATAATTGGAGATGGTTAGGAATAGGCCATTTAATGTACCTAATTTCCAACTTGCTGATAATAGAGAAATAATTAATTTCAAGAATTACAGATAGAACCCAATGGAATTTTTAGGAAGGATTGAAGAGAACATTGTAAAAAACAGAGAAACAAGATGGACAGTAATTCGAAGTGTGCTTGACGAACATTTTAAGGACATGACTGATAACTGGTGGACAGCAACCCGGCACGACATAAATGACTATCAACAGTTTAGGGCGTTGTTTAAAACAAAATATTTGTCTGAATCCACCCAAAACATAGTGAGAGACAATTTATGCAATGGCAAATATGATCCACAGAGAGGCCAATCACCAACGGCATATTTCTTGGGAAAGGTGTGCGTAACTAGAAACCTAGAACCCAAGATACCAGAGGAGTGCCTGGTAACTAAACTCTCTTATCACTATGAGGAAGGGATTGCAAGAGCAAGACTTTGCGGACAGATCAAAACAATACAGCCCATGGCAGCAATGTTAGAAAATTACGAGCATGAAAATTATTACCGCAGAAGTAGATACAGAAATGTCAACCAGCTAAGGGACAGAAATAATACTGCTAACAATAGTAATCAGCGTAATAATGGCAACCGTGATAATCGACCACGTGTAAACTATGTACGAACACACAATCGAGAAAATAACCGCGGGTCTAGAAGACAATACTATCAAGGACGCAGGAGCCTAGAGCTCTACCACCGATACCCGAATAATAATAGAGACAATAACGATAATTACAACAGAAGTTACCCAAGAAGGAGCAGAAGTATTGAAGATCATAGGAGAACGAATAATTATAGCTTAATGGGGGACACCAGCGAGGACAGACGTAATGTAATTAGCAACGATAACCACCATAACAACGATATTAGGGACAATGACGATAACCAGAATTTAAACGAGAGGCGGCAGTGAGAAATCGTAATGGCCCATCACTGATCCGAGCTTCTGGGTACCGACTTAGACTACAACACCACATACCCAACAAGACTATTATTGTAATTAAGAAAAATCATTTTAAAAAAACATCCGAGACGACTTGTTAACCGAAGAATCTGCCCATGTAGAAAGTAACAATAGTGTAATAACATACATTAGAGCTGACGTAAATGGGATTCAAACCGAAATAATGATAGATACAGGGGCAAACGTTTCACTGATTGACAGCACGGAGTTAAATAGAATACAAAAGGAAAGCAAGAAAATAATACCAACACTACCCGTTAATAATGTAACACTAATTGGAGCTACTGGACGCGAGAACAAGTCTGTAAAGAAACAGGTATTGCTTGACGTGAAAAGTAATGCATCAACGGTTCCCATGATATTTTTGGTAGCCATGGATCTACCTTTTAATATATTAGTCGGATGCGATATGCTAAGGCAGTATTCGGGCATAATTGACCTGAACAGAGAGAAGGTGTGTCTGATCTCAGACGATTTATTATGGACGGCTGAGTTAATTGGAAGCCAATGTGCCCCTCAGAACCGTGCCAGCTACTATGTTAGGGAGGATAAATATGATGGATATGGTTCATTACAAAATAGCATAAAATATCATAACAATAATGAAGAAATATGGCGAAATAAACTAGAAAAAATCCAGAGATTCCAGCGAGAAAAACGGGGTTAAATTTAACTGAAGAACAAGGGGATAAACTAATATCAATATATAGTAAATATAAACATATTTTCTCCGACATGCCTGGTAAAGTGAGAAACTATCAATGCAAATTAAAATTCAACAGGAACCAGCCGAATTCAGCAGGAAGTCATATCCCATCGCTCATTCCTTGAAAGAAGCGGTAATAAGTGAAATAAACAAAATGATGGCAGATGATGTTATCGAATATAGTCACTCTCAATAAGCTGCACTGAAAAGATATGATGAAGACGCTACAAAAGAATGAATGATGATTTCTTCAGTCGTATAAATATTCCATCAGAAATAATCATTCTTTAAGGAGGGGCATTATGTAACACAACAAGATTATGCCCCAGACTAAATATAAATTAATCATCAAAATTCGTAGTGAATTATGCCTAAACGCAATCTTTCTTACAGATAACATGCAGAAAAGTATAAAAACAATTTAAAAAATAAAGGAATGAAAATAAGATTTAACTATTTGAAAATAAATAATAAGTTCAATGAGTAAAAAGTAATAAAAAAGGAAATATTATGATAAGTACATGCAATTGGAATAGGAAATAAAAACCTATTAATTAATTATTTTAATGACAATAACAAGACTATCAGACGACATGACTATGAATTCTACACCCAGGAGGGAAGATCAAATGATAAAAAAATTTAAATAAATGTTTATGTAAATAGAAATATAGTGTATAAGTGTTAATAAGTTAGTAATTAAGTAAGAAAACATTTGTTATGGTATGCGTCTATCAAACCATATAGAAGTCTGCGAACCTCAAAGAGTTATTGTATGTAATCTCACTGCAGACTATAAGTGATATAAAGAAAACCATTAAGATAATATTAAACCCATAATTACCAACTACCTAATGTAAGAAATGTGAAAATAATGTAAATAACAGTGATTAATGTTTAAAAGCAGTGTATAAGTTTTCAGAATTTTGTGAAGTGAAAGTGCATAGGAAATAGACCTTGTTATAATATAAACAGTGAGTAACACATGCAATTTATATAAAATAACTATGTAACTAACCTAATAAGATTAAGGAATGTGTATAATACTTACAACTAGTGGAATATATCCCTAAAAACGAATTATGTACATCAGGGACAAGTAAAAATAAGGTTAGAATAAATCATGTTAATTATAAAGTATAAAAACAACCCTGTGACCCATAAAACATGTTGTGAAGCCAAGAGTTTCGAGAAAGGGAGTTGATTGTTGAATTTCAAAAGCGCCAGAACACATATAATAAGAAGCTTAACATTTCTACTAAAAGATAATGTTATACTGTATGTTAATAAAGGAAAGTTCCTGAAATAATGAAAAGTACACTGGTCTTAATATAATCCACTGAAACGGAAGGCCAGAAGAATTATAACAAGAAAATAATCTGAAAACTAAACAGCAATCTTGTGAGTGGGTTCTATGTATATACGATTAGGCTAAGAGATACATTCTTTCATTCATTATTAAATTCAAAGTAACTAGAACAGTGAACTGATATAACACAAACACTATACACATTATGAACAGTGAAGTACACATTAATTTACTATAAACTAAAGTGGAAAACTGTGTATTTTATTGAAAATAAGCTTTGAACTAGTCTTATGGAGATCCAACATGGCGGCAGTGTTGAATTAGAAATAGTATCAAACCAATGAGTGGGAGTGAGACTCAATGCATATATAATGAGTGCGAGTGAGATGGTGAGATTCTCACAGCGGTCATAGTGGAGAATGCAATAAACTCACTTAACAAGATTATATTGTTTTTAATTATTAATGAGTATTAAGAGATTCAGTGTTCAAATTTTTTCATTTTTTATTTTATTTTTTTTTTCATTTTCTCATTGTACTCTTTTAGTTTGTTCTGATTAGATTAAGTTGTTTCTTTTGTATAATCTAAATAACCCATGGCACAACACACATACTCAACATAACATTAATGAAACTGATCTATTATTTTTATATTTTCTATAATATGTATAACATGCTGTTATGTCTGACTTTGACTGTACGTTAACTTTAATTTTTTATTAACCCTGAGAAAGGGTTCTTATTTTATTAAATCTAAAGGCTCTACCGGATGAAGCGAAAGGCATTGCATGTCAATTAATTTTAATGTATGCTAAAAAGTAAAGAGTAATCATTTGTACATTTATGAAAAAAAATTATACACTATAACGTCTATATTATTAAGATAAGAGATATTAACCTCGTTTCAAGATAAGAGAATATCTGCCCTCTGTATTGTTAGACTTTATGTAACTCGAATACTTATCCACGTAATACACTTATGTGTTTTATTCTCTCGTGTATTGGATCCATACATACACATACTCTTACTTATGTAAAGCTATTTGAGTACTAAAACATTATTTTTCTGGTTTAAAGTACAAATAACTTTAATAAATTGATAATAATAAAAAAATTATAAAATAAAATTACGTTACTATTCAATAATAAAATACAATTTTAAGAACTGTGTGTATGTATAATTGGTTAAAATCAAACACATGTTTAAAAACTTGAATTTAATAAATAGTAACGTGACAAAGAATGTTACAACGCTACATGAAAAACAAATCAGTTGTTTATAAAGTAGCTGACAAGATTTACTCGTAATACTTTCATTATTTACGTTTTATTTTTTATTAGAGCGGAAATTAGTTCTGTAAAATATTTAGGTAATTTTCCTTTGTAATGCGATGTTTCAATACAAAAGAACTACGTAACTGGCTGCAAACCACACGTTGATTAAAAATCTATGCTGAATCTTAGCAAATAGATTACAATACTCAATTGAACCTGTATCTAGTATACCATACTACATTACCTTACATCACTCACTCAGTCGTAAATACATAATACATGTATACATACGAACTTATTTAAGGTATAGATGAACACTACACGAGTAATAACAAAACAACTATCTGACACCTCTGTTACGTAGAAGTTTTAAGGAGACAGCAAGATTAACACCATGTAACGTTTATATCACAAAATAAATAAAAACACATATTTTTTCGGTAAACCAACCAACAGTAAAAAGAAATATGGACAATCATATTTCAGTATTACAACCTTGGATTACCGTATTGTTATATTTTATTAAGATTGAGAGTTGTCTGCTTTCCATACCGTTTTCGCAGCCTTCGAAAAAAAAAAATAGAACCTATCTTGGTTTGTGTAATAGGTTTTAACTTTTTAAATACGACAAAGCTACAGACAGTATTAATACTATTAAAATATATGTTTTCCAGAGGAGTGTAAGTAAGTAAGTAGGTTTGTAAGTCTGACAAATTAAACATATTTTGCACATTTTGCGTGCTTCTTTCTTTCATTCTTAATTTATTGGCCTCTACTGTCTCTCTCTCTCCTATTCTCTACAATTACTTAGAGCTTTACTGTCTCTTTTTGGTTCTACATAAACGCAAACACTGGTTACTAATATTAGACAATTCGTAGAGCATTGCTCTTTTAATCTGTTGCACTTGATTTTCAGATAAGCCAAGACTGAAGGTCGAATTTTATATTCATCATTTATTTTACATTTTCAATGTAATTTTTCATTTAATTTATATAAATATCAGCATTTTGTAATTGGAAAAGTATAAGATGTAGTATTTGATGCATGGAAACATCATGTTCAACTAAATAAAACCCTTCGTTTTCTATTAAAGTTATCACACACAATAAGTGGTTATCATTAAGACAAGAATAATTAACCTATGTAACTATTTAAAATTAAGTAGTTTTCTTAATATTTCTAGTGAACAATTGTCCTTATTTTGCTTACTCCTGTGTACACTAGGAAAACCATAATGATAGTTATGGCATCTGCCGTTCATGTCTTCTGTCGCTTTCAGGTTCTAGAGAAGATTGCCGGTGGCTGGGATCAAAATGTAGCAACCGACCACGGTCTAACAGCCCCGGTTTTACTTCAACCTAAAACGTAAACCATAACAAAATAACTTAATGTGCATAAAACAATTGAATTTACTTAGTAATTCAAAAAGCATATCCCTTATATTCTAGTATTTAATTAACGTTAAACTAAGTAAGTATTCAGTCACAGACAAAATATATTAGGGAAATTGTATATCTTTTTAAATATGAAAAGTTTATTAGTAGATGAAGAGTACAAATAAATTGAAAATTAGTAAATTAATCATGACTAGTGGTCGCCCAGTGGTCGAAATTCGACCGTAATTCATTACATTTTTAAGTTTGAACGTTATTGAGGTTCTTTTGTCAAAGAGTATACCTCTATAATCATTGCATATAATTTTTTTGAATTTTGTTCTATTACGTCAGCTGCGAGCGTGTACAAATACGTCATTAGCGTGTGTTGTTTGCCTGAATTCCCTGCAATACCTATGAAATTTAAAATTTAATGTTAGTAACAGTTGAAAAAAAAACAAAATTACAGCTTGTATTCGTATTTATTTTTTGATATAATTCATTGTCAGTTTTAATTTTTTCATGTTATTATTGAATCAAATAAACGCTAATAAAAATGAGACTTGACATTCATAGAAGTATAAGATACATTGTTTTCAATTCCAGTGGATTACATTTCATTTTTGGTAAAGGTACAAAATTCTAAAACAGTTTGAAGATTATCTGCTACAAAGCTTATATAATTTTTTCATTTTTTTTCTATGCATTAATTTTCGAGTTATTTGAAAAATATGAAAGATAGGAAAAATGAGGTTTAGCTTGGCTAAGCCATATTTAAAAAGCAATAACGCGTTTTTGGACATTTCCTTGGGTTTTTTTATTGTCATACTGACCAGGTTTCGCCAAGGCTACACAGTTATTTTGCCTATCTTTTTGGAATTATATAAAATTTAAATAAAAAATTAATACAAAATAAAAAATGAAATAAAAAATACGTGCCTCGTATTTTTTCATATATTTTTCATTAAATCAAAAAAACCGGGCGGTTAAAAAAATAAATGTTGTCCATTGAACTCAAAATAGTTTGAAAGTGAATTTAATGATTCAGAACTTCTGTGTAAACGATGTTTTTTGTAAAAACTCTTTCATCATTTGCTAAATGCCCTTGGCCATTATATTCGGAAATATAAAATCGCAAACCATCGAATGATCGAACTCTACTTGCTGCGACGTACAATTGACCATGTGTAAAAACTGGCTGCCTCAATAAAATTCCAATTTTTTCGAATGTTTGTCCTTGAGACTTATTTATTTTCATCGCAAATGCAGGAATAATTGGAAATTGAGTTCTTTGAAAGTTAAATGGTAAAACAGTACCGGAATATGTTAAATTTATACGTGGAATCAAAATTCTCTTATTGCGTACAGTTCCAGTTAAAACTTCGCAATCAATAGCATTACGATGCATACACTTGATGTGCATTCTTGTTCCATTGACTAATGCTTCCTTTGTATTTAAGTTTCTGATCAGTAAAACGATGCAATTAACTTTCAATACTAACTTATGTGGTGGCAAACCACTAATAGTCAAAGAATTCAAAAACTCTACTGGATAGTTATTGATTTCATTGTCATCATCACAAATTATTTTATCGTAGCTATGATATGTTTTCTGTTCACCTGGTATTCGATTAAGTATATCAGTATTAATAAAAGTACAATCATCATTTTTAGGTGCTAAAATAACTGACTTCAATATGTTATCTGAGAGTATGTTTTCGGAAATATTTCCATATATCTCATTAATAATATTATTTTCATCTCCTATTAATTGCTGAGGTATTTCAATAATATTTTCACCAAACTGAGGGAATTGTGGGGCTTCATCATTACCAATTTTTTTTCAAGAATTCGACAAATTCTATTTCACTTGGTAAGGCTCTCATATTTTGAGTAAACATTACTTTATGAAAATAAACAAATTTATGCCAACTCGTGACACAATTTTCAATTAAAGTTGCACGTGATCCATGTGGGACAACTGGTAAGATTTGCCGAAAATTATCGCACAGAAGTATCGTTTTCACTCCAAATGGTTTATGTTTATCATTTTCATCGCATAGATCCTGCAATAATCTATCTATGATTTTCAAAACTTGCAGTGGGCACATAGAAATTTCATCAATAATAATCAATGATGATGAATTTATGTAACGTCCATAGCTACTACTTGCGGTAATATTCGCTACAGAATTTTCCAAAATGGGTATACGCAATTTAAACACATTGTGTAAAGTTCTACCTCCAAGTAATAGAGTTGAAGCTATGCCACTGAACGCTGTTGCAATGCAACTAAGATTAATCGAATTTAATTTGTGAATGATTGCTGTTTGTGTGAATGTTTTTCCACAACCTGCATGAGCGGTTAAACAAAAAACATTAGATCCAGTATCATGGTGCAAAACTTCACGAATCACACGATCAATTAGATTACGCTGTTCAATATTTGCAGTTTCATAATGCTCATAAAACAGAAACTCTTGTTCTATTGGATCAATAGCATTTGCTTCGTCTGTTCTCTGTGAATACGTGGGAACTGGTAAACCAAGTTCTTGACATGACAAATTATGAACCTTCAAAATATCTTCAATTTCTAATAGAGCTGTGTTAAAGGATACTTCTTCGTTGTAATCTCTCAAAAAATCTTCACTAAGATATACTTTAAATTCATTCCATAACGCCAATGCATTGGCTGCAGATTTAATGCACAAATGTAACCAAATAAATTTCGCATTTGTTTTGGTGAATGTAATTCTTTTGCTTCATTTAAACATTCGCGCCATTCATTATCATTTGAAGCAATGCCGCGAGCATGGCACGCTTCAACAAAAGAAGTGTGTATAATTCCATTGTATGTTCTAACATCCTCAAATGATTTTGGACCACAGACATGTAATAAAAGCAATCGTAAATGGAAAAGTTCGATGTCTTTTGGTGATACTACATATATACGTGTAATGATTTTATCACCTCCACGCCTTCTCTTCTTCCATTTTTTTCGGGAATCTTCCCACACATAATGCAAAGGAATTTCAATATACTTATATTCATGCGCTGATGGACTGATCGATTCTATTCAAAAAATGCTAATAATTTTGTTTGTCTTGCATTTTCAATTGCTTGACGTTCTTGCCCTTCTCGAAAGTAAACATTCTGTCTACGCGGTAAATGAATGTCAAGTCTAACGATGACATGTGATTGAAAATGCATTGGTAATTCATAGATGCGCCATACAGCTTCAGTTGATCGGACATAACGGCCATTTTAAAAATTTTTAACTTCATCAATTTGTATTTCTTGACCTGGTTCATTTCTCTCTGAACCTAATTCAACAGATGCACTGTCATAGCCTTTATACACGTATTTATAAATGTATTTAACACTTTTAACTGTAATGCATACTTCAACATTTATATGGCAATTAAATTTGGCAAGTAAATACGGATTGTATGGTACAACATAACGATTGTCGAGGCAACTACCGCGAACTTCAGCATTAATACCATTATCACGCCTTCTGTATAATGGATATCCATTTAATGATTCACATGTAAATTCATTAAATCGTTTTGGATAATCTTTTGTGCATTTTCCATCTCTCAAACATACAGAATTTGGATTAAGTACACCGCATGGACCATGCATCATGTGTTTTACAACATATTCATGTAATGTAGGATCTGTTTGAATGTTAGGAATCTCCGCAGATACAACTTTATCAATATCGGTAGCGTTAACAATTTTATCTTGCTCATTTAAAGAGAGTAAAATGTGAGCATGAGGCAATCCTCTCTTTTGAAACTCAATTGTATAAATGAGTGCTTCAACTTTACCGAAGATTTTTGTTAGCGTAAGGCCCTCAATTAATGCTTTCAGTTTGGACTTGAGTACACGCACAACAATATCAGGTCGAAAATTAGCTGACTCACCTACACCAATATTGCTAACTATTTCCACAGACTATTGAAAAAGGGCATTTGAAATCACACAAAATTCACGGCTCATTCAGTCAGTCTGTCAGTATTAAGCAAGCTGTATTTCACTTTCAACTGCACATTAATATATAAACACAGATGTCTAATATACAAAATATAAAAATATCGGTATGGAGAACCATACATGACTTCCATATTCTAAGATTTATAATTAAAATAATTTTCGAAATGAAATATTACCATAGAAACTACTTCTTTCTACTTACTGCTTCAGCCTTAACCACAGTACTGTGGTCACTAACATATACCACCTCACGTTATCGCACTCGATTTTCACTGATGATGGAAGTCGATGGCATTGCCGAAACGTCTGGTTTTGTAGAAAACATTGGACTACGGCCAAATATCCCGGGAAGGAATTTTAACAAAAACTACTTTTTTGTTGCCGATAACGTTGTACACATATATATACAAAATATGCATAAAATTAATGGCTTGTATAAGTTAATGATTGATCTCCATTAAGTAGTGCTCAAGTTTCCAAAGTTTTAATATTATGATGTCCGTAATTAAAACATCAGAGCAGGTTTAGTGTGTATGAGGGTACACCGTGGAGAAAACTTTTCAGCATTTCCTATTGAGCGTTGCTTAGAATAAAGCTGCGAATCTACAGTGTACGTTTCACAGAACAAACACGCGGAAAAGAAGGAGCGCTCCGAAGTCACTCATGGACCCTCAGCATCTTGCAGAGGGTTCATTCCCTAAAGACGAAAAGTCTGTCTATGAATCGTTCCTCTGTAAACACGTGCAGTTACACTGCCCAGCGATCCACAGGAAGCAAATCGCTATCCACTCTGGACACTTTTTCGGCTTGCATGCGTTATGTTGGTATGGGTTCAGCACTTTCCATTTAAAAAGCGTGCAAATGTAAGAAAATAAACATGAATGAGGCCAGAAATAACGCGAATTTTGTGTGTGTGTGTGTGTGTGTGTGTGTGTGTGTGTGTGTGTGTGTGTTCCCTGCCTTTTTACTGCGGTAGTCATAATAATAAAATGGAAACGTAAACAGTACATAACTGAGATATGCTTGCCTGCCAAGCACGATATATTTTCTCTTATACATGATTTACATTAAAATGAAAATATCGGTATGGAGAACCATACATGACTTCCATATTCTAAGATTTATATTTAAAATCATTTTCGAAATGAAATATTACCATAGAAACTACTTCTTTCTACTTACTGCTTCAGCCTTAACCACAGTACTGTGGTCACTAACGTATACCACCTCACGTTATCGCACTCGATTTTCACTGATGATGGAAGTCGATGGCATTGCCGAAATGTCTGGTTTTGTAGAAAACATTGGACTACGGCCAAATATCCCGGGAAGGAATTTTAACAAAAACTACTTCTTTGTTGCCGATAACGTTGTACACATATATATATCAGTGGCGAAGTTACATGGAGGCAATTGAGGCAATGCCTACCCTAAAAAATTCTGTAGAATAAAAATTATAAATACGTATGAACTACATAACGTAAAGATTATACATTGTTACTGCGACTGTCAAATTTATTAAACCGAAACGTGCTTTATTGAGCGACCGCTAGATGGTGACAGGTGAGATTCGGCATAGTTCGTTTAAAGCGAATGAGGCAACCTGAACTTGCCTCAGCGTTTTTTGTATACATCGTATGTAAGCAATGTAGTGGTGTGATAGGGAAGTGTAGGGAGGGGGGATTGTCCCGCGCTGTACACATAGAGCGTTGAGGCATGCCTCACTTCTGTGGTCCAAACAGTTAAGTTAAAGCGCCTGTGTTGTTTCTAAGTGTTTATTTTATGCGGTTATTAAAAGTGTGACTGTTATTCCGCTGAACTAACAGATGATCAAGATTGTTATTTGAATTATTTGTAACATTAAACATATATATAGAAACTAATCAAGTTTAAAATTTTGAAGTTCAATCAGTTGTATTATTGTGTATGACTAATACAAGGATTGTTCAATAGAAACACGTATAGAGCCGTAAAGCATTTTTTATTCAACGATTTTAAAAGAAGTCTCCAATAACATTAAGACATGAGTTCCACTGTTGCGCTAACCTGTAGATTCCCTGCTAGTAAAATTCTTACGGCTGTGTGGAACCATTCGGTTACAGCAAACTCTACCTCAGCGTCCGATTTGAACCACCGTCCTTTTAGTGATTCCTTAAAAAAAATTTAAGATAAGATTTTTGCCTACCCATTCATTAACTACTAGCTTCGCCAGTAAGCAAATTGATGTCCATTTTTTCGGCTTGCACGCGTTATGTTGGTGTGGGTTTCGGCACTTTCCATTTAAAAAGCGTGCAAACGTAAGAAAATAAACATGAGTGAGGCCAGAAATAACGTGAATTGTGTGTGTGTGTGTGTGTGTGTGTGTGTGTGTGTGTGTGTGTGTGTGTGTGTGTGTGTGTGTGTGTGTGTGTGTGTGTGTGTGTGTCTTACCTGCCTTTGTATTGCTGTATTAAATGAAAAATATTATATTACATTAAAATGAAAAAATTTTAATTTTATTGCCTAGCAACAAAATTATTTTATTTTTAACAATTACCATTGTTTCAAAAAGTTTAAATAAATTTTCAAGTACTTTACTCTTGTTAAAACGTAAAAGGTTGCAGGTAAACTACCCCTTTCCCTTAACCGATCTTCACCAAAATCGAAAATCCTTGAGACCTCTGCAATTCAGGGACGTATGCAAAATATTATTTGATTCAGTTTGAATTTGCGGCTGTTATCGTTTGCCATAGAAAATACGCTTGATAAAAAAACGTTGCTGGTAAACTACCCCTTTCCCCTTAACCGATCTTCACCAAAAACAATAGGTCTTGAGTACTCTACAAATCAGGGATCAGGGGTGTATGCAAAACATTATTTGATTCTGTTTGAATTTGCGGCTGTTATCGTTTGCCATAGAAAATGCCCTTGTTAAAAAAACGTTGCAGGTAAACTACCCCTTTCCCTCAACCGATCTTCACCAAAAACAATAGGTCTTGAGAACTCTACAATTTAGGGCTGTATGCAAATAATCTTTTGAGTCTGTTTGAATTTGCGGCTGTTATCGTTTGCCATAGGAAATGCCCTTGTTAAAACATAAAACGTTACAGGTAAACTACCCCTTTCCCTTAACCGATCTTCACCAAAAACAATAGTCTTGAGAACCCTACAATTGAGGGCTGTATACGAAACATTATATAATTCTGTTTGAATTTGGGGCTGTTATCGTTTGCCAAAAAAAAAATTTCCCTTGATAAAAAAAAACCATTGCTGGTAAACTACCCCTTTCCCTCAACCGATCTTCACAAAAAACAATAGGTCGTGAGTACTTTACAAATCAGGGTTGTATGCAAAAAATTATTTGATTCTGTTTGAATTTGCGGCAGTCATCGTTTGCCATAGAAAAAAAATCTACAGACACACAGACACACACACACACACTGTAATATATTTTACAAATATAAAATAAAAAAAATAATTATAATTGATATACGTTTGTTTTAATACGCTCCACGTTGGAAACGCCAAGTTGTAATATAATATAAATATTACAAATAAAAATAAAAATTAAATAATTGATATATATATAGAGATATTGTGTGTGTGCTTTTGGTGCTAACAAGGGTATTGTGCCCTTCCTTTAGCCCCACTAGTTGGGCTAGTCAATTTGTAATATAATGAACATATTACAAATAGAAATAAAAATATAATTATAATTGAAATATGTTGATATGTGTTGATACGTACTGATATTTTGTTTATCACTGGGTTAGTCTGACTCCTTAAAGTCCCACTGTTAGGCTAGTCAAATTGTGATATCATTTCAAATGTAATAATAAACAAAACACAAAGATATTGATGATAAGAGTATGTTATAACTAAGTGTGTTGGATTGATAAATAACAAATATATCAAACTTTAAAAATTTTGCAAATAATTTTTCTTGTGCTTGTATCGAATTTGACTGAATAATTTAATTTAATTAATTGATAACTAATTAATTATTTGAGTTTGTAATTTCCTCCTATATCTATTCTCTCAATGTGAATTATGTTTTTGCTTAATAAAAAATAATAATAACATTAATGGTAGAAATAAAAACAATGCTGGTAACTGAATACTGATTTGCATTTATTCATTCAAAATTGTGCGCCAGTCAAACTGCGCATGTCCCAGGCACTGGCTAATATTCGCCACAGTCGGCAATGAGAAAAATCAACAGATATATTTTTTACAAGTTTAAATTTATGGTTCTTTTAACGAGTCGAAATGGTCAGAGGGCAAGGAACAAGATACATTTAACAGGTATTCTTAAACTAAATGTTAACATCTGAAATAGAACAAAATTATTATTACAATTGTCAATTAGAAAGAAATTATTTAAAATTCGAACCAAGTCGAAGAAATGACGTCACTCTGCTCCAGGTAGCACTGCACCGTCTATGTGAGAAATTCAGCAATGGCCGCCGTCTGCTTGGTTTTAATCTGCTATGACGCCGTTGGAATCGAAGATCTTCTCCCACAGAAATAAAACGATGTTCCCTTTTCCTGCGAAGTGGTGTTGTTCCAAAATATAGTGTTGAATGTCCCCTCGTCGTCTGCGATGTCGAATTCTGGATGGATCTCTTGTGTAGTGTAGTGTTCAAATATGCGTGTTGGTTTTATGTGAATTCGTTCCCAAAAATTGTTTCAAAATGGCTGTCGATTTCTGGCGTTAAGTTTTATGGTGTTATTCTGTGTTTTTGGAAACTTGTGAAGTGTTAGACATAGATAGATAATATTATTTCACTTGTTAGTTCATCTCCGTTACACGCCACATAACCACACTTGGTTTTAATATAAATTATTTGGTTTTCGAAACTCCACTAATACATTTTTCAACTGTTCAGCTTTGCGATTAACAATAGACTAAACGACGCAACGTCGTCGTTTTAGGGCAATTTGTGGTATGTCTTTTTCCTCTTCATATTGTTTAATTATAAAATATCTGTCTAAGACTTGTTTCACTATCTAACTATACATAACAAGTTTTCTTATTTTTTACTGTATTTCCAATATTTCTTAATTTTACATGAATCTAACTATTCAGTAATATTGATTATTTAATTTTACATCTTTTGATATATAGCTGGGTTTGTTTCAAACTCATTTAAGCCCAAAAATTACAATTTTGCATAATAATTGCATGTCCCATATTTTGTACAAATTCAGTGTTTTAAAGGTTTTTATTTGTTTTATCGGTATAATATTTCCCTGGAATACACCTAATAACTCCGTAATTACTTTGTTGTTAATAATTTGGTTATTAAAACATTTCAATATTGATTAATTTGCTGTTTAGTCTGATTTGATTACTATCATAAGCCTATTTTTGACTGTTTCCAAAAGAAGTTAGTTTACTTTCTTTTGTCATTCTATTTGCTATTAACTGTATCTGTATTAATTATATTCTCAATTTCTGTATTGTATGTATTGAATTCTATTCCTATTACATAGATTAATTCTTTGATAGATAGTTTTTTTGGTTTATAGGCCCTTCTGTGTTTACAAACATAGTGTCTTGGTGGGTCTGTTTGTACATTATACATGGTTTACTGATTTGAATAAAACTATTACATTTTTATGCCCTACTTGCCTCTCTGACTTACACAATGGAAAATTAAATGACATGATTTTAATTACAATAGAATATCTTGTATCTACTAAACTTTCTTTATACTAATAACATCATTGAACCATAACATGAACATCTTATGCCTAATTTTAACAAAAACATCTTATTATCAACTATTTTCCATATATCACCTAATTTTAACAAAAACATCTTATTCCTATTATTTTTTCCTGTATCATCAAATGATAACAACATAGCTTATCCTAGACATAATTCAATTAGAAAACATAAAAAACTCCTATTACTAGTAACACTGTCAGTCACTAACTGTCTTGTGTATGTATTATTCTTATGAAAACACTTTAACTGTGATAATAAACCTCGTGTATCTATTTACACCTTACATCTAAAATATTATTTAATTAATAATAAATAATAAACATCTTAATATTAGGCATACCTTCAGTTATGAACTGTCCTTTGGTATTTTTGTCCTCACCATTTATTTAGTTATAATAAAAAAAAAACATTTTATATGTAATAGTCCTTCTTATATCTAATTTAAAACTCTTATTACTAGTAATGTTGTCAGTCCTTAGACCGTCTTTCATTTCAATGGTTTTATTATTATTATTCTACACTCATGGTAGTCTTTTTATAATACTTAAACCTCATTGAAGATTTTTTCATAGATTTTTTAACTATGTTTCTCACTGTACACTCTGTAGTTCCTTAATTTTGTTATCTCACTTCACTTTATTGTATTCTACACTCTGGTAGTTTTTTTTTAGTGAGTTCTACTCTATGGTAGTCTCTTTTGACATATTTTTTGACATGTTACACTTACAACTAATATACAATTTGTTTTTATAGTATTGTATCTTGTAACTTGTTTGGGGTTTACCTATATCGGTTTCAATTTTGTCTCATGGTATTTAATATATGATTAACATTTTGTTTTGGCATATCTCTTCCTGTTTCTGGTCTCTGTTGGAATCTTGATATGTTTCGTTCCTTCTTCAAATATCACATTAGTAGTTTCCTTATTAAAATGGTTTCATGACAGATTATTTCCTTTTTTATGGTCCTTCCCTTTTTGTACTGCTTCCCCAACCTACTGGGTATACTGCTGGTTTAACTGGTTTTTTCATAGTAGGTTATTTTAATTAATGGTTTTCTTTATTATCTTCCATTTTTATTAACATTTTATAGACTTAATTATACAGTTTCTAGGGTAATCCTTAAACAATTTATTCTTCTCACTCACTATGGAACTTTCTCTTTTATTCATGTAACATTAATTCAAATGTTTAGTGTGATAATTTTGTTATGTTACATATGCTCTCCTGTAAAAGTGATTAGTTCAGATCATACTCTGTATGGATGAAATAATTACTACTAATTCTTTTGTATTTACATTTCTCCGTGATTACATGTTTTCACTTTATATACCTTCTTTTTCCACCATTGCTTCCTCTCAGCTGATGTGTATCTCCTTCATTAGTTTCTTTTTTCATTGATAAGTGATCTTCAATCTTGTGTATAACATTATCATTTTATATTCCTTCTTATTTGGTGCTTCCTCACCAGTATGTTTACTCCCTAACATTCCCTAACAAATTAATTGGAACAGTTCAGAGTGGCACTTTTGGCTTCAATCACTGCTGTCCAATACTTCAATTGAGTCCAGAGGTATTATCATCTCTGCTCAACACATAAGACTGATGGCATTTTCTACATCCAGTCATAAAAATAAATAAACAGTAAAAGTAGTCATTTCTGACTAAAATAAACATCTTTAGATTCTTCACTTCATAATACGTTATATTAATTAATACTTTTATACACTTGACTCTTCTTCTCTCTTAAAGCTTATTCCATATTAGGTGGTTTAGGTATGTGGTATAATATACATTTCATCATGTTTACATAGTAAGTAGTATTTATATTTACTCTTTCTACCATCTGGTATCCATTGAGTTACTTTTATTGCTCATGGTATAACATGAATTAATTCTTTATCACTTTCACTATAACAGTGGTTGTTGTAACAGCATTATCATTATTAGTATCAGGTTTTTTTGTTTTTTGGTTTCTGGTCTCACTATTTGGTCTTTAGTGAGCTGGTCCTTCTTCATTGTACCATTTTTTATTAAATTATTTTCTTTGTGAGTTTGGTTAATTTGTTCGATTAAGTCATATGACATTCTGGTTTCCTTTCTCCCTTAGAATTTTGTATCTCTTTCTTACAAAATCTTTTTTCATATTTCAGAGTTATTTCCCATCATTTGTATGAGTAATGATGTGAGTTTACTGTCTTTTAATTTTAGACATTTTTATTCAACTACATTCTTTCTTGTTCATAGTTGTTTTTCAAATATTTTGGTATAAGTTGTACTTATTATTGTTTTGAATTTTGAAATTATTATTCCTCAAAATTCTTTTTTCATTCATTCATAATAGTCTTTGAATGTTTGTGTAAGTGGTACTTACTAATTATTTTGAATTTGGACAATTATTATCTGCATCCAAATTCTTTTTACTTGCATAATAGTCTTTGAATATTTGTGTAGCTTGTACTTACTATTGCTTTTGAATTTTGAAGCTTATTATGTTCAAAATTCCTTTTATTTATTCACAATAATCTTTTAAATGTTTTGTTGTTAGTTGTACTTACTGATTTTTGGAATTTGGTAATTTTATTCTTATCAAAATTCTTATTTTGTTCACAATATTCTTTCTGATATTTGGTGTAAGTTGTGCTTACTAATTTTTGAATTTTGTAATTTTATTCTTATCAAAATTCTTATTGTATCATTCACAATTGTTCGAATATTTGGTGTAAGTTGTACTTACTATATTTTTTGAATTTTGTAATTTTCTATTTTTATCAAAATTCTTATTTCGTTCATAATAGTTTTAACTCATAATTATGAGTCCTCCAAATATTTTTTAATAGACAACTGATTATAAGTTCACTTTACTTTATTCGAAATGATATCCTTTAGTACATACGTATTGTTGTGATTGTTTTTAATAATCAGGTATGGGCCGGTATACAGCAGTAATAACTTTTTGGTAATGCTTTCCAAAGTACTGGGTAATTCCCTGTTTTTCAGCAGTACCTTTTCTCCGACTTCATATCTTATTATTTTCTTAACAGCCTTTTGATATTTGTTCTTGCGCCTTTCCTGGTCTTCAGCCAATTTATTGTAGAATCTAATTCGATTGAATTTGTATTCTTGACTCCCGGGGAACTCTATTATGTCTTGTATTTCTCTCGGAGGTGGTCTTTCATACATTGCCGTGTATGGCGTGGTACCAATAGCGGTGTGATATGACAAATTAAGGAATTCTTCAGTCGCTAATAAATATTCTTGCCACTTCTTTTGTTGATTATAGCAGTAAGTCCGTAATATTCTTCCGACCTCTCGCAATACCCTCTCCGCTGGATTGCTGCTGGGGTGGTAGACAGACGTCTTGTATGTCTTAATGCCCAATGTATTCAGAGTGTTTCTCCACCGCCAACCCTTAAATTGCGTTCCATGGTCGGTGATTATGGATATCGGGCTTCCTACCTCTGGAATGTAATGATTTGTTATTATTTCTAGAGTCTTCAGAGTGGTGGCTCTGTTCACAGGGTATAGTTTTGTAAATTTTGTAAAATGATCCATCATAATAACAATATACTTGTATCGATGGCGTCCGCCACTGCGGGGAAATGGACCACATATGTCCAGAAAGACCTTTTCCAGTTTGGTTTGTGAGGTAATTGGTATCATCATACCTTCCTTTCTCTCATTGTTGGTTTTCACCAATTGACATATCATACAGGTTTTAAGGTAGTTTCTAGTTTTTCTTCACATTCATACCTACTTGATTAAACCCAGCAGATTGGAGCAGTAAAGGGTCATTAGATTTTATTACTGCTTCCGTTCGTTTAAATGTACCGCTTCATTACGGATCAGGCCGTTGGAAGCGTCAGCTTGAAGTCCTGAGGCTGTTTCGTTTGGTTCAGCTCGATCGTCTGGTTGGGCTTCTGCTACAGGTAGTCTGCGCTGATTATCCAAGCTGGAACTACGTCTGGGCTCGTACTCTCTGTACCTATTACTTCCCTGGCTCCCTTGGAAAGTCTCGTACTCGTAGTATCGGCTCCTTCTTTGAGGCTGGTACCTCCTGTGTCCACTGCCTTCTGCTCGGATGTAATTAACATTAGGTCGATATGCCCTGTAATTGTGGTTACCTCCACTTGGGTAATTTCGGTTATAATTACCATGATAATTATTATTATTAGAAAGGTTGGGGTTCCTCTGACCATTTGGAACATAGTTACTATTATGATTATAATAACCGTTGTTATTTTGTGGACGGCTATTATTATTATTATTATTATTATTGTTGTGGTTGTTGTTATTATTATTATTCATACGAGGAATATTACTATTATTATTATTATGGTTAAGCCTTGGCAAATTATTGTTATTTCTAGGGTTATAATTGTACTCGGCATTATTCCGATTTGCGGAATTATAATTATTATTATTACCCACATTCTGCCGATTATTATTATTATTCAAATTATTGTTGTTATTCCTTGGTTCCGGCTTTTCATACCTCCTGCGACTTTGACGGTAATAGTCTTCGTGCTCGTACATCTCTAAAAGCTCGGTCATGGCTTGCACCGTTTTTATTTGACTATTTCGTCTGGCTCTGATAATATCCTCCTCGTAGTGGTATGAGAGTTTGCTGACCAGGCATTCTTCCGGTATTCGGGGCTCTAGATGTTTGGCCACGCACACCTTTCCTAAAAAGTACGCCGTTAAAGTTTGGTTTCCATATGGGTTGTACTTCCCATGGCATATCCCGTCTCTGGCGATATTTTGCGTTGATTCCGACCAATATTTGGCTTTGAATAGCCTTCTGAATTGTTGATAGTCGGTCACCTCGTCTCTTATTGCCATCCACCAATTGTCTGCTATTTCCTTGAACGATTCGTCCAGCACCTCTTTGTTCTCCCTCCAGCGATTACCTCTGTGTTTGGCAAAGTATTCCTCGATTCTTGCTAGGAATTCCATGGGTTTATTTTTATAAAACCTGAAGTTAATCCCTTCACGATTTTCATTATTGGGACAACTGGTAATAGTTGTCGGTCGACTATGGAATAAGTCTATATCTGTCTGGTTCTGTCGTACCTGACTGTTGATACTGGTCACAGCAGCTTTTATGCCGTCACATTTTTCTGTAAATCGGTCCTGCGCTCGCTCCCAGTCTTCCCGTGTTTCCTTTAGTTTTTCCTCCAATGTCTTCCTAGTTGTTTCTTCAATGGTGTTAACCTTCGTATTTATTTCTGTTCTGATACTCCGTACTTCTTGTTCGGTTTGACTCCATTTTTCGTCAGCTCTGGCAACCCTTTGTTCGATTACCGTTATTTCCTCTTCTACTTTCTTGCTGATTGTCTCATTGTTTTCAGCTATCTTCTGGCTCAATTCTTCCTTCAATATTTCCATTCTTCCGTCCTACCGGTTCATGTTTTCTTGGTTCGTCTCCTTCAATTCTTCTCTCAATTGCTGACTATTATTCTCCATCTTTTTATTGGTTTCTTCCAGTTTCTGGCTTATCTGGGTCAATTCCTCCTTCGATTGTTTATTGTCAGTTTTTATTTCCTCCATTTTCTCCTCCATCTTCTGGATATTTTCCTCCATCTTCTCCTCGATCTTCTTAATATTTTCCTCCATTAGTAGTTTATTTTCGTTTTTTATTTCGTCCACTTTCTCCTCCATCTTCTTACTATTTTCTCTTAATTCTTCTTTCAATTGCCGGTTATCATTCTCCATTTTCTTACTATTTTCCTCGATTTTCTTGTTGGTATCTCCGATTTTATTGCCCAACTCTTCTTTTAATTGTTGGTTATCGTTTTCCAGCTTCTTACTATTTTCTTCCATCTTCTCCTCTATCTTCTTACTGTTTTCTCTTAATTCCTCCTTCGTTGTTTTAAATTCTCTAAGTAACATCTCCATCATTTGATCAAATTTTGTATCTTCCTTTGCGGTGGATTTTTCCGGCTGTTCCTTCTGTGGTGCAGGCTTATTTGGTTCTGCTGGCGGTAACATTAACTCCACATCTTCCACTGGTGTCGCTTCTTTATCCTCCATGTCTATCTCCTGTTCGGCCTCCATAGCCCTTTTTCTTGATGTAGCTCTCCTGTGCATCTCGCTCCCTCTTCCGACCTGTTGACCGTTGCCAAGCTAAAAATAGGAAATTGGACAATCGTCCTTATTTTACAACACTATTACCTCCTATTTAAAGCCCCTTAAGTTGGACGCCAATTTGTAATATATTTTACAAATATAAAATAAAAAAAATAATTATAATTGATATACGTTTGTTTTAATACGCTCCACGTTGGAAACGCCAATTTGTAATATAATATAAATATTACAAATAAAAATAAAAATTAAATAATTGATATATATATAGAGATATTGTGTGTGTGCTTTTGGTGCTAACAAGGGTATTGTGCCCTTCCTTTAGCCCCACTAGTTGGGCAAGTCAATTTGTAATATAATTACAAATTTTACAAATAGAAATAAAAATATAATTATAATTAAAATATGTTGATATGTGTTGATACGTACTGATATTTTGTTTATCACTGAGTTAGTCTGACTCCTTAAAGTCCCACTGTTAGGCTAGTCAAATTGTGATATAATTTCAAATGTAATAATAAACAAAATACAAAGATATTGATGATAAGAGTATGTTATAACTAAGTGTGTTGGATTGATAAATAACAAATATATCAAACTTTAAAAATTTTGCAAATAATTTTTCTTGTGCTTGTATCGAATTTGACTGAATAATTTAATTTAATTAATTGATAACTAATTAATTATTTGAGTTTGTAATTTCCTCCTATATCTATTCTCTCAATGTGAATTATGTTTTTGCTTAATAAAAAATAATAATAACATTAATGGTAGAAATAAAAACAATGCTGGTAACTGAATACTGATTTGCATTTCCCAGTCAAACTGCGCATGTCCCAGGCACTGGCTAATATTCACCACAGTCGGCAATGAGAAAAATCAACAGATATATTTTTTACAAGTTTAAATTTATGGTTCTTTTAACGAGTCGAAATGGTCAGAGGGCAAGGAACAAGATACATTTAACAGGTATTCTTAAACTAAATGTTAACATCTGAAATAGAACAGAATTATTATTACAATTGTCAATTAGAAAGAAATTATTTAAATTTCGAACCAAGTCGAAGAAATGACGTCACTCTGCTCCAAGAGGCACTGGTCCGTTGTCTTTATAGAAATTCAGCAATGGCCGCCGTCTGCTTGGTTTTAATCTGCTATGACGCCGTTGGAATCGAAGATCTTCTCCCACAGAAATAAAACGATGTTCCCTTTTCCTGCGAAGTGGTGTTGTTCCAAAATATAGTGTTGAATGTCCCCTCGTCGTCTGCGATGTCGAATTCTGGATGGATCTCTTGTGTAGTGTAGTGTTCAAATATGCGTGTTGGTTTTATGTGAATTCGTTCCCAAAAATTGTTTCAAAATGGCTGTCGATTTCTGGCGTTAAGTTTTATGGTGTTATTCTGTGTTTTTGGAAACTTGTGAAGTGTTAGACATAGATAGATAATATTATTTCACTTGTTAGTTCATCTCCGTTACACGCCACATAACCACACTTGGTTTTAATATAAATTATTTGGTTTTCGAAACTCCACTAATACATTTTTCAACTGTTCAGCTTTGCGATTAACAATAGACTAAACGACGCAACGTCGTCGTTTTAGGGCAATTTGTGGTATGTCTTTTTCCTCTTCATATTGTTTAATTATAAAATATCTGTCTAAGACTTGTTTCACTATCTAACTATACATAACAAGTTTTCTTATTTTTTACTGTATTTCCAATATTTCTTAATTTTACATGAATCTAACTATTCAGTAATATTGATTATTTAATTTTACATCTTTTGATATATAGCTGGGTTTGTTTCAAACTCATTTAAGCCCAAAAATTACAATTTTGCATAATAATTGCATGTCCCATATTTTGTACAAATTCAGTGTTTTAAAGGTTTTTATTTGTTTTATCGGTATAATATTTCCCTGGAATACACCTAATAACTCCGTAATTACTTTGTTGTTAATAATTTGGTTATTAAAACATTTCAATATTGATTAATTTGCTGTTTAGTCTGATTTGATTACTATCATAAGCCTATTTTTGACTGTTTCCAAAAGAAGTTAGTTTTCTTTCTTTTGTCATTCTATTTGCTATTAACTGTATCTGTATTAATTATATTCTCAATTTCTGTATTGTATGTATTGAATTCTATTCCTATTACATAGATTAATTCTTTGATAGATAGTTTTTTTGGTTTATAGGCCCTTCTGTGTTTACAAACATAGTGTCTTGGTGGGTCTGTTTGTACATTATACATGGTTTACTGATTTGAATAAAACTATTACATTTTTATGCCCTACTTGCCTCTCTGACTTACACAATGGAAAATTAAATGACATGATTTTAATTACAATAGAATATCTTGTATCTACTAAACTTTCTTTATACTAATAACATCATTGAACCATAACATGAACATCTTATGCCTAATTTTAACAAAAACATCTTATTATCAACTATTTTCCATATATCACCTAATTTTAACAAAAACATCTTATTCCTATTATTTTTTCCTGTATCATCAAATGATAACAACATAGCTTATCCTAGACATAATTCAATTAGAAAACATAAAAAACTCCTATTACTAGTAACACTGTCAGTCACTAACTGTCTTGTGTATGTATTATTCTTATGAAAACACTTTAACTGTGATAATAAACCTCGTGTATCTATTTACACCTTACATCTAAAATATTATTTAATTAATAATAAATAATAAACATCTTAATATTAGGCATACCTTCAGTTATGAACTGTCCTTTGGTATTTTTGTCCTCACCATTTATTTAGTTATAATAAAAAAAAACATTTTATATGTAATAGTCCTTCTTATATCTAATTTAAAACTCTTATTACTAGTAATGTTGTCAGTCCTTAGACCGTCTTTCATTTCAATGGTTTTATTATTATTATTCTACACTCATGGTAGTCTTTTTATAATACTTAAACCTCATTGAAGATTTTTTCATAGATTTTTTAACTATGTTTCTCACTGTACACTCTGTAGTTCCTTAATTTTGTTATCTCACTTCACTTTATTGTATTCTACACTCTGGTAGTTTTTTTTTTAGTGAGTTCTACTCTATGGTAGTCTCTTTTGACATATTTTTTGACATGTTACACTTACAACTAATATACAATTTGTTTTTATAGTATTGTATCTTGTAACTTGTTTGGGGTTTACCTATATCGGTTTCAATTTTGTCTCATGGTATTTAATATATGATTAACATTTTGTTTTGGCATATCTCTTCCTGTTTCTGGTCTCTGTTGGAATCTTGATATGTTTCGTCCCTTCTTCAAATATCACATTAGTAGTTTCCTTATTAAAATGGTTTCATGACAGATTATTTCCTTTTTTATGGTCCTTCCCTTTTTGTACTGCTTCCCCAACCTACTGGGTATACTGCTGGTTTAACTGGTTTTTTCATAGTAGGTTATTTTAATTAATGGTTTTCTTTATTATCTTCCATTTTTATTAACATTTTATAGACTTAATTATACAGTTTCTAGGGTAATCCTTAAACAATTTATTCTTCTCACTCACTATGGAACTTTCTCTTTTATTCATGTAACATTAATTCAAATGTTTAGTGTGATAATTTTGTTATGTTACAACACACACACACACACACACACACACACACACACAGACACTTTTCGGAAAACGACATTTTTCATGTTTTGAGTGTAGTAGAATCAGAATCTGCAATAATCTCGAACACGATTTTTTTTGCCATCACCATACTTCCATTCCTTAAGGAATATGGAAGTAATAAACGCTTTTTTGCCTTGACATACACTCCACAGACTATTGTTGCCTGGCAACAAAATTATTTTATTTTTAACAATTACCATTGTTTGAAAAAGTTTAAATGAATTTTTTAGTGCAAATGAATATTTTATTTTATTTAATTAAATGTATTTGTAACATATATTATATATAAATTTTAGCTTTCTGCACTCCTTCCTTCTCCATATAAACTTTAACTATGCCAAATCTCACACTCCTCCGTGCGCGCAATATGCTTAAAAAGGGGTACAAAATTTTCTCTTCACGTATTAATATATAGATAGATTTTTAAATTTCAAATCAAATAACGCCGTATTACTGAAAATTTAATGAAGTATAATTATATAAATATATTAATTTTACATGTTAAATCTAAATTATAATATAAAATGGCTGGTTACCATTATGAATAACAAAACTGCAAACAACAGTTGAACACAGTATGTAAAAATGTCTGCAATTATGTCAAATATTAGAGCTCTAATAAAATGTCCATTAGCAGAGTAATACAATAAGATTTAATATGGATACTTTTATAAGAAAAATGAAAAAGTTAGATTCTAAAATTATGTGAAAGCTTGTTTTTTTTAGTCATGTAACATAAGATAAATTCATAATAAATGTTAAGGTACAGGGTTTATTACGTAATTCATAATTCCCATATTGCATAGCACTTAATGTAAAAATTACTTTTTTACTTTAGAGACTTTTTTTATAAAATAATTTCAGGTGTGTTCAAATAATTTTCTCCTTTATGAACTTAGTTTAATTTGCTTCTTCAATTTTTTAAAATTTTGTTGAAGGGTTTTTATTTTACTTAACCAGTGTAAGTTAAGGAAAATGGGTTAAGTTCCTGAAAAATGCTAATATCTAACGAAATAGATGTTTAAAATGTAAATAGAGGATTTTCCATGTTAAAACTACTTTTATGTTTAGTAAAGTAGCTTAACGATATCGACGCGACATCTCATTGAAAGTGCGCGCTTGTGTCTTTGTATAGGAGTAGATTCATTATCTGTACGACCACTTCTTGTATGCATGTAATTTTTTTTATTTTTCTTAGAAAAGTTTCCAAATTAAAGCTTATATTATTAATTAGCTAATGGACAAATATGTTTCATCATATGTTAAATTAACGCATTAATTAACGCAGTAATTCCAGTCTGTTACTGGATTTTCAAAGCACGACTGTAAGTATAGAATACTATATTTTACCGGTACTGACTCAGTATTGCTCCATCAATATCAATTTTAAATGTTATGAAAGCACGCAGGTCCCATAAAAATAAAAGAAAAGATTTATTAAAATCGATCCAACCGAATAATTGGCGAACATACGTTAAATTAAGAATAAAACAAATTAAAAGGGAGGAATATAGAACCTCCTCCTTTTTCAATTCGGTCAACAAAATAAGTAAAAAAAAGAACACATTTGTTGCTAAAAGAACACCTCGTCATCAAACGTGAGATTAGGTGTATAAATTAATTGTACTGAAAAGCTGGTCACAGATTCTGGGTTACGATGCCAAGTAAGGTAGTGCGAAAAATTCAAACGTTGCATAACGCAGATCCTAAGAGGATGAATTGAAGATGGTAGGTGTATAGAAACAAATAAAATAAAAGTTCCTAAAGAAGAAACTGAAGTTAACCAATAATTCTAGACAACCGTGAAATTGCCGAATCATAGTAAAACTCATTAGAAACAAACAGTGAGTCTGTCACACAACAGTGCTTGCTGCATGGTTAGTTTTTCACAATAAATTATAACTCAATACATTTCCAATTTAATGAGGGCAAGCATGTCATCTGCAAATAATGGGGATAGTGAGCTTAGTGCACTGAGTATACGTAATGTAAAGTTGACGTTTCTTTTCTTGTATCTTATGTACCAAAAGTGGCTTGAGTAGCAACTGGTTTGAAAAGAACGTCGCGGCAAGACAAACTTTAAGTTATAAAAGATGCAAGTTCAACGCACGTCTTCTACACCTGGCACAGAATTTTAAAATTATTTATACCTTGAAGGAATAACGTGAATAAATTTATATTACATAATGTGTTTACATTTGTAAGATGTAGTATGCATTTATATTTCACAATTGTTATATGCATATTAGTTTTTTTTTATTAGGTAGGCCTATATACCCAACATCTTTACATTTGTTCATAAATTTATATAAATTGAATATTAAGAAAACATTGAGTGATGATGCTAAAAAGGTAACAAAGACTTTTATTCGACAAAATTATTACCCATCACAATTCGTTAATGATCGTTTTTATGTACAGAATGTACGTGTTTCTGGGTTACGGGTTAGTTAAGAAAGTATCGTAAAACTGCATTCCGTCACAATGCGCAAAAGGTGGTGATTACACATGCCAGCAATCTGCTTTTAGCTAGTTTGGTCGTGTTTGCACGTCGCCCCGTAAGAATAAAATGCCTACAGAAGTGTTTGGTTGAACGTAGAAGTACCAATATTATTGTGATACTTTTAAGTTACACGTTAATTGATCTGAACTGTAGGCTACTATTTTTGTCGGTCTTACGAAATCTTTTAAGATACACTGCCTGAAATAATTACTCTACTCTACAGACCCTTCGTGCCGCGCGCACACGGTCACTCACAAATGGGAAAGCGCGTGCTCTTCAGGATAATAATGATTAAGGGCAAAGATCATGAGAAGTAAATAACAGAAAGAGAGAAATGTGATTAAAAGACCGAAAAATTTGACGGTCCTTAAATATCTAAGGAATTTATTTTCTGACCACATGTTTTCTTGTAACGTTTCTTGATAATTTCTGGTTCGCTACGTTTTGCCACATGTTTGTACTGACTTTGCTAACGTTTTAAAATCCAGTTACTACACTCAGGCTTAACAAATACCATTTCGTTTGGCTATGCAAATCACAGTTGGGCGGGGTACCACCTCCGCTATTCCAATACCCCCAAGTACTTCACTGAATACACAGTGGATAAGTTAGCATGATAACTACGTACACCTTACTCCCCACGTGGCTTATATTGTCATTACTCACCTGGGTTCGTAGTTTATCAAAAAGATATTACTTACTTCTCTTGAAACAAAATTATCAGCTTAATTGTCTTACGTAAAACTATATGAACCAAGATGGATTTTACTTTTTGTTATCGTTCTGCTAATTAGTTTAAAATAACATCTGAGAAATATTAAACAGTGTGTGACATAATTTTACGAAACCTAATGCTGTTAATTCTTTAGTCAGAACGTGTTCGACTTTGATTAACTGTGCTGTGAATAACGCCGATTCTCAAGGAAAATAAGTTGGAAAACAATATCACTGTGAGTTGCATACTAAATTAATTGCCTGCCAGTTTTCATTTTGTATTAACATTTTGCAATGCTATGAAGAATGTTAAATAATAGCTACAACAGTTGCAAGACGGTAGCCTTAAAGGAAAGGCTGTTGGGAGGGAAGGAACGTACAGAGGGGTTATATCAAGTCTCTACAGAATTGATTTCGACAGAATACAAGTAAAAAATTAACCTGTCATTAAATGGAACTTGTCATTAAATTATTCATTTTTGAAATAAAAATTTAAAGTTTATATTCATAAAAATTTTAAACTGTCAAAGAACAAAATATTTTTTGGAAAATGTATACATGAAGATATACTTATAAACGCAACAAATACAATAAAGCTGGAAACACATTGCTATCACGTCACGTGAGCTCACGTGAGATCAGGACTTGCCTTAACCCGTGAAATCGCAGTGCAGAGATACACTTACGTCACGTCACGTCACTTCATTTTCCATCATTTCACGTGAACTCACGTGAACACGCGTGAACTCATGTGAACACACGTCAAGTCGTGTGAACACTCGTGAAGGCAAATAAAATTCTACTTAGTTGTGAAACATGGAGTGCTGCAGGTCTATTAGTTCATCAGATTTTGAAGAAGACTTGGAAAATGCTTGTGCTATTCTTGTAATCAAAAAATCAGTTAACAAAAGAAGGATCTGGGTATACAATATAAACTAGAAAGACAAGAATAAGGTGACTTTCAGAATCTAGTACAGAAAATACAAGAAGATCCAGCTAAGTTTCAAATGTATTTCAGACTGAATAAGGAAGAATTTGATTATTTACATGATCTTATTAAAAATGATATACAAAAAAAGAACACCCATCTCCGAAACGCTATAAGCTCGCAAGAGAGAGCTTTGTTACCTTACCGTATGTGTAAGGTAAGCGTGAAATAAACGAAAAAAGACTTCACATCTTAATTTATTATGTTTTAAAGCATTATATAATTGCAAAATCTTAGCATTTTTAAAAGCATAAAATGTGTTTAACGTCTTGAAACATGAAATTACTGATTGGTGGTTATAAAAAAAAACACATTTTTTAAATAAAAAAAGAAACAAACATGAAATTACTGATTTTTGGTTATAAAAAAACACATTTTTTAAATTAAAAAAAAAGAAACATACTGTCACATATCATTAATTTGAAAACCACCTAAGCTGATTAACATTCGACGATTGTAACTATTGTCTGTGATTCGACTGCGTTGGTCATTTGAGGTTAGTACGTTGAATAACAGCTAGTTGATGCCGATTCTGATGCTGAGTAAGTAGGAAGCCGTTCTTAATTTGATAAACACTGGTTCATGTCGATCTGGGCTTGCAGTACTGAGTTACTCAGCTGTAATTTAAATTTACCTTGTTCCAGTGATGGTAAAGTTTTGGTCATCTTTGCCATGCTTAGAAAGAACACGTCTGTTTCGTCCATTTGTTGATGACGTTTTTTTCATGCCTAGCTTTTCTTAAATTTGCATTGTCTCTTAATAAGTTTAACATTTCACTTACATTCGTGTCTCGCCCATCTTGTTTTCTTTTTTTTTATTACTTCAAAATGATCAGAAACGTCTTCATTTCTGCCTACACTATTTTCTTCTAACACACTTTCATTGGGTTTGATTATACTCAGCTTCATCTATTTCAGTTTCTGATCCCTGTGTACAAACTTCATCAGTATTCTGGCTGTCCTCAGTAACCTCTTGTACATTCCCTAGTGTTTTTCTTGTGTCTATGAATGGCAAAAGAATGCCATTTGATTTTCGTATTTCCATGTTGTAATTTTATTACAAGCTTGGCCACTTTTCTTCTGACGACGCCTTTTCAGTGCATTTAAGAATCATCTTCTCAGTTTATTCCACGTTTCTTTTACCGTTTCAGCTGCAAAGAGAATAAAGTAACACTACTTGATTACAGCTACTTAAAGTTCTTGTGTTTAGCAAAAGATCTGGAGTACTTAAGGGGTGCTTGAAGATACGTTTATGGTATGTTGATGATTCTTGAATATTTTATGCAAATTTTATTGACAAATTTTTATCTTCTGTACTTTTTGTTTTTTGAAGATTTTTGTTGTTAAAAATATTATGTCCCTTTTCCACACATATTTGAATATTTTTTGAAACAGATGACTTAGAAGGCTACAATTTTCTTTATTTTAAACGTAAATTTATAAAATTTAAGTTTACAACTATTATTCTGCCTTCGTGTATTTGTTGTAAGCTGTTATAGACATGTAACTTGTGCTACGCTTATGCTTCAAATTAGTAACTTTGTGTTGCTTATTTGGAAAACTTATTTTTGCTAACAAATGACCCTTTTTCTCACGAACTCTTAAAGATACAGAGCTAAAATTTATAGGATAGTCAGAACACATCTTTATACAAACCTGGTACTAAAGCATGTATACAAATTAATTACATTGCATTTCATACCTTAAAGTGTAAAATAGTGTGTGTAAAATTTATCAGTTATTAAGAAAAGAGTATTTCATTTCAGGAAAAGTAATATAATTATCAGATCTCTGTTTTCATAGTTTCTGAGATAAATATTCATAGTTTTCTCAGTCATAAATATTCAAAATTTAATATTAGATTGATGTAGCCTTCCATCTCCCTCTACAAAGTGTACGGGAATGAAAAATAAAATGTTCATAAACCTAATTATTTTCAGATACTTGGCAACTGGTAATTCGTTTCGAAGTCTGGGCTTCAGTTATAGACTAGGTTTCAGTACAGTTCGAAATATAGTAAATGATGTCTGTGATGCCATCTGGCGTAGACTGGGCTTTGCAGTAATGCCACAACCAACAGAAGAAATATGGAAAATTTCAGCAGCTAAATATAAAGAATGATGGAACTTCCCGAATTGTGTTGCTGCCGTAGACGGCAAGCACATTACTATTCAATGCCCAATTAATGGTGGATCAGCGTTCTATAACTATAAGGGGAGTCATTCCATTGTGCTTTTAGCATTAGTCGATAAATTTATTGCTATTGATGTCGGTTCATATGGTAGAAACAGTGACGGTTCTATTTTTTCTAAATCAAACTTAGGGAAGAAACTTGAAACAAATAATTTTTCTCTGCCGCCTGCCACACCGTTAACGGAAAACAGTGAACCTCAGCCACATGTTATTGTCGGTCTTGATTACATTTTTCGAAGAAATGTAATTTTAGGTTTTGGGAATTTCTAAACCTTGAGACGCCATTGCCCAAAAGTAAGGCAAACGTTTGACAATACCGCAAACTCCATGTGGAATATGCAAATAAAAGAGAATTTTAATCAAATTTTGAATATAGTGTACAGTTTAGGAAAGTAGTAGTATAATCGATACTTTTGAAATTTTTGTGATACGGTAATTAAAAAATTACCTACTATCAAAATTTATCCAATAATAAATGTACTTCGTACTCAAAATAGAAGGCAAGCTCTAGGGACAAATAACTCATGCTCAGGGAGCATACTAGTTATTTAAAAGGGATTAATATTTGTATCAACCAGTGGCATTCAGTATTTGAAATCAAGCACTGAATTATACCATTTAGGTACAAAATCTAATGTTAAAACTTTAGTTTTAATGCACAGAGAGAGTGTGTGTGTCACTGTGCAGTCAGTCTGTCTAACTGTCTGACAATCTACCTTCTGTCTCTCTGTTTATATGTGTTTAGAATAGTTTTCCTATTTATTGTCACTCACTTAATTACATTTGTTGAAATTTCTATTCATCATTCCGTAGTTTATATAAATGTTACAGTATTTTTTTTGAAGGCCATTAAAAGTTTCTAAAAGCGTGGGCTGTTTGTAAAAAGGTGAATTCATTTTGGAATTAGGAGCAACAGACTTGAAATAAAATATTGTATAGACGCTCACCCACTTACAATTTTACTTTTACTTATAGAAATTTTGGGTAATTTGTTTAGAGCTGAGACAAATTCGTTTTGCTTGCATTTACCTTGAGTGTACATAGTATGGCTTTGAAGGTAATGTGCTGATTCCAGGAACAAGAGATCACAACGGACCACAAAAGGTCGGCATTGCACCTTCACCTAAAGTACAGGTGCACATATGTCATAATATTTTTACATATATAGTACACAGCTTGCTTATCGAGGCGTTTAATTTTGTAAATATTTATTCTTTATACGCAAACAGAACAATTATTCTTTCCACCGAATGAAAGAATGAAAGTTACTTGTAGTAACTTTTCTGTGCCCAATGGAGAATCTTACCGTGAAATTTGATAGCGATACTTTCCTCGTGTGCTGATCTCAATAATTATACGATTTTTATTCTTATATATTTTAATTTCCTTAAAAGGCCTATATACCTACGAGGAACATGCAACAGTTTTATGCGACTGGTTATTTACACTTAATAGAAATAGAAATATATTGAACATTTTACAAACTAGGCTACTGGCCTGCTAAAGTTGGGTTTAATGAAAAGACAATTTGTATACGACGGGCTATGTTACACTGTAAATAGTTACTCCATGAATTTCATATTATAGGTCTGTGTGAACACTATAAGGATTTAATTAACATTTTGTAATGCTGACATAGAAGAATAACTTATTCCATACAAGAATGTTAACAAGAGAAAAAACGTTGTTTTGAAATAATATATTAGGAGAATGTAACTACGTAACAATAAACATTTTTGTAATAAATCATGAAAATTCAATTAAGAATGCAGCAAAAGCATCTTTTGCAAACATAATAAAGAAATTATCATTAATTTATTTTCTAACTTCCACTGTTTTTGTAAAATTTTTATAATTCTGCTAATGTGTTATCAATGACATCCTAACTAATTCTGTATAATGTTTACCTGAAAGCACCAAGCAATTTTTAACTTAGTAAAATTTAGCAATAAGAATCAAAGATTCACATGTAAGCCTATATACTGTAAGAAAAATATTATACTTTTATTTTTCATCAATTTTAGATCATATCTTATTTCTTGGTACAACTATGGATATTAGAATTTTATTATGTTACTGCTTGTTATTAGCATTGTTTCAATTAATAATTCAAAGTAATAAACCATTAAATTATATTATTAATTTTTGAAAAATCAACTGAAATTATGACTGTTTAAACAATGTAACAAATATTACTTTTAGCTTTAAAGAATGTATATAGATTCATTAATTTAATAGAACAAATGCAGTACACGTGACACTCGAAAAATTTTGCTGTGCTTAAGTTAATACTAACTATAAACTATGTAGGCGGCCCTTGTTATATAGAAAAACAATAAACAGAGAGTAGCAGGATGGATCAGCGACTAGAGTCGGATATTTTCGTAGTAGGAAACTGTGGTTATAGTGGTAGCTTAATCTGGTTGGCCTCACCGTGTTAGTAACTAAGAACCACTTAACTCCAAAGCCACACAACAATACATTGTGTTTGTTGCGTTATGTTTACCCCCGTATCAGTTAATCTAAGGGTGACCTGTTTGAGGAAACTTAACTTAAAACTGTCTTACGTAGTCTGAGGTCAGGGGCCAAAATCTTTAAATATAGGTTAATTACTATAGGCTAAGTAATAAAACAACTCAATGACCCTACCAAATTCGCTCTGTTAGAAATCATTATTAACTGTTTATACCTATTTTTCAAACCGTTACTATAATATTCTTTAAATAAAATAGGCACAAATGAGTTTAGCACTAAGGAATTAGAAAATATGCTTCTGTATATAATATTGATGTGGCTTTATCATATCATTTACCTAAGTCATATCTGCCGACAAGTTTTTATGAAAGTCTGGTGCATAATTTTATGAAATAAATAGTCTTCTTTTTATGAAGATGGGCTGACGAGAAGCGTGCTGTTCGATTAAATTATACACTGCTGTGGTGCAAGTAAACCTTAATGTAATTTAGTCATTTTATGGACTTATTTCTCCAGGTTTAATTTGAATAAAACTCTTTAAAGTGGGTACACTTATATAATGATTTAACACATTTAATTTTTTTCATTAAATATAATTATTTCGTTTTGGGGTTTTATTTCCACACTAACTGTTTCAAGAACAGCTATTCTTTACTTATCAAATATTGTCAGTGGGTGGAAAATTATACATGGCAAGAATGATTTATAGCAGAGAATTAATGCACTAAAGTAAATGCAAGTTATGCACGTATTGAATCATTCAATTACTAATTTTTTATAGTTTTGAAGAACAAAACAATTTTTTATTTAGTTTGTATTTTTAATATTACCATATTAAACTCTTTTCAAGATGTACAAATATATCATATTTATACACACATTTAAGTATGTACAAGTACATTCAAATATATATCAAATTTATACGTATTTTTTAAACGCGATACTTTTTATAAACAGAGAATGAAAGTGGTGGCAGGGAGAGGGAGGGACTTAGAGAGAGAGAGAGAGAGAGAGAGAGAGAGAGAGAGAGGGGCAGAGGGAGAAAGAGGGAGCAGAAGGAGGGCGAGCGAAAGAGAGAAAGAGTCATGTGTAATGCCAGAGGACTAGTAAGTTTACTTCCTACATTAACTTTTATTGTTTACCAAGAATGAATGAGAAAACAGTAAATAAGGTAAATCGTCGTATAAATTTGTTTATGTAAAAAGAAGTAAAAATGTAATGGTGATGTGAGTATTATGTGTATAATATAACGTGATGTGTTATTAAATAAGTTATATAAATATTGGTTAAGTAAATATGAGTGACTTTATATGCATGTAAGTTAAAAACGTATGTTACTTTAGCTTAATAAATTACTGGCATTGAATACTGAACGTACAATAATAAACACACAGGAGATGATAGGTACTGTTGATAAATAGTCTAGAAGCTGTTGATGAAATTAAAAGTAGCTGTATATAGTATTGCTGGTGGGTTACACAAAGCGACCGGTTAGGAGCGATACGACTCCACAGCGGACAAGCGGTGACACTGACAAATTACAGACTCTTGTTAACTCCGGGGAGAACAAAATGACGACGCAAAACATTGGCCGCGATCATTTAGTGACATCGAATAGGACGGTGTCAGCCAGCGAATGTAGTTGACAGAGTCATTGTCCAATACTGGCCAGTAGAGGGAACACTTGCACGAAAATATCTGAATAATAGACTGATGACCTCAAATCAAATCAAATTATGTGATTTACTTTAATCATTTAGAACAGGATTTACTGATTTTGAAATAATTAAATTATTAACATGACCTGTTTTATTTTGTGTAAATGTGCGAAAAGTGTTCTGTGCTTGGAGCGTTTATCATATAGTGTGATGCGTGGAAAGTGGTTAGGAACAATATCAGCAATTGCATAAAAGTAAACGGTATTTTAAAAAACCAATGAATAATAAAAATTAAGCTTCAAAGCATTTATAAAAATAAGAAATCCTTTTAAACAGAACAATTAAAATTATAATTTCTGAAAATTCATACCTTGTATTACAAGTCTGTGTATGATATTGCAGATTAACTTATAATTATTTTCTAGCGCCCGGAGGGCCACTGGGTTTGACATGTACAGAAAATTTGATAAATGCACATAGTTGCAATATTCGATGTTTTCAGAAGTTGTTTATTAGTGGCTGTACCAAAACACAAGCGTTTCTTGGGCTCCAGAATGTTACAGGTATTATTGTGTTGACGAGACAGCTTCGTCAACAGACGTCAAAACATTTAACTCAACAGAGCCCCTGAATTAATTTTTTTTTTTCTTGACTTGGGTAAGACCCATTATAATCATTAAGTATGTAATAAGATTACCCTTCTGCCGGTTTCTACTCCGCATTGATTCCGTAGATTACTGTATATTCTTTTCAGAAAAACATAACTGAATTAATTATATCATTCAAGTCTCAAAGTCTTACGTGCATAACCACGTTTTATATGAAATCAAGGTACACTTCAATTTACTAAATAACTTATTATTATAATAACACGACTTCGAGGCTTTGTTTCAAAGTTGTATTATTATACTGTTCTGATGTAAACATAATAATTGTGAAATAAATTTTGACATATTACAATACTTCTGTCTTGGTTATAAACGATGACGTTACTATGAAATTTATACTAAATGAGTAAACGGTGTCAGACAACAATTATGCAGAAACACTCGTTTTGCTGAACAAGCTCATGTAGGCGTAAAGGATACTTTAAACTGAAATAAAATTTAATAAAGTAAGTAATTAATGAATTCCTGACCGCGCCCCACAGCAGTTATCAGACCCAGCCTTTCCACCCTTTCTCAGAACTACCCTCTGCTGACATTAAGTTACGTTATCAGTAGTACTAAAACAAAATTAATTGTACCTTTCGTTGGCGTGCAGTGACGTGTAATCAATAAAACACGGAGTAAGTAAAGTTAATAATAAATTTTGTTTACAAAACATTGTAAGATACGTGAATACGTGTAGTATCACGGTTGTACGTAGCACATCAGTATATTAATTATTAAATTTATTCAACATATAGAAAAATAACATTTTTACTAAAACACTCATTTAAACGTTTATAAGCTACTGTACAATACACAACACCGGCATCTTACGAATACAACACATTTTTACTACAGATTTTTAAACACTGAAAAAATTACACATACAAAGTTTTTTTCTCCCTGATGCACTAATATTGGTGACGGAGAGTTTTCATAATGTTACTTCCATGATCCATAAGGAAATGGAAGTATGGTCATGGGGAAAAATCGTGTTCAAGATAACGGCAGATTCTGATTGTACTATCCTCAAAACATGAAAAAAGTCATTTTTCGAAAAGTGTCTGTGTGTAGAATTTTTTCTATAGCAAACGATAATAGACGCAAATTCAAACAGAATCAAATAATGTTTTGCATACTGTCCTGAATTCCAGGGGACTCAAGGCCTATTGTTTTTGGTGAAGATCGGTTAAGGGAAAGGGGTAGTTTACCTGCAACCTTTTACGTTTCAACAAGAGTAAATTGCTTAATTTTGATAAATAAAGTATACTGAAAAGAAGGTCATTATAATCCACTGTAGAAAGGTAGATGAAATATCTATAAATGAAAAGGGTAGTTGAAGGAGGAAGGGGGTAATTTTTGTAATAAATTAAAATGGTAGTTGATGATGGAGGAGGTAAATTTTATAAGTTTTATATGTGTAATACGTTAATGACAACAAAGAAGTAGTTTCTATGGAAACATTTCATTTCACTTTAACAAAATTCTATATTTTTCATTTTAATTTAGATCTTATATGAGTGAAAACATATCGTTCCTGGCAGGCAAGCATATCTCAATTATGTAATGTTTACGTTCCCAAAGTTTATTATTGTGATTACTGCAATAAAAAGACACACACACACAATTCGCGTTATTTCTGGCCTCACTCATTTTTATCTTCTTACGTTTGCACGCTTTTTAATTGGAAATTGCCGAACCCACAGCAATACAACGTGTGCAAGCCAAAAAGGTGTCCAGCGTGGACAGCGATTTGCTTCCTGTGGATCGCTCACCAGTGTAACTGAACGTGTTTGCAGAGGAACGGTCATAGACAGACTTTTCGTCTGTAGGGAGTGAACCCTCTGCAAGATGCTCAGGGTCCATGACAGACTTCGGAGCGATCCTGCTTTTCCGCGTGTTTGTTCTGTGAAAGTACACTGTAGATTCGCAGCTTTACTCTGAGCAACGCTCCATAGGGAATGTTGAATTTTTTTCCTCGGTGTACCCTCATAAACACTAAAACCTGCTCTGATGTTTTGATTAATATATTATATATATTATCAATATTATCATAATAATATTAAAACTTTTGAAACTTGATCACTACTTAATGGAGATCAAACATAAACTTTTACAAGCCATTAATTTTATGCATATTTTGAAGCAATAAATGTTTTAAGTAGTATATGTGTGTATGCGCTGGGACTCAAAAAACAGGCATGTATGCGCTGGGACACAATACCCACTATGTATGTATGCGCCAGGACAAAAAAAACATGCATGTATGCGCTGGGACACAATACCCCACTATGTATGTATGCGCTAGGACAAAAAAAACAGGCATGTATGCGCTGGGACACAATACATGTATGCGCTAGGACACTCGGTATTGTCTCCCCCCCCCCGCTGACCTAGTAAAAAATGTAAATATAAACAGTAAAAAATGTAAATATAAACAGACGCGCGCGACGCCGCGTACACATAAACATTCCGAGTTCGTTGACGTGTTTTTTTTTTTCCTTTTTACAGTGTAGATAGCGTCGTCTTTAGCTAAATATATTACATTTTATTTGTAATGATTGTCATTCTATAGTAAACCATGACCTTGAAACACACTGACCTAGTACAAATGTAAATATAAACAGACATTCCGAGTTCGTTGATGTGGACTTGTAAACTGTTTTTTTCCTTTTTACAGTGTAGATAGCGTCCTCTATACCCTAAATATATTACAAATATGATGCAAAAAGAATCGTGGCAATGTACGAGAACGTTTGACGGTAAAGGTGGAACATTAGCACATGCATATTTTCCTGATTATAATAATTCAAGGCGAGAAATTCATATTGATGAAGACGAAAAGTGGTCATATTCGACTGATAACGTTGTTCCTCTTGGCCACACAAGTTTGTATGCAACGTTAATACATGAAGTCGGTCATGTTATAGGTTTATCACATTCAGATGTATCAGATTCTGTAATGTATGCTTATTACAACGGTAAAATAGAGTTAGGTGATGATGATGTTTTAGCCATTCAAAATTTATATGGTAAGGCAGATAACACTTCTATAATATCTTTCATACCGGAGTCGCCATCTTCTTCGGTACCAAAAATACAAAACGAGCATCCTATAGATACAAATAAAATCGATCTTTGTAATTTTAAAAATATTAATTTATTTTTAATTGCTGATAAACGATTATATATATTATATAAAAAATGGTTGTGGATAATAAATCCGGCAGAAATGATATATACCAAACCGCTCATAATAGAACATTGGTTAACGTTTCTTCCAAAGAACTTCACAAAAATTTTAGCTGTATATCAAAGACCATCTGGTGAGATAGTTATGTTTATAGATTCTTTGGTATTCATGTTCGATTTAATGAGTCTTAAATTAAGTCATGGTTATCCGAAGCATATCCAATCTTTATTTAACATACAACCGGATAATTTACATGCGGTATTCAACAGTTATACAGGTAAAACTTATATATTTCATGATGATAATTATTATAGAGAAGTCAATGAGTGTACGTTTACTACTAAATCATGGGGTTATATATCTGAAACATTTCCTGGAATACCGCCTAAAATCGATTCATCATTTAGATTTTCTGATGGTAATTTATACTTTTTTAAGAACAATACTGTGTATGTCTTTAATGAATTTACGGGTGAGTTAGTTAGAACAGAAAAAAATAATCTATCTATATTCGGATTGAAATGTGTAAATGATGATGTACTATACAAATTAAAAGAATTAATATTACAATTGATAATTCAAAAGAAAGACCAATCGATATCAAATAATAATCGATAGTAATGTTGATGAACAAGAATAAAAGTTCAGTTTCCAAGAGCATAATGATTTGAACGTATAGTTGTGAAGAATACGTGAAGCGGTTAACATGGAGAAAGGAAATATTCATGCTTTAAATTGGTGTATATATTGCATAGAATCTACTGATTCAACGTTTAATGAAATATGTTATTTTGTAAATAATGAATTTTCTGAAGCAAATGTTACTATAATTGAAAATGAACAAATTATAAAGATACAATCCCCAACGATTTGCTTCTATGACGATATATTACAAAGGTTAGAAAAACATCGAAACCAATTAATAATCGATATTGATTTTGAAGAAGAATACAAAACTCTCCGTTGGAAGTAGTTAGTTAGTAGAGGCTCAACAAGTTGGACGCAATGTCAAAAATGGCGAAGTTGTGCGAAAAATTGAACCCCTGTAAGTTATTGCAAGATTTTTTTGAAGAAGCAGGATTTATTTTTAATGGTGATTTAGACAGTATTGTGTGTCGTGAGTGTGGATTTAAAACAAGAGGATCTTTATCTATTTCGCATATTCAATTTATACACAAACTTTTTAATTCAGAATGTAAAATGGTATGTTATATATATGATAAATATAATAATTATGCACTATACAGTATATTATTACATATTGATGATATAATGAATGCGAAAAAATGTATATCAGAAACTGAAGAAATTATGAAGTTAACATTTTGCTGTTGGCCTAAACGTTTACCACGAGTTGATAATTTAGTATCGGCAGGTTTTTTGTATACTGGAGTGGACGATGATGTAATGTGCATAGACTGTAAAGTTATACTTCACGATTGGCAAGACACAGACGATCCATGGTTTGAACACGCTAAGGCATCTCCAAATTGTTTACTTGTTAAATTACACGGAGTCATAAAAGATGGTTTCATTAAGTGACAAAAGTGGAAAATGTATTGAAGACTTTTTTAAAAATCAAAGATTTGTTGATGATTCGGATAATATTGTTTGTTCTAAATGCGGTTTTAAAACTATATGTTTTAATACTATTACGCATATAAAAGATGGTTTCATTAAGTGACAAAAGTGGAAAATGTATTGAAGACTTTTTTAAAAATCAAAGATTTGTTGATGATTCGGATAATATTGTTTGTTCTAAATGCGGTTTTAAAACTATATGTTTTAATACTATTACACATATTCAATTTATGCACAAACTTTTGTATCCGACATGTAAAACTGTACGTTATATATCTTATAAATATGAAGACTATATCAGATCAAAAAAGTGTGTTGCTAATTTTGTTAATATATTGAAAGTGAAAATAAAATTTATAAAAAACAGAGTTGATGTGTTTTTGTTAGATATTTGTTTAACCTTATTACATTTTATATGTAACGATTGTCATTCTATAGTAAACAATTATACGTAAGGTAGGAGTTGGTTTATTAGTGTTCCAACGTGAATTCTGAAAATAACATCTTAGTTAAATATGTCGGTAGTTAAAAAATTTTACTAACGAAACCGTCATTGATAAAGAGTACAGCAGATAATCCCACTGAACCTTTTTAATCAATGTAAACATGACCTCAAGATTAACACTGACCTATTAAAAACATATAAACATATACAGACGGCGTTTTTTTTGTTGACACGTATACGTTCTTGTGATAACGTTGTAATCAACGTGAACATGACCCTCGAATACACTGATCTATAGCGTCGTCTTAAAAAATACTCCATTTTTGATAGTTCAGTCAAAATGAAGAATTTAACACTGCAAGATGTCTTATTTCATCCTATGTTTGATAGATTCGTCATGAATAAAACAAAAGTAGAGATTGAATTTATGCGAGATATATTGTTGGTACTTCTAAAGTGTCGTAAAGTGTTGGAATTTTATAATTCAGACGGACTGAAAGAGATTACACCGGAACGTAGAGGACAAAGCGGTGAGGCGTTTATACATTTTCTTGAATGTCCATGGGCACATGAATCTACTGTGGATGGGCCGGACACATGTGTTTGTTGTTATATATCTACACATTGTGGTGATATCATTAAGCTTCTCGATGAACGATTCAAGTGACGTTTATATAACGGTAAGTACTCCAAGACACTATTGTATATTACAATTTTTGTGTAATTAAATATATAGAATGTATAAAAAATAAAAAATGACAATAAATCATTTTTTTTGTTCAGGTATTAAAAACATACACATACATAAAAATATGTTACAGATCATTTTTTATTATTCGGATACTTAACAAAAACAGTTTACAATATAATACATGTACATAAAAAAGATTCTAAAAAAAAATGTTGTTACATTTACAATATAATAAATGTTAATTCAGGTATTAAAAATACATGAACATAAAAAGATTCTAAAAAAATATAACAAAACAGTTTACAATATAATACATGTACATAAAAAGATTCTAAAAAAAAAAAAATATGTTACATATCAATGTGATAGCAAGAGTTTTGATTTTTACTAGATAGGTAAAACTCACTTTAAAAAAAATAAAAATGTTATTAATTAACATGTGATAGCAAAAAGATTGATTTTTACTAGATAGGTAAAATTCACTTTTTATTTACAAAATAAAAAACGTTATTTTGTTTTAAAAAACTTGTTTTATCATTACGCTAATGAATAATGACCGTACGGTAGTGTATCTATTTTATTATCACAAGGGATTCTTTTATTGTCTAAATTACTTAAAGCTAATTTGTTACACGTAATTGTTTCAACTAAATGTTTTTTTGATCGGAATAATTTCATCACTCTATAATTATTTATAGTTTTAGAATAGACGCACTTTTTGAAATCTTCAAAACTTATATGTTTGCTGATAACGTTTTTTTTAATTCCTTTTGCACTTTTTTAACTTTGTTATCTACCGTTTTAAATGTATATAATTTAGAGCGTAAGCCGATAAATTCTTTAATTGGTACACCCGAACATTCATCTTTAAATTTCCCGATAATTTTTTTATTTTCAATTGAATAACAGGGATGATTGGGTGAATAATCTGACGTATCAAAGTGTGTAACTAAATCCGGTTCTAATATATCTTTGTAAAAATCTTCTGTATGAATTTCGTAAAAAAGGCTATCTGTATCTGTATACAATAGGGAAATTTTTTCACCGTATTTTTTCTTCATTATATCATAATGAAAATCATACATTAACGTTTTACTTATTTCTAATACGCTTAATCCGATATATATTGGTTTATCTAAAAATAAATGTTTTTTATCCGATAATACCGCACATAAAGATTTATTATAAATTATTCTGTCTTTAAATACCGGTTGTGTAATTAAATTTAATAATTTTTTTTCATCACTTACAAGTTTAAGGTTAATTCTTTTCCTAACGTTCTCCATACATTTACCGAACACTGAGTTGTTTAATAATTTAAAAAAATCTTTTTCAAAATCATTTTTAGCTTGTTTTCGTTTTTCTGTATCTAAATCAATGTACGTTTTTAACCAAGGGCTCTGTAAAAATTCTAAAATACGATGAATTTTTATAACTTTTATACCGTGTTTAACAGCTTGTTTTAAATTAATGTAATGACATATATATTTTTCTTTATTTTCTAATGTTGTTAACAATTTTTGTTGTTTTGTTCCTTTAACACATTCATTAACAGGTAAAAACGGTAAATCGCTATGATGATTATGTAAGTGATGAGGATACTCTACGTCTACTTCTAAAATATAACCAACAGGAGAATCGTCTGCAATATCTAGTATATTAAAATTAGGATCGTTAGGATACTTCCAAGTAAAACCAGCATATGGCATACATTTATTCATTGCCCAACCGTACAGATTAAGTTAAATATTTAATTGGGTTAGTTACATCAAACGTTTCTGGAATATATTTATTATTAGCAACAGATTCTTTTTTTATGCAAATACTCAGCCCCCCCCGTACCCCGTTTTCACATAAGAGGTACATTTCGTAATCAGTTAATAATTCTAGTTTAATTTTTGTATAACTTAACATCGCATCAAAAGCAAAACCTGGTATTGTAAAGTAGTGTGCACAGTCTAGTTTATAAGATTGCATACAAAGAGATCTAAAATTTTCAAAAATATCACATAATATTAAAACATCAATTTTTAAATATAGATCGCTATACTCTCCAAGTGTTTGTATATTAAAATGATTCCAAACATTACAAGCATGTTCATAATCAGCATTTCCAATTTCTGAATCATTTAGTGAACTATAAAAACATTCTTTTGGTGGTAATCTACGTTCTTCCAATTTTTTCCAGGAATTCGTATATTCATAAGGGTACACACCTTTTCTGGTAACTAGTGGCATACTGTTTGCAGAAAAAAATTTTCCAATATGAAAAAATTTATCCTTAGGCAGGTTATTACTAAGCTCAGCCAACGGATAATTCATAAAACGATAAGTGTCAATAAATCTAATATTAAAACCCGAACGTGTTTTTTTTGCAAAAGAAATATACTTTTCTCTAGTATTAGGAATTACATGAATATTTTTTATATCATAACCCAATTGACGCACTATAAAATGCGAATCATAATTAGAACTACCATGTATGAAAACAGGTACAAATTTCTGTTGTTGTCGTTTCAAGTTACACGTATTACATAATGTTGAACGAAATTGACCAGTTAAATGACAATGATCTCGAACTTTAGGATATAATAATGTAAATTCCTTGTTACACATCTCGCAATGTGTGACCGATTTAAATTTCATTTTATCATCTCGAGTCATATGTAACGGAATATTTTGTTTAATAAGTAAACCGATTAAATTAATTTTTTCAACTAAAAATATCATAAATTTTTTCGCAGCATTTTTACCACGATATAAGTATGGTTCCGAAGGCAATTGGTTTCTTATACTTTCAGGGATATTGCTATCTATAACAAAATATACGCAAAAACTCATTGGAATATGAAATTCATTAATTGCAGTAAATTTGTTTTCGGGGTTGGGCAAACAAGTACTAACAGGTTTCAAAATACATTCGAAATCTGCATATACTACAATAGGAACTCTATATTGATAATGAAATTTATTAAATTGTAATATGTTGTTATCAGTAGTGGGTAATACTATTTTTACGGGAGAATATTTTCCGCAATATCTATTATGATTTTTCAATTGTTTTGACTTTTTAGTAAAAAACGATAAACAACGTTTACATATTTCAATTTTTTCTGTATGTTTTGTTAACTGTGATCTTATTAACTGGGAAAAATTCTTTATATAACAATAATGATAATTAGCATTATTCGACATATTTAATACTAAAAGGTCAAAATGATTATTCTTTTCTTCCTTACACACTTTAAGAGGAAAAATTGATTTCTTTTCATCAATAGAATAAATGTTAATAGAAACGTTATTAGTTTTTTCGAAACGAGAAATTTGGTTTAAAGGTGTAGGAAAGTCTATATGTCTAAAATCAAACTTATTTTCTAAAACAAAATAACGAAATTTAACACGTTCAATGTGAGGTCCAGTTACATAACGAGAGAGGATTGCCCATTTAAAACAATAGTTATCTTTATTTTTAGGATTTATTATACATTTTTTAATTTGTAAAAATTTTGGAAGTTCAATATATGAAGCTCCTCTTAATGGTTTAAATCGATTTATACGTAATAAAATTCCGTCTATACGGTGAAGACTCCATCCGGAACCTTTACCCATATATACGTCTTCATCATAACAAATTTCTTTAATCGCATTGTTAACTATTATGTTAACATTATCGTTTTCTATAATCGGAATATTTTTTTGTTTTAAAGGCTCTGTCTTGTGTTTCATTAATAACGGGTTTTATATATGTACATTCAACTATAATGTTAAATTTTACCGGACCAAACATTGAAATAATATTACTTAAAATTGTAACTATATTTATTTTAATATAAACTAACAGCAAGCAAATATCCTTATAATTATTACTTGTATTTTTGTAAAAATATGTTTTTAAATTACCTTTAAAGGCATTCTCTATCTCAATAAAGCTATTGGATTCTACAATTTGTTGTAATCTAATAGATTTTAATCTAAAATTTGGTATTGATGATGAAGATGATGATAATGATGATGATGATGATGATGATGATGGTAGAGATGATAGTGGTGTTGACCGTGTTTGTCTGTGTTTACGGGCGAATACTTTCCGCAATATCTTTGATTTTAATCTAAAATTTGGTATTGATGATGAAGACGATAATGATGATGCTGGAGATGATAGTGGTGTTGACCATGTTTGTCTGTGTAATCCACCCAAATCTGAAACATGTGATGGACCAGGTTGTGGATCGTTTTCGTTATTAAAATCTTGATGTCTGCTGTGCGATGAACCAGGTAACTGACCCAAATTTGGTACACGCGATGGATCGGGTTGTGTTGAAGGTATTCGTTCGTATGATGATGAATTATCTATCATCTGTTCTTGTTCGACAGCATTTCTTATAATTTGTCGTTTTTTAAACGGTAGATTTTTATCCATAATCTATAGGAATATATTTAAAACAAAAAATATTCATATCAGTTCCATATTTATAAAAAATAATTGTTCAATATTTTTTTGTTGGCGTGTTCTTTTTGTATGGAATATGTATTTGTTATAAACGAATAATATTCTTAGTAATTTTACTAATGTAAATTACAATAGAAAGAGAGGTTATCTATGATTATACTTACAATTTTGTACAAAAAATATTCATATCAGTTCCATATTTATAAAAAATAATTGTTCATATATTTTTTTGTTAACGTGTTCTTTTTGAATAATTGTTCATATATTTTTTTGTTAGCGTGTTCTTTTTGTGTGGAATATGTATTTGTTATAAAACGAATAATATTCTTAGTTATTTTACTAATGTAAATTACAATAAAAAGATAGGTTATCTATGATTATACTTACATTTTTGTAAAAATCCAATGTATTGAGACCTATGCTGGCTAAAAACCAATCTATTGCTATAAATTGTTTTTTATTGTATGGCTATTTATACTGTCAACCGACCAATAACAGGAAAACAGTAAACAATGTATTTTGAACCAATACCGTGCTGTTGTTTAAATTTTTTAAAAACTGTTGTCAATAAAATGCGCTGTGACTGATACTGAATAATCGGTAATTATTTAACCTCTTGATCTCGTATTTTTTGTTGTTGTCGGTAAACAAATTATTTACTTGATCTTTTAATCTTCTACTTACGCGTATTGAGAAGGTGTGAAACTGATAATGTATTTTCTGTGTATATAAACCGTTTGAAAATTGTGGTTAAATTTTTTTAAACTGTTGTCAATAAAATGCGATGTGACTGATAATGAATAATCGGTAATAATTACTTGACCTCTTGATCTCGTATTTTTGTTGTTGTCGGTAAACAAGTTATTTACTTGACCTTTTAATCTTCTACTTACACGTATTGAGAAGGTGTGAAACTGATAATGCATTTTCTGTGTATATAAGCCGATTGAAAATTGTGATTCAGCATCCAGAAACATACCAGCTACTACAGTCTGCGATCGTCATTAAGGTAATATTATTATTTTTATTTTTTCTTATGTTCTACACAAGAACATGTACAGTAATTCTTGGTTACCTGTAAAATATGTGTTTTTCCTATGTTATTTTAAATATATTATTATAAAAGTATACAAAAAAATTAATTTGTCTTTGTTATAAGTGTTAACTAGCCTATATTATTTTTATATAATGTGTTCTATACGTTTATCTATTAATTTTATTTTTTTATCTAAGTTATTAAAGGTTCCATTTTAGTATTTAAAATATATTTTCTATTTTTTCTGTTTTACAAAATTAGTAATTTAAAGAAAATTTATTTTTGTATGTTATAAATTTTGATAATTTAAAATCTTATCATTGTAATGGATGCTCAGCATGAAGAAGGTCTTTTATTTAATTTGTGTTTGTTTAGTTTAACATATATAAATAATATGTATAACAATTCTTAGTTACCAGTTATAAATTAGTAATGTAATGAAAAATTATTTTTTGTATGTTATAGATTTTGACAATTTAAAATCTTATCATTGTAATGGATGCTCAGCATGAAGGAGGTCTTTTATTTAATTTGTCTTTGTTATAAATAATATGTATAACAATTCTTAGTTACCAGTTATAAATTAGTAATGTAACGAAAAATTATTTTTGTATGTTATAGATTTTGACAACTTAAATCTTAAATCATTGTAATGGATGCACAACATGAAGGAGGTCTTCATCATGAAGAATGTTTGTCGTTAGAAGACATTTTAAAATTAATTTATTATCTGGGTCTATCTTCCTACGGTCAGTGGGAAGATATGATGAAAAAAATTCAACCAGACATTATCTCAATAGATAATGTTAATGTATTTTCTCTATATATTCAATTACGAGATGTAACCAAAAAAATAAAATTTGCTCTCGAAACTACAATTGTTAATTCACAAAAAGACTTAATGTTTTTAAATGATTATTTATTTGATATTGAAGAAATATATAACTATTTGAATACAAATATTGTACATTTTAAAGAAAAAAATATATTAAGAACAACCTTTTCTATAATCAATTCTATTATAAAAAATAAAATGATGTATAGATTTGAAGATGAAGAAGAAGAAGAAGATCCGATGAACATTGACATTGTTAATAATGACGATGATGATGACGATGGTGATGTTGATTTTAAAAGATTATTTAAATCAGTAAAACGTTATACATCTAAAAACGAAAAAACTGATGAATTGTATGATCAGTATATTTCTTTTAAAAAAGATGATTCAACTAAAACTTTAACAACACCCGGAGAAAAGGGTCGTTACTTAATAAAAATTGATATAACTGATGTTAACGATTTAAAAGGAATAAATAAGAAAGACAGATGGACTAAAGCTGCCTATAGAAGTCAATTTTTATTGCAAAGTAAAGATTCCACTTATATGCAATTGCATAAAATTGTATTGTCAAAATCACGCGAATTGGCTAAGATAAAAAATATTAAAAAACAAACTTATAAAAACTAATCTTAATGTTTTTGGTTAAGATCAAAAAATAAAAAACATTTTCAAATTTTTGTTGTATGTATTTTGTTGGTATTCACTTTGTATTTGTTGTAGTATGTAATCTATACACAATTACAACAATGTTTTGTATGTAAATTAATAAAAAAAGTATGTATGTTTTTTAGTATGTAACTAAATGTATTATTTATGAATGGTATGTATGTATGTATGTATGTATGTATGTATGTATGTATGTATGTATGTATGTATTGCTGGTATAAAAAAAGTATGTATGTTTTTTAGTATGTAACTAAATGTATTATTTATGAATGCTATGTATTTTATGTATGTATGCATGTATGTATGTATGTATGTTGTATAGAATGGTAAACTGTAAAAATTATAATTGTAATATAGACTATATGTTTTGAATATATGTTTTTTAGTATTAATAAATCAAAAAATCAAAATGTTTTAAAATTTTTATTTTTTTTTTAAAAAAAACCTTTATTTTACATATAATTACAATAAAAAGTTAAGTAATCATACAGTCCCAACAATTTATTCTTTTAGTGTCTTCATCATGTTCATCACACAAACAGTTCCAATATTGAATTATCCATTTAGTAATATAAAACACGTTACTTAATGCACAGTTTGTTGAAGAGTGATCATACGGACAACGTATACTATTTAAAGACTGCTTCTTCAAGACGCTTAGAGACGGACACTTGAGTGATTCAATATCCACTATTTTTACATGACAGTTCAATTCTTTTTGTAAAGCTATTTTTTTTTCACGTCCTTTTACATAAATGCACTTTCCATATATATATGAATTTAATATTACTGGAAGTTCACTATATTCTGTTAATCCACAATTCCAACTAAGTCCCAGATAATTATTGTTAATCCAGTCATTAACTTTTTTTTTCTTTTCTGATAGATGTCTGTAATCGAATGGAGGTAAGAATAAGTATTGATTACAAACATCAGCGAATTTAGTGTTTACTATAGGTTGCACGCACAGTTCTTTAATAATATAATTATTTCCATCATCGCGAAAACTTTGAAAGTCGATAACATATTCCATTGCGTGCAACAGCAGAACTGATATCAGTTTTATCAGCGTAGTAATGTCACGTTCTCAGTACGCACGCGTAAATAGGAGATCAAAAGATCAACTACGTTAATACAAATTATACAGTTAAGCAATCATACAGTCCCAATATTTTTGTCTTTCAATTTCTTGTTCCAGTATTCGATAATCCACTTAGTTAAATTATGTACATTATTTAAAGCACAATAATATGAATTATGTTTGAAAGGACAGTGAATAGAATATGAAGACTGCTGTTTTAACACTTTTAAGGATGGACAATCGAGTGTTTCCATATCTAATATTTTTACATAACAATTAAATTCTTTTTCTAATGCTACTTTTTTTTCTGATCCTTTAACATAAATACATTTACCGTTTATATATTTATTTAATATAAACTGTAGATCATTATAATCTTGAAGACCGCACTTCCAGCTAAGTCCAAGACACTTGTTTTCAATCCATTTATTAACGTTTTTTTTCTTCTCTGACAAATGTTTGTAACTAAATGGTGGTAAAAACAAATACTGATCACTAGCACCAGAAAATTTGTTATCTTGTATACACTGAATACAAAGTTCTTTAAAAATGAAATTGTTTCCATCATCGCGAAAACCTTGAAAATCGATAACGTATTCCATTGCGTGCAACAGCAGAACTGATACACTTTTTATCTACGTAATTATATTTTAAATACTTTTCTTACAGTACCAGATAAAGGCGTATATTGCATAATTGTATCGTAAAAAATGAGACAGTAGATAGTAGTTTTTTCCGGTATGTCTGTTGACGTCTCAATATCCAGACGGATGTCTATTGAACCAGTTTTTAATGATTCATTTTGTTTTGAACAATCAATTACACAAAAAGGTGTATACGTTAGAAAGTTTGAACGGTTTATCATTGGCGCATTTTCACTTTTGTAATAATACGATGACTGAAATATTGAATAATACTCATGTAGAATCGACGTTTCACCATTAAAATTATCATACGGATAGTATTCTGAATTTAAATATAACTTTACATTATAAAATGAAGCAAGATCAAAATGTGCTGGGTTTTTGTGTCCATTATTTTTTCTGTCAGTCTGAAAACCTACAATAACGTAACGAGGTTTATCTGATTGTGATGACGTTTTAACAGTCCAAGTAAGTTTGTTTGCTTTTGGCACAGACGGATACTCGTAAAGTTCCCATTTTCGAAACGGCATTAATAAAGGTCGATCAATTTGTATTATCTTCAGTAAATCTACCTTTACTACGTCATTAACATAAACATACGGAATTCTCCATGATATATATTTTATTTTTAATTTGTATGTGTTTACTGATTCAGGTAAAATTATTGCATTATTATCAGTGGACGCTCTAATTAAAACTAATTCTTGCTTTATATTTAACAAAATCTTTTTAAAATCTTCAGCAAATCCGAAGAACCTTTTTAATGGGATACAGAAGCTAATATCTTTCGATGATGGTGCCATATGACTTATTAAATCTGAAGCCCATCCACTATTTTCTAAAGTGTTAATTTCATGTGGTTTAATTGTTAACATATTTTTAATTGTTGATGTTATTCCAACATTTTTAACTCTATCGATTTCTGATCCATTTATTTCGTATCTAATTTCATCAAACAAAAATGCTAAAGCATTTGAACATAGTTTTAAAGTTTGATCATGTATACCGTTATTATTAGTGTATTCTATTTTTATATGAAGGTAACTTTCACACGGTAATGTGTACACATCTTGTTGATTAATTGGAATTCTAATTTCGTCATTATTATTTAATGTAGTAGAAGTGTACGGTAGATGAGTGTGATAAGCTAATCCTACTATCGAGTCATCTGTATACACAAGATCCTCTATAATGTTTAGAATGCTAGCGTTTACGTTTTGAATATTAAGATTCATTTTTTGTTTAAATAATCCTTTATTACTGTTAATCCCAATGACTGTAGAAATTTCAGGTTTTGTGGTGTTAACCGGTCGATATTCATATCTTTACTACTTATAATTGGCTTATTTGCAGTTGTTTTATTGATTCCGTAATAAAAAATAAGACCCATTATTATTGTTTTCTCAAATACAAACGTAACGTTATTATTTCGTTTCGAAAATTAATCAATCTTCCTTGTTGATCTTCTAGTCTTACTACAATAGTATGTATCCTAGATGTGTTTACTGGTAAATATATCACGTTAGTCGGTTTTTCAACAATTTTAAAACCTGGCGGAACACTAGGATAGAATTCGTGTATTATGTGATCTGGAATTCCGTTGTTAAACGAACCATTAATTAAATTAGTAATCAATCGGATGCTCTCTACTCGAACAATACTTATCGGTAAGGTTGAACTGTACCATTTATTTCGATTTATTATGCATGTTTCAAATCCTAATATGGTTGCTAACGAATCGGGTTTACTAAAATCAATTTGAACGTTAGAATAAATTTCACTTTTTAATGTATTATTATTCGCCTTTATAATTATTTTTACATTTTCATCATGTTGAATTAAGTAATCGTTTATAAACGTTGCGATATCTGAAATTTCATAAGAACCAGTAGGCAATACTATTTTCTTATCACTACCATAATATAATACATTGTTAATTCCTTCCTCTATATTGGGTATTGAATGATATGTCATAAAGTCAATTAATCCTAGTTCCCATTTTTCATCACTTAACTCGATAGGTGGAAAAATATCACATGTTAATACGGATCCTTTACCGCTTAGACAAAACATTATTGCTGAGAAACTGTAAACACAAATGACCGCAGTTGACTGCATCCATATTTTGTCTTCGTGTATAATTATAAACGATTTCAATAGATCGTTGACTTGATGAATAAAAGTAATTAATTAGTTCGATAGGCGGTCTTAAATTACCAAAACTATCAAAATAATTAACTTTATTGTTACGTTTAAAATAACATATCCAGTGAGTACCATGGCCATAACTATTATCTAAATTAACTATTCCGGTTTCATTTTGCCAAATTCCAGTGTGTAACGGTAATGTGTCAAGCATAAACACTCCTCTGAAATTAGGAATCTTTAATTGTTTAACATACAGTAGTAAATCTGGAATTGAAAGCGGACGTATAGGAATACTCTTCATTATTTTCGCCGTCGTTGTTTCGTTTTTCTTTTCTTTGTTTTTTTTTTAGACCTCCTCCTATTTTTTTATACGGTCTCAAATATAAACCTTTTCCACTTTTACCAGCAAAACGTTTCAAATAATTATAAACTGTATTGGACATAGTTTTTTTTTTTCTTTTTTATTCCCCCACCAAATTTACTTTTAGCTTTCATTATGTTAGTTACTGACCACGCTGCAGCTTTCTCCCCGAACGATGCGTCACTTGATTTAACACGTTCCCAAGCTCTTTCAGCTAATTCCTTATCAGCCTTAGCGCGATTTATAGAATCTGAATACTTTGAATATATAATATCGTGTTGTTTACAAGCAGCGTCAAGCTTATTAATTCCTGGATCACCTCTTTGTAATCGTTTCGCTAAATTTGTACCGGGTCCACAATACTGATAACCGGGTAAATGAAGTTCAACAGGTAATAAATCAATTGACTTGTTTATAACATTTCCAAGAATATTACTCACCAGACCACCACCTTCTATCTTGTTTGGATACAGATGCATTTATGACGCTTCATATAAACTTTGTATTATATATACAATGCGAAATTCGTTTATAGTTTTAACAGGATTGTCTTTAGTGCACTCCTTATATAATTTGTATAATATTCTAACTAAGCTACTGTCAACTTTATAGTTTTCTAGATCTAATTTAAATGCATTCATAACTCTTATTAAAGTCTTTTGGTTTATAACGTCTGTATCATCTTTAGAATCAGCAACATTAGTCAATCTGCTTCCATTAAAATCTGTACTATTTTCCTCTTCACTTCGTGAATAATATATTTTATCATCTATATATTGTTTGCATTCATCTTTTGTATTATTTATACCTGTTAATAAAGTCTGTTTATTTATAGCGTCAAGCAAATTAATAGGATCTGCTACATTAATTAACCTTTTTTGCTTGAAATCACAACAATTAGTTTGTGTATTTTCATCAGGTAATTTATTATCAACATAAAGTTTATTGGCAGCATCAAATTTATAAACAGGTGGTGCGATATGAGCCACACGATTATTCTTGAATGAATACACTGGATTATTATCCACCTTAATTGGTATTCTATCAGCTAAATATGATTTAGTAGCATTTTCTAAATAATTTTTATTTACAGCATCACAAGGTTCGTCAGGATCGGCTAAATTAATAACTTTTTTCATCTTAACATCATAACAATCGTCTGTATTTGTTAAAGTAATCGAATTTGTTCTCATATATTTTACATTTACGGCATCATCATCCAATTCAGGATCGCCCACATTACATAATCGTTTATTACTTATATTAAAATTTCCGTCGTCAGTTAATTTAAATCCTTCTCCAGGCGGTCCACGCTGAACGTTGGAACTAGCCACTAGATCACCACTATAGTGTCCGAATTTATCGACACTCATTTTGAAAATATCGCTTCAAACGTTGCTGCATCTTCTTTTATTATACCGGCCTCCTGTAGCTCTTCAATAATTGATAATATTTCATTTTCATGACCCGAATGACCTGCACTTTGTGAAGCAATCAATAATTTTAATCTATCGCATAATTCATTTACATTATTCCAGTACACAAAAACTGGCTTACTGTTACTGAAATTTAACAAACCGCGACCCGGTTTTTTGTATCACTATGCAATCGGCTACTTCTAACTTTTGATGTGGATGATTGTAAAAGCTTATTAATAATAGGCTTAATTATATTTTTATATTTGTAACTAGTACTGCTTTTAACTCTGTTTGTCTTTAAACTTAAATATGCCGCGGTTTCACTTATTATACGCGAATATTCGTCTAAATCTTCTTGAGAATATACATATGCATTGGGGTTTTTCATAAAAATAAGATCGTACAAACCAGGTGTACCTTTGTACATAACATTATTAATTGTAATAATATCACTTTCATCAGTCTTTAAGGGGTATTTACCTAACATTAAAATATTATTATCTCCAAAATATGGACCAAAAACGTGATCAATATCATGATTACTGTCATCAAAAAATTTACGCATATAATGTCTTATTAACGGAGACCTTTAAACCATATATCGATAAAAGGTTCAATTGATTGTCGTCCTTCTGATGTTGACATTAATTCATCAACCGTGGGTAAGGTTTCATACGTTATTTCTTCTTCACGCGGTAATGGTAACGGCGTTTCTACTGTTCGTTTGTTCGATATCGGGATGTTTTCGGCCTCTTCTGAAAACCTTTTGTTTTGTAAACGCGACTGAATATCGTCCATTTCAACATCTAATTGTTGTTCTTCTTTTTTAATCAATGATGAATTTGTTTTCTCTTGTACTAACTTTTGTAACGGAGTGATAATAGGTTTCAACGATTTTTCTGCAAACTGTTCTTCATCAATAACATTTTGTGTTAGAGTCTGATGTTTCTTTCGAATATTTTTTCTTATTTTTTTAATTTCATTAACGAGCTTCTCTTGCTTGTCAAGGGAACGTGACTTCTTCGATGACATATTGATAAGTAATAAAAAAATTTCGATTACAAATTAGTAATATAGATATCAAAATCAAAACGATAACGACCGCCACAATTCATATCACTTTCTTTATCTATAACAAAAAAACCCTTTTTACGTCTTGTCCATGCTTTAGAACAAAGTTCTTTAAACATTTCAAATGTCATATCAGTATTAACATGATCTCTGTATATATGTTTTAAATTTAGTTCGTCTTGTTGAAAAATAATTATTAAATTCGCGTTATCACGAATTAAGTGTTTCGGAATTCGAACATACGTTTGACATATATAAATAACATTATTATTTTTATGTCTACATATTGTAAAATGATTTCTTATATTATCTTGTTGTTCACATGCTACATCATCAAATATAATAACTGAATTTTGTTCAGTATCATCAGGATGAATGACTTGATCATTTTCTGAAAATTTATAGTATTGTATTGATGGTATACCTGATAAAACTGTTTCTAAAAATTTGTACTTTGACTGATACAACGATTTTGAAAAAACATAAACGTTCTCAAAACATAAACCATTAGGACTGAACAAAAGATTAAGCATTAGGTTTGTTTTACCTGTATTACTGGGCCCAATGATAAGAGACCTGACATTATTTGGTAACAACTCGCTATGGACTCTTTCTTTTTTCTCCATAGATTTATCAAAATTACAAATACGTATTTTTTTTGTTTGTTGTACTATTTTCATGATTGAAAAAAAAAAAAATAATTCAAATGATTTGGTTTTTATCAATCCAACTGTTATGCGACTTATCGTATCCTAACCACTGAACAAGTAATTTATTACCTTTACGTTTTAATATTTTTTCAATTAAAAATATATTGTCGTATTTTGTTTTACTAATTTCTTGTTCGTAAAATCCGCCATCTAATACGGTTCCTGTATCATCTTTTAAAATATATGTTCTAGGTACTGTTTGTTTAATATTATGAATTGTAAATATTTCATTTGTCCAATTTGGTAAATAACCCTTAGTAAAAATTTGTTTGTATTTACTAATTCTCACTCTATCCCCAACTTTATATTTTGCAGGTTTCTTATTAACAGGTATTCGTTTTTTATTTATTTGTGTTAATACCCTTTTCTCATTATTTATATTAACATCTTTAGGTTTCATACTTATAGTTCTATGTACAGTATTATTATATTTTTTCAATAACTGAGGAAGTACTTCGATCCATGTATACTTTCCACTGGTAGTAAACCACTTCCACATATGGTTTTTTAAAGTACGATTAAAACGTTCAATAATAGAGGCTTTTTTATCTGAATAAGTTGAATAATGATTTATATTATAATGATTAAATAATTGCTGAATCGGTAAATTGTAAAATTCTTTTCCTTTATCAGTTTGCAAATGTTTCATTTTGTTTACATGTAATATAGGTCTTAGAGCTTTTACAATGTCGTGTGAGGTTTTTGATTTTAACGGAACTGCAAATGCAAATTTACCAAAATAATTTATCACTGTTAGTATATATTTATAACCTTTATTCAACTTTGAAAAAGAAATCATTTCTACAAGGTCAGCTTGATACAAATCGTGAATACCTTTTAGTTCGACATTGCGTGTAGGAAAATTCCTTCTCGCTTGTTTATGTAATTCACTACTTATCGCCTGTCTGATGCTCATTATTCAAAGTACAACAATTAATTAAAAACTGTTTACATCTATGACCTTAGTTATCAGAGATTACTTTGTATAGTACGACAACTAAAAAGGTTATCGGTATCTTATATTTAGGTAAAGACGAGTTGCACGACCGTCTGTTTATATTTACATTTTTACTAGGTCAGTGTGTTTCAAGGTCATGGTTTACTATAGAATGACAATCATTACAAATAAAATGTAATATATTTAGGTAAAGACGACGCTAAAAAAAAGGAAAAAAAAAACACGTCAACGAACTCGGAATGTTTATGTGTACGCGGCGTGTCAACAAACGCCGTCTGTTTATATTTACATTTTTGTTACTAGGTCAGTATGTTTCAAGGTCACGGTTTACTATAGAATAACACAATCGTTAAAGACACGATCACGATTACAAAATAAAAATGTAATATATTTAGGTAAAGACGGACGGACGCCACGCTGTCTACACTGTAAAAAGGAGAAAAAAAACACGTCAACGAACTCGGAATGTCTATTGTGTACGCGGGGCGGGGGCGTGTCAACAAACGCCGTCTGTTTATATTTACATTTTATACTGTTTATATTTACATTTTTTACATTGTGTCCCAGCGCATACATGCCTGTTTTTTTTGTCCTAGCGCATACATACATAGTGGGGTATTGTGTCCCAGCGCATACATGCATGTTTTTTTTGTCCTGGCGCATACATACATAGTGGGTATTGTGTCCCAGCGCATACATGCCTGTTTTTTGAGTCCCAGCGCATACACACATATACTACTGTTTTAATAAATTAATTCAATCTGTGTAATCATTTATGTTATAATATAAGAATTACAAACTAATATGTGCATGTATGTATGTATGAAAAATATATAAATATTTTTCTCCTCTGGAAAATTGTTTGCCCCTCCTGGAAAATATTTTGACCTCACTGATGACTAGTTATTGACTAGCCTGTGTGGAATATAGCGTTATGACATGGATCAGAATGGTGGGTGTTAAACAGAAGACACAAACGTATTAAGGAAGAAATGTTTTGCTGAGAAATTTATAATTATACGGGTAAACAGGATCGTCGTTCTGGAATTCAGAATACGAATGGAAAGAAAGAAAGAAAGAAAGAAAGACTCGATTTTAAAAAAGAAAAATGACTAGTTTGTATTAACAGGAAAGACTTAGATAACACTATAGACATCATTGACCCTCGGCCGATAACTCGCAGCGCGAGCCTACGTTTATCACAGGAATCAGATCGCAGCACCCTTTGGCCAACCAGTTCGACCTACAAACATTTTATTCAAAAGTACAGTCCTTCCTCACGAAGATTGAGGATAGTTTTCACCCACCCGACATGGGGGTACCATTTTAACTGATACGTCATTTCTTCAGAACTCAAGCATCCACTTAGTTAATATGTAAATGATTTTAAATATAAATTTTAGGACATGGAAGTCATGTATGGTTCTCTATACCGATTTTTTTGTAATAACATCAACGATGCAGTGAATCTGTTTAAAATATGAAACCATAAGAATACGAAACATTAGTTTAAACTAATTTATCAATTAATATTTCAAAAGAATTAATAAACCGTATCGGTGATGTAAGAGATAATATATATTGATTACAACAGAATTGACCTAACGTAATAAAGTGTTTATGCTTATAGCCAGTTTCAGATAAATTCTACAAAAGACTTAATGTTTTGTAGAACAACAAATGATTGTACTAAGACGTTAGTACTCCACAAATATTTGTATATTCTTTGCAAACTTTATAGAATATAATAACAGTAAGTGTTTGGCAATATCAATATTATCGATAAATTACATCATAACAAAGTAAATAAGATATGTAGGAAACTTGAATTTTACTCGTAAAGGATAATTTATTATACTGATATAGTAAAATTAATAATATCTGTTAACGGTTACTTTATAAAAAATGATAAGGATACCACATGACAGTCTGTTTCGTCCATGCCTGTTGCAGATACATGGCGAATGCTACTGTAAGGTACCTACTGTTATGCGATCTGCACGGATTTGTGGTAGACAGACCATTTATTGTTTCTAAAGTAACATAATGACTGTTCAAAAGCATGGAGAGAAAACTCTGAGCAACAGTTAAGAGAAAGTAGAGTAACACTGAAAGTAAGGCTATAATTTACCAACACACACTGAGCTAGTAATATCAGGGTCCTCATATACTTTTAATTATCTCAGATCCCAATTAATGCCTTATCCAATTTCTTACGAAAACAAATTCTCATCCAAAAGGTAGGCTGCACACTGAACAGCTTCCATACGATTCCATATGATAGAGAACTTCCTTTGACAATAACATACCAAGCGTTTTCATAATATTATTTAATCATATTTTCCTTTACCAGTCAGAACATTGCAATTCGTTATCTAATAAAAAAATGAACACACGCGGCAACACCCATTGGTCTCACCTCTTTAAATACTTGTAAGGTTAGGTTATAGGGCTTGTACATTAAATGTTATAGTGCCTCTATAAATGCTTGTAGCATTCTGAAGCATTTATAGTAGCCCTATGTATTTCATTTTTGTGTTTCTGCTAAACAGTAAGTTTGTGTTAATGTCTTCTGTAGAAATTATTACCAATTTTATAGAGAATTTACTTAGCTAAATGATGTTTATTGTTTCATCAGACATTTAACTTGAAGAAAAAAATATGTGAAATTATTTACACAATTGTCCTTTTATTTTGGTAGATTTTATACAGTGTTAGTCACAGTTTTTTAAACATATAAAGTGTTTAATCTTAAAACTGTAGTATCACACCTCCACCATGTCGCAAATTTTCAGCAGCACTAAAATGCCACATTTGCGCTCTCAATTATGTAAGCTTCAGCCGCGTTGTTGTGTTTTATGTCTTAAAGTAGGTTACTTTTGCAGTTTAAGCTCTACGGCCTGTTTCGTGTGCTGCAAAATGTCACCATATATCTCGTATATATATATATATATATATATATATATATATATATATATATATATATCACAATAGCCGCATGATGTTGTCTGGATAAACTAACAGAGTACCTTTAAGCTTTCGCCAGTATTTATAATCAAGTTTTAGTTTATCATTTTATAGTGTAGAGTTGTAGAGAAATAACCCCCCCCACATATACATAAACATTAAATAAAATGATATAGTTATAAGAAACTAGGAGGTGTAAACCAATAAGAAATTTGTCGTCCAGCATGTAAATAGTTTAACTATAGTTATAAATTTAAAGATTTTAATGGGGAAGATATTGTCACAAGGGTTGTGATTTCAAAACAGTGGAACAAATCATTGAACCCCAGAGTCATTGATACTTTAACGTTCATTAACACTTTTATGAAACAAGCATACTTATTTTAGGTATACAATAGTTCTCGTAGCTATACGATCATTCATTACGTACTACACACTATCAATAATAAAAATCACCAAGTTAAATAAACTACCAGTAATCTGCAACACAAATACACAGTTAAATACTCAACATTTTTTGTTAATACCGCTCCCCAATAACACCGAAAATAACGCACGTCAAATTCGCAGCACAACTCAATACATCTGCCAGGAGCTGCCCACACAGTAGTTTTCTATACGCAGTTAAGATCACTTGTAGGATATCATATTGTATAGAAACTTCCAGACGTTACTAAATTTAATTGTCACTAAATAAATCACTCACTCGACATCTGGCAGCGTCAGCTGCTTTTGCTAAATAGCTCAGGAACATTGCGCCTATCTACTAACTGGGCAAATTAAAAAGCAACTTTACATGAACTAGGCCTACTTATTTATTAATGTGGTGTCAGCGAGACATCCTAGCTACTAGTAATTAATACCAACTTGAATCTCTCAACTATACCAGATCATATTGAAAACAATACTGAATGTGGCAAATTATTATTATTTATATTTGTGGTATTAAAAAAAAATAATTTAATCAATTATGTACGAGTAATTAACGTATTTACAAATAGAATCAAAAGTGATATTCAAAGACTCCCGCGCATTGATTTATGGTGTACTTACTATTGGTTATTGTGTATTCTTCTTGTTTTCTGATCGATTGATAGATTGGTTCGTAATGTCATCCATTAGGTACCTAATCATATGCCGTCTTCATAAACTGAAACTTAAATGAGTGTAGACAAACGACTAATTGAGTAAGATCGTATAACGTCTGACTTTCAGCATGTACCGTATCTATACATTCAGTTCTATCAGTTACTCCCACGCTCATGCTTCTACGCATATTATAGAAAATCAGAAGCCTATATGATAGCAGATCGTGTATATGAAAAGATAACAAAAATATTCACTAACGGGAAAAGTACATTTTGTTCTAAATTAAAATTTGATACAATTGACTACAAGTAATATCTGAAGTAAAACTATAGCAAAAATAAAGAATTAAAATTTACTACGGTAGAGAATAATTGTACAGTTAAAGTGAGAGAAGAATGTGTAGCCGTCTGAAATTTGCAGACCTGAATCTCTATATTGTGTGTGTGTGGATAAGTATGGGTGGCTTGTGGCCATAATCCATACTTAACAAAACTATGGTCTGGTGTATATGAGAGCGTATTACTTCTGTTACGCAATATAGAGGCTTAGGTTTTAATGAAACTGACTGCTATAAGAGAGACTTAGTTCGATACAGTAGTAACACTAATGACACTAATAATTCAAACCCCACTCTTACTTCAGCATTAGCAAACTGATCTCGTAGCACTTTATTGTGGTATGAAACAATATCTCAGACGAGTCTGTAATAGCATTTTCAATCATACTTAACTGGTTTCCTACTTATAAAAGAATCACAACTGCATAAAACGCATTCTTTGTGTGCAATAGTGTAGACAATGCAATTGGAATGCATTCAAATTGTCAGTTAATGGAAAAACTAAAACTTACTACCCATTATTTTTACTATCCGATTCTCTAATTGACCTTTTGTAACCCAAACGTACGTAAACATTCAATGTTAACAAGTCACAATGATTGCTACAGTCCTCATATGGAATTATTAATAATCATTGTAAAGTTGAAGACGTATTTTGACACAGTTGAACAACTGTGAACAAGTTTGAACTGAAACAAGGTGCTGGCCAAACCGAGGTGTTTGTATTCACTTTAGATATTTAATAGTATAAGGTGTATCATTTTTCTACTGGGAAAAATGGCAATTAATTCTTATCTGTTGTTACAATTGTTAGCATATTAATGTTTTCCAGCAGCACGCTTTTAATCATCGAGGGTATCGGCTATTAAAAAACGTAATTAACAATCAGTTAATGATCTGGATGTAAACAAACAGAATATGCGAGCAAGAATATTCTAGTGAAACAAGAGTACACTGCTACGTAGGGAATTCCGTTCAGTCGCCCGCTACATTTAGTACTTTCTAGTTTACATTAAGACCACAAATGGTATAGTTGTTTCTACATATGTACAGGGCAACCGCAGTACAGGAGTAGCTTAGCAGTGGTTTATAGCAATTAGTGTGGTTTGTATTTATAGAGTGCTACCAAAACACTTATTTGATAAAATGTATCTGACAGAATGATTAATGATTATTTGAGATTTTTTAATTACAATAAATTAATTATTTTAGTTAGAGATTTGTTAAATTAGAATGTGATTATTTTCTGGAGTTGACTGTAGACAAATTTATTTTCCCTACTATAGATTTTTAACTATCAGAATTGCTAGGTACCTACCCCTACATTACTACCCCTCCTTCATATCAACATTGCTTGTGTCTGATTCTACGATTTAATTTCCTTTAAAGTTGGAGGAAACCTGAAATTTTTTCTAAGCGCAATCCAATTTTTAAGATTTTAAGACCGTAAGCACATTCTCTTGACAACTAGAACGCTAGTTAATATTCCGTTATTTTGTTTAGTGGTGTAGTAATAATATCAAACCCTTTAATAAAATGTCTATATTAAGAAAAAAGATTCAAGAGTTTCGAACATGTGTAGCCAAGAACACATTAAAAGACCCAAGTCTGCACTCTGCTTCATGAATGTATTGATAATAACAAATTAAATTAAATTAATAATTACAAAATTTACAATAAGTAAAATAAAACAAATAAATTATGATTAAAATGGGTACAAAGACAGTACCAATATTTTAATGGTAAGACAATATTATAATTAAACATAATTTAATATGCTAATTTGAAATTCGGCCCCATTAATTTGGAATAACAGTATCGAATATAGTTAATTGATTACACGTGCATGTGTGTGTGTGTGTGTGTGTGTGTGTGTGTGTGTGTGTGTGTGTGTGTGTGTGTGGGCTCACGCGCGCGCCGTAATATGTATATATAACGTAGTCGAGTATATAATTAATTTACATTGAGTTGCCAGTGTCAAAGTTTATAGAGCACAAAGTCCACGAATAAACAGGTGGTGACTGATCTAACAATAAAGTCCCCTGTTTCGTGTGTAGTCTGATGATACAGTGATAGGAGGCGATAACACTGGATGGCAGGAAAATAATGTGACAGTGGAAGCAGTAATAATTAGTTCACCTTACTACACCTTTGTGGTTTTGATGGCTACTCGTGCGGGCGCGTGTGTGTGTGATGGTAGACAATAGCTTTAATGGTAAATATATTTTACCTCTTACTACGGCCAGATCATAAGTCTTATACAACAATTGCCATAAAACGTTTATAGGAAATACACTATGCAGAACATACCAAACTGTACGTTGCGGATTAACTAATGTGATGTATCTAATCTACTTAATTTGAACATGGTGAGAAAGGAGAAGAAACTGAGGAGTACTACCTACGTTGTCTCGGCTGGTCCGGTTGACAGTAACTTGTCAGACCTCTTGCCAGTGTTTTTTTGAAGATATCAGCGGCATCGTCCGTTGATGGAACCTGTCGCAGAACAGGCGTAATAGATAAAACTTCCTATTTTGTTTGAAGTGTAACCGTAAAGCTAAGGACGTTAACCCCGAGAGACCTATGAAAAATTTCGAAGTATGTATAGAAAAAGTGTGAAAAATCATTAGAAATAGAATGCAAGGAATTAGGAAAATTAATTTGTTGTGAACAGTGAAACAGATCGCTTTTTTAGTGACATCGCTTCTAAAAGCTGAACAAATTAATCCTGATATATGTGTAGAAATTAATTGGAAATTGGTGTAGAAAAAGGAATGAAAATTAATATTCCGTGCATTGGATAATCTAGTTACAGGAAAATTATGTGGTTACAGAATATACAAATATTCATTGATGATAGAACGCACAATGGTATCGTCATTAGTGACAAGTAAGCTGAGAGAAACATAATTAATTATACCTAAGTGATAAGTCGGAATAAGAAAAAGAATATGGAATTTACACTAAAGCAATAAAGCTGCACTTAAAATTTGTACTTTCTTTGCATTGAAGAAAATTCGAAAAGATGGCTTCTACTTCAGCTTCTACATAGGTTTAGTAATAGGAATACCATTATGACTAAAACAAAAATTTATTGTTTAACTAACCTAAAGTGTCTTCTACATTTAAACACTGGAAATTTAAGCAGAACTACGAAACTTTGAGACCGTAAGATGTCGAGAGCATTGGTGAAATCCTGATTAGAACTTAGTCATGGTACAGCCTTTCTTCCTTAATAGTAACTTTCCTTCTCGTAATTTTTCCTGTGTCATTTGCATTGATATGAAGAAACCATAGATACAAAACCTTAATTGTAACAATGAAACGTCAGAGAAAATAAGAAAAATACCAAATTATCAATTCAATGAATATCATATTCTTAAACAATAAATGCTCATGGTATCTGGAGTATTCTTTGCCCAAGTTACAGAAAATAACATTCAATAAATCCATAAATCTACTAGACTGCAAACAAAACAAATTAAAGCTTAATTTCACTTATGTTCACGTTTACCAATGACGCACTCTAATTTCTTTAAAGTAGCTAACTGACATTATTGTCCTTTGCCAAACTCTGTCAATATGACATACCCGTGTCTTTTATATCCTTATATTTGGCCGCAAGATGATAAAATGTTTGGTTACAGTCTGTCTAGCAACTATAACAATGTACAAGTCTTCATACACTCCATACGTATGCAAACGAGTGTAACTGATTACTACATAAAAATCAGATAATTACAACTTGTATGTAAGTCTAGTTTTCAATAAATATTCTCCACACAGGTGTAATATCAATAGAACTCGATAGCCCGAGAAAGTGAGAGTGCCGCTAGAATGGTATGGCGTTAATTGACAGCGATCGAGGAAACTTTCATAATATTTCTTCTTTAAAATTCACCACGTTGTGTTGTCATGAAACAAAAAATCTAAAAACTTTACCTTCCCTAATCACCTTCCTTTAAAAATTAATGAATTTTCGAAATCTCAGCTCACTGAAACGTTAGATTGTAATTGCAGAAATAAAACATTTTTGACGTCGATGTTAGCCAGGTAATTAACTTACTGAGAATATTTCAGCGTTTAAAATCTGGTGGGACCGGAGGTTTTTTTTGTTTAGCAATGTGTAAAATAACAGATGTTTTAACAGCTTTTAGAAGATTTTATTAGTTTATCAACCAATACCTAAGCACAGTGTCACAGATGTATGAAGTCCATAAATATTTTAAGTTGTAATTTGTATTTCACATAACCACTGTTAATTATATGTAGAAAAGTATTACTTAATTATTTATTTATAATAGGCCTACAAAATAATTTTTGAATTCAAAAATGCATTACTTTTTTCTTCAAAAGTCAACGTGGACAGTAATGATGCATAGGGCTGTTAACTTAATTACAGTAATGAGTTGTAGAAATGTTATTACTGCTCGCAATCTAAGGAATATTTGTACCCGTGGTATAAAAATCGTAGTTGTAATGTCTTTTTGTTTGCTAATGCTGTTGGAGTTACAATAACCATAACAGACATTTTTGTTACATTGACATTATCTCCCTTGATTTTACTAGGCGGAGTAGCCATCTGTGATATTCTTGCTTTCTGTTACGACTCTAAGATTAGTTAGTTTGTTCTTAGTTTTTTGGTGGTAAAGTTAGTTTTGAAATTTTATTCTTTCAAAAATGATTTCCATGGCGTTGATGTCTCCCCCACAAGAGGGTTTAAAATACGTTATCATGAAACACACAACAACACGTAAGAAATAGCCTTAATCTATGCGTGTGTTACTTAATTTAGAATATTCCAAATGCCACGAAATTCAAACTATTCTTTTTTATTGTAAACTGTCTTCATAGCATAATACCAATTGTTTTCTTTTTAATATTTTAATGTACTATCTAGAAAATATTACTTTTCATTAATTATTTTAGACATTTAATTAAATTAAAATGAAAATAATTATTATTTAAGGTACTTTCACTTGTGAAAAACTTACTTGTTGTTATTTCTTCAATCGTCGTTTCGGAGTTGTATTCTCCTTCCTCAGTGAGGTTTAAATGCGGAATGCGTCAAGTAGTTGGTAATCTGTAACGGTTTTTTAGGTGGCTGGTTGTGTGTGGGGGTGTGGAGATGGAAGGGGTTGGCACGGGATTCTGAATTGTTTGCGTTGTGTATTATTGTGTCGAATAGTGTGTTGGATTTAAATTGTAAATGTTCATTGAGTATGTTGTTTGGTTGTGTTTTGTTGTGTTTGTATATTTCGTATTGTTCTGCGGTGTTAAGTTTGCGACTTTTGGGTAAGTAGTGTAAAATTTCAAGATTGTTTTTTATATTGGTGTAACTGTGGTTTTCTGTCTGGATGTGTGTGGCAAATGTGGATTGTATGTTGTTATTGGATAATGCTTTTGTGTGTTCAGAAAATCTGGAGGAAAAAGATCTTCCTGTCTGGCCTATATAGACAAATTACATAGACAAATCCTATTCAAAAACAACAAAACAACAAAAAATACAAACAACACACAACAAAACAAATACATCACACTCACATACTACAACTCTAACACACACAAAATTGCCAACACATTCAGAAAACACAATTACGAAATAGCATACAGAACCAACAATACCATCAAGAGACACATTAACGGCACAAACAAAGACATAACATATACAACAAAACAGGCGTATATAAATTAAACTGTAACGATTGCAATAAATTCTATATAGGCCAGACAGGAAGATCTTTTTCCATCTCCACATCCCCACACACAACCAGTCACCTAAAAAACCGTTACAGATTACCAACTACTTGACGCATTCCGCATTTAAACCTCACTGAGGAAGGAGAATACAACTCCGAAACGACGTTTGAGGAAATAACAACAAGTAAGTTTTTCACAAGTTAAAGTACCTTAAATAATAATTATTAAGTGCTGTGAAAAAAGTGATGAACATTCAAAACAATATTAAAATGAAACAAACACATTTTAGTAGTTTTTTTCTCTCTCAACTAATGCTCTACAAGATCCTGTGATTCTTTCTTGTCTCGTGTCACAGATACTACCACCTATCAAAATTTACTGTTTATAAATAGAATTAAACGATGCGTGAAAGACGAGGAATACGTTACTTGTTTACATATAAAAATACACTGAAAATTTGCACCCTTTACTGAAATAAATTTCTTAAAATTAAAAAAAGGGACACATCAGTGTTGATATCCTTTCATCGTAGAAACCATATAAGAGGCCCGTCCTTTGTACTTTGAGGTGTACGTATCCCAAGCGTGTACGTAGACACACCACTCCCTTTAGCACCTTGGCCGCCTAGGAATGGTTTACACACTAAGCAACTGTCTTACGCCGTTGGGTTGTTGAGTTTCTCAGACTCTTCGAGTTATCATTTCCATGTCAAAAAATTCATTGGCCACGGATGCGTTCATGAAAGTTGTTTCTCCGTCACTACAAACCTCTCTATCTTCTTCTGAATGTTTGGCTGTTAACCGTCATTATAAGTCTACGTTATTTCCAATAAATATCAGTTTTCATTTTATTATATTGGCAAAGCCACATTAAATGTTTATAATCTTTACTTCCATGTAAAACCTTTTTAATCTTATTTTCTGTCCTAAAGCCACACAGTTAAAAGTATGTAATCGCTTCGATTACATTTGCTCTTGTTATCATTTAGTCTGTTGTTATCCGTGTTCTAGATGATTAGTGGTCATATTGCGTGTATAGTGATACAGCACTGTGTAATAGAACATAGTTAATTGCAATCGGCTGTCGATGTCTCATCATATAGAGATGTTAACGTAAACAATTTCAATTATTAAAAATCTTTCTTGCGTTGTCCGTACTGTTATGTTCATAGAGAAACTGAAGAAACAATTTCTGTTTCTTCTAGATTATTAAATCATTTTTAGTTTGTTCGATGCTTTTTAGAAGGCAGATTGTGGGTTAGTTAGCAATCTGTTTTTGCAGTGGTTAGTGCGTGCTGTATTTGTAGAGTTTATTATAATTGCAGATTGAATTAAGTGACTGTAGAGTGATTCAGTGACACATTATTATCTATTGTGTATGGTGGTATTACATATGTCGGGTATACGATAATTATTACAGAAAATAAATAAACGTGTTCTTTAAATAAAATATTAGCTTGTAAAATCTGTTACTTCTCATTTTTCCGTTTTTCAACTCCTTATCCCATTGTGCCAAGACTGATGTTCTTCCTGGTATCCTTAAAACAGAAAACCCCTGCTGACTTTGTCTACAAGTAAAGATCATGGTCACGAAATTTTATAAAGTGTATGGAGTCGAGTCAAGTGTCACTAGATCTTTACTGATAATTCATTACGTATTAACCGAATCCGGATTCCCAGAATTTATTTAATTCCATTCTATTCGGTTAGTTGACGACCCTTATTACGTACCTGTGTACGTAAGTACAAATAATGCAATTAACATTTGTTGTTATAAAAATTGTGAATAGAGTCACAGAATTACACTAGTTTGCTTCATTCACTTATAAGCTACCAGTACAATTCTTTTTATTTATCTTTATAAAAATAATAATACTGAATTTAATACAAAAAAAGAAAAGCAGGAAACTGCAAGGTATATATTTTAAACAACAAACAAAGCATTGTTATTATGGGCATTTTGCTTCGCTGCTTTTTAATTTCCTGTTCTATTATCTTACCTTGCAACAGACAGCAGTAGCTTTGATAGTAGTATTTACCGTCAGATGTTGATGGAACCCTGAAAAGTCATATATGTTCGCTGAAAATGTCAACATCTTATTTGATCTTATTTATTGTTAAGTAAGTTAAGTAAAAACTGATAAATTTGTTAATGCTTAAATTCTAGGAGTAAGTTATCGTAAATGGATTATAGGGCGACTGTGACGTCAGTAAGCAATGACGCAACTGCATTCCAGTGTGGCCCCATTAATCTCTCCCCTCGCGACAAGAGAAATGGCAATACTGTCTGTGTTCACAACGTTACATTAGAGTGTGGGAGATACCATGTCCCATATCTCGTGTTTACATCCTTAAACTCTGCACATTTACACTTCGTTACCACACACTATTTAATTTTTATGTGTCTACAAAACAACTGCAGGCTGACACCACAGCGTACCACTTTTACCTACTCATAAAGTTTAATGATCTATCTATTCAAGAGTCGAAATTGGTTACCTAGATGCACGAGCTAGGAGACGTGCTAAAATCGTTGCAGCCTGTTAGATTTTATTGTAAACTGTCTTCATAGCATAATACCAATTGTTTTCTTTTTAATATTTTAATGTACTATCTAGAAAATATTACTTTTCATTAATTATTTTAGACATTTAATTAAATTAAAATGAAAATAATTATTATTTAAGGTACTTTCACTTGTGAAAAACTTACTTGTTGTTATTTCTTCAATCGTCGTTTCGGAGTTGTATTCTCCTTCCTCAGTGAGGTTTAAATGCGGAATGCGTCAAGTAGTTGGTAATCTGTAACGGTTTTTTAGGTGGCTGGTTGTGTGTGGGGGTGTGGAGATGGAAGGGGTTGGCACGGGATTCTGAATTGTTTGCGTTGTGTATTATTGTGTCGAATAGTGTGTTGGATTTAAATTGTAAATGTTCATTGAGTATGTTGTTTGGTTGTGTTTTGTTGTGTTTGTATATTTCGTATTGTTCTGCGGTGTTAAGTTTGCGACTTTTGGGTAAGTAGTGTAAAATTTCAAGATTGTTTTTTATATTGGTGTAACTGTGGTTTTCTGTCTGGATGTGTGTGGCAAATGTGGATTGTATGTTGTTATTGGATAATGCTTTTGTGTGTTCAGAAAATCTGGAGGAAAAAGATCTTCCTGTCTGGCCTATATAGACAAATTACATAGACAAATCCTATTCAAAAACAACAAAACAACAAAAAATACAAACAACACACAACAAAACAAATACATCACACTCACATACTACAACTCTAACACACACAAAATTGCCAACACATTCAGAAAACACAATTACGAAATAGCATACAGAACCAACAATACCATCAAGAGACACATTAACGGCACAAACAAAGACATAACATATACAACAAAACAGGCGTATACAAATTAAACTGTAACGATTGCAATAAATTCTATATAGGCCAGACAGGAAGATCTTTTTCCATCTCCACATCCCCACACACAACCAGTCACCTAAAAAACCGTTACAGATTACCAACTACTTGACGCATTCCGCATTTAAACCTCACTGAGGAAGGAGAATACAACTCCGAAACGACGTTTGAGGAAATAACAACAAGTAAGTTTTTCACAAGTTAAAGTACCTTAAATAATAATTATTAAGTGCTGTGAAAAAAGTGATGAACATTCAAAACAATATTAAAATGAAACAAATACATTTTAGTAGTTTTTTTCTCTCTCAACTAATGCTCTACAAGATCCTGTGATTCTTTCTTGTCTCGTGTCACAGATACTACCACCTATCAAAATTTACTGTTTATAAATAGAATTAAACGATGCGTGAAAGACGAGGAATACGTTACTTGTTTACGTATAAAAATACACTGAAAATTTGCACCCTTTACTGAAATAAATTTCTTAAAATTAAAAAAAGGGACACATCAGTGTTGATATCCTTTCATCGTAGAAACCATATAAGAGGCCCGTCCTTTGTACTTTGAGGTGTACGTATCCCAAGCGTGTACGTAGACACACCACTCCCTTTAGCACCTTGGCCGCCTAGGAATGGTTTACACACTAAGCAACTGTCTTACGCCGTTGGGTTGTTGAGTTTCTCAGACTCTTCGAGTTATCATTTCCATGTCAAAAAATTCATTGGCCACGGATGCGTTCATGAAAGTTGTTTCTCCGTCACTACAAACCTCTCTATCTTCTTCTGAATGTTTGGCTGTTAACCGTCATTATAAGTCTACGTTATTTCCAATAAATATCAGTTTTCATTTTATTATATTGGCAAAGCCACATTAAATGTTTATAATCTTTACTTCCATGTAAAACCTTTTTAATCTTATTTTCTGTCCTAAAGCCACACAGTTAAAAGTATGTAATCGCTTCGATTACATTTGCTCTTGTTATCATTTAGTCTGTTGTTATCCGTGTTCTAGATGATTAGTGGTCATATTGCGTGTATAGTGATACAGCACTGTGTAATAGAACATAGTTAATTGCAATCGGCTGTCGATGTCTCATCATATAGAGATGTTAACGTAAACAATTTCAATTATTAAAAATCTTTCTTGCGTTGTCCGTACTGTTATGTTCATAGAGAAACTGAAGAAACAATTTCTGTTTCTTCTAGATTATTAAATCATTTTTAGTTTGTTCGATGCTTTTTAGAAGGCAGATTGTGGGTTAGTTAGCAATCTGTTTTTGCAGTGGTTAGTGCGTGCTGTATTTGTAGAGTTTATTATAATTGCAGATTGAATTAAGTGACTGTAGAGTGATTCAGTGACACATTATTATCTATTGTGTATGGTGGTATTACATATGTCGGGTATACGATAATTATTACAGAAAATAAATAAACGTGTTCTTTAAATAAAATATTAGCTTGTAAAATCTGTTACTTCTCATTTTTCCGTTTTTCAACTCCTTATCCCATTGTGCCAAGACTGATGTTCTTCCTGGTATCCTTAAAACAGAAAACCCCTGCTGACTTTGTCTACAAGTAAAGATCATGGTCACGAAATTTTATAAAGTGTATGGAGTCGAGTCAAGTGTCACTAGATCTTTACTGATAATTCATTACGTATTAACCGAATCCGGATTCCCAGAATTTATTTAATTCCATTCTATTCGGTTAGTTGACGACCCTTATTACGTACCTGTGTACGTAAGTACAAATAATGCAATTAACATTTGTTGTTATAAAAATTGTGAATAGAGTCACAGAATTACACTAGTTTGCTTCATTCACTTATAAGCTACCAGTACAATTCTTTTTATTTATCTTTATAAAAATAATAATACTGAATTTAATACAAAAAAAGAAAAGCAGGAAACTGCAAGGTATATATTTTAAACAACAAACAAAGCATTGTTATTATGGGCATTTTGCTTCGCTGCTTTTTAATTTCCTGTTCTATTATCTTACCTTGCAACAGACAGCAGTAGCTTTGATAGTAGTATTTACCGTCAGATGTTGATGGAACCCTGAAAAGTCATATATGTTCGCTGAAAATGTCAACATCTTATTTGATCTTATTTATTGTTAAGTAAGTTAAGTAAAAACTGATAAATTTGTTAATGCTTAAATTCTAGGAGTAAGTTATCGTAAATGGATTATAGGGCGACTGTGACGTCAGTAAGCAATGACGCAACTGCATTCCAGTGTGGCCCCATTAATCTCTCCCCTCGCGACACGAGAAATGGCAATACTGTCTGTGTTCACAACGTTACATTGGAGTGTGGGAGATACCATGTCCCATATCTCGTGTTTACATCCTTAAACTCTGCACATTTACACTTCGTTACCACACACTATTTAATTTTTATGTGTCTACAAAACAACTGCAGGCTGACACCACAGCGTACCACTTTCACCTACTCATAAAGTTTAATGATCTATCTATTCAAGAGTCGAAATTGGTTACCTAGATGCACGAGCTAGGAGACGTGCTAAAATCGTTGCAGCCTGTTAGATTTTAATACTGGATTTCTCCACAATATTCTGACACTGAAATGGTATCAAAATAACAACGATTTTTAAATTGTTAGATTAATTTTCTCACGTCGTGCAAACTTGTGTGGTAGCCTTGTGCATCGTAGTTTGTAAAAAGTCAGCTAAACAATGGAGTTTCTAATTTTTTTCCGGTTTCTTGGCACCTTTCTCGTTCCTATTATTCTCTACGGATCATCTTGATCATTATAGAAGCATCTCGCGACAATAAACAATCGTCCCCTTTAGTTACCATATTGGCTCTGTATAATTAGTGGTGGTTCCAAAAGCGGCCAGTCACATGTAAGTTACAATCTAATGCGTGTTATTTCACACCAGTATTTAGCATTAAATATTGTTACGGCGGTCTACTTGATCGTCGTAGGTACAGTGGAAACAAAATACAAGACACCAATTAAGTCACTAATGACCTGCTTTAATTTTCACAGTTAACAGTTCGTAATTAACAACACAGTCTCTTACAACAAATCAAATAAAAATTGTTCACACGCCATAAAATGTTAACTAATATTAAACATAATTGTATTACAATAATGCCGCCCGATTATAAAACACAACACTTCCCTGATGACCACTTGAACGCACACAGTAATATCGCCCGATAATAACTGAACTGAGCGTCACTGAGTAATTGTATTTATATCCCGCCGAAAATCTAAACGATTCCACATACTACGTACTATCTCTAAACTACGACGTAATTGATTGCGTGTAATGTAATGATTCCGGATCCATCACAATCCGGATCCCTCTGGAACATTCGATAAACACGTAGATTGTTCTGTGATGTCGTAACAATATTACCTTTTTTTGTTGTTGTATGAGCCACTGTGGACTACGTTTGGTTCAGCTGGTTCCTTCCATTTTCTCCTCTCTCTTCCTCCTCACCCATATCTACTTCATTCTTGATCGACGTCTCACCCTCTTTTCGTCAGTCCAGATGGGACCTGTCCACGTCGTGGTTTTTCCTGAAAACCTTGGCTATTTTTTAATTTCCTTTTACCGTGGTAAGCGTTGTTCAATGTCTTTATGAGTATTACCTATTAGCCTATTATTATTATTTTTATTTTTATTGTGTACAAGCATTTGTAATTAGTGACTTTTATTAACTGTTGCGCTAGTGTGTATTGGGTAACTCGAAATTGGAAAATTCTGATATACAGATGGAAAATTTCGATGCTTTGCGATAATCTTAAAAAAATTATATATGGAAGACAAACGACTAAACATTCACTTAAGCAAAAGACAGGAAGTTGTTGTGAGAACTCTAGGGGCGCAAAGAGAACAGGAGACAGAAGTGTTATGTAACATTACTATAAAGGGTACTGCACAGAAAAACATATATGTGATGCGTAGCTTGTGGTGTATTTAACGAGAATCCTATCGAACAGCCTAGACATTCTCCACCCCCCCCCAAATAGTGTGACAGGTGTTGCTTCAGTCAAGGCCGCTCACAAGTAGGTTCCAGAGTATTCAAGAACACCTGAGATACGCATTAAGTGGTGTCAAGTGAGGATGGAAAATTTCTAGAAGGCGTGGACTACCTATAAAAAGCCATAGCGGCGGGCCTGTCAGTTCAGTGGTGTTGAGCGTTTTTTTTTTTAGCGCGGACCGAGTGTTTATAGCGAAGTGTTTTTGTGTTATAATTAGTGCAGAATTCTTTATAGTTGACATTATTATTGCGTGTGGACAAACATTACTTGAATTGTTGTAAGAGACTATTTTGTTTATTACAATTTATTAATTGTGATAATTAAAACTGGATATTAGTGACTTCACTGGTGTCTTGTATTTTGTTTTCCACCGTACCATACGACGATCGGTTAGACCGTCGTAACAGTAACTGGTACGTTATGATTTACATAACGTGACCTTATTGTTTTTCAATATAGAAAAAAACAAGTAAAGAAAATAAAAATTAGTCACAAATTTCAAATTGGCAACAGCGTGCTTTAACATTATTTTTAGCTGTCAGTACAAACAGTACGTAACCTTCGACTGTTCCATTTTTTACTGAGCAAGATACGAAGTTAACATTCCTGCTTTTATAAATATTGAATTACTTTAATCAATAAATTCAATTAATTTCCTGGGATTTCAGGAATATAAACAGAAGCTCTTTTGTCATTTACAATTATGTAAAACGCCATTCATCACCTCCGCAGTCTAATTACTTTTAAGAATGTTTAAAAAACAGATGTTTTACTAGTTAACCGCAAGTAATGAAATGTCAGCTGCAAAGGTTCTTAGTGAACAGCGGTTTTGCCACAATCAGTATTCACCAACTGCGCCATATCGTTATGCTGTTGTCGGTATAGGTTCTTATTTAACTGAAATAGATAATACATGTCAACAAAAAAACTACACGAATGGAGATAAATGTTAACACGACTGATAGCGGTTGTCTTGACAGTTAAAAAGCGAGGCAATAATATTCAAATATTTACCCAGCAAACTATAGGTCTTGCGCTATATCTGAAATTTATATTTTGTTCGACCTATTTCTTCCTACTGTATTATTCTTTCCTGTCATTCTCTCTCTCTCTCTCTTCTTTCATCTTATTTTTTATCATCCCCTAACAGTTACAAGTTAATGTTATTTTTCTACTATTCTGGAACACTCCAGAATTAAATAACTTCTTTTATTAGGAAAATAGTTAGTTGAAAAAATGTTTCTATACAGACACAGGATTCTTGTAGTGCACTACTAGATCAGCCATAATAATCAATAACAGTCACAATATAGCCTATAGTAAATTCTGGTTCTTGGGTTTGGTGAGTGTAGAGACAAAAACGCAAGGATTCCGGATTCTGGGCCAAATTTAGAATCTCCTGCTCAAGTCTGGGACTTACGATTGGTGTATGTATTGTTACATCACAGAACAATCTACGTGTTTATCGAATGTTCCAGAGTGATCCGGAATATAACGTGTGTGGCGTACGTGCTTGTTGACGCATTTTCTAGACTGTGCCAGACTTCGCTCGGGCGCACGGACTGTGTCAAGGCCGCAAGTAATTAAGTCGTAACTATACTGGCGCTATCGAATAATCTAGTGATTTTTGGCGGTATAAATACCAGTACTCAACGACGTTCAGTTCAGTATTAGTGCGAGATATTGACAGTGCGGTTCGAGAGTTATAGTAGCGATATTACTGTGCACGTTCAAGTGGTTATTAGTTAAGAGTGGTGTTTTATAATCGGACGGTATAATTGTAATACAATTGTGTTTAATTTTAGTGGAAATTTTATTGCGTGTGAACAATTTTCATTTGATTTGTTGTAGAGACTGTGTTGTTAATTACGAACTGTTTAACTGTAAAAATTAAAGGTGTGATTAGTGACTTAATTTGTGTCTTGTATTTTTCTTTCCACTGTACCTACGACGATCGAGTAGACCGTCGTAACAGTATACACGAACCACAAGGACACCGAGTACCGATCTGCAATTACAGTCACCTTTCTCAAGGTCGATGTAATGTGCGATGACTTTCTAATTTGATTTACACGCGTCTGTTCGTTGTAAATCTTTTTCGTACGAGTACAATATATGAGGAGACGTTTGCAGGACCCTATTGCGTACGGTTGAGAAGATGTTTTTAGCCTTTACCACTCGTTTGTGACTTGTCACAGTCCTATTCTGAGAATGAACATCGAGTCCAAAAATGCCAGGGGAGAAACTACTGGAGACTTTTGTCACCGCCCTAACGTATCGGAGATGGGTCTCAAGGGACTGCGGATGATACGAGCCCCCACGTAACAATATTGGTAGACGTCAGCGAGGTGGTCAGATTTGATATATATTTTTCACAGTTATGTAAATTAATACGTTTCAATAAATATAAACGTTTGATTTTAAAGACTGTTTTAAAGTAAAATTTAATACATTTGAATACTAATCATCCGAAAGAAGAAAGTGACAGTGCGTGTGAAAAGGTTTAAAGTTTTAAAAGAGGTAATTATATAAATCTGACTAAGTACATGAGTATACCTTCCGACTAAGTAAATAGTCGCATTGGTAGCGCTAAGCCTACTCTATTTTAATACTGAAGTATATGTTGAGACAAAATTTTTACAAAGTTTTTCACGCAAGAATATTAAAAATGTATAATGTAAACCTATATTACCTTAAGTGATTAATCATGAGAGATAATTCTACTATTATGTTTAAACTCCGCAGTTGATTTTATATCGTACACGTAATGCGAGTCCAGATTTACATAATTCTGTAATTTTAAGAAATCAATAATATATATATATTTATACTTTTGATATTAATTTTACTGGTTAACGTTTGACCAAATCCGTTTTCAAAAGATGTTTAGAAGGTAAATTTAGGTAGATAGTTATATTTTTCTTCCAATAAAAAGTACACACATTTTTATTTATTACTTGAACAGAAATTAAAACTGCCACCTACTCCAGTATGGTGGTTCGTGAGTCGGTATCATACAAAAAGCTATGCGGTAGCAAAACAAAAGGTAGATAAGTGGTAGAAATTTCGTGGTGTAAAATTTTGTACAATGTAAGTTTTATACAATTAATTAAACAAACACAATTCACAGACACATAAACATGAGGGTATTTTAGCAGTCAATCTTAATTTTATACTTCATCAAACACGTAAAAACTACAACAAATAATACAGAACTACTCAATATTAATAATCAATATTCATATACAACATCCTTGTTACTAAATATGTGACCTCTGGCTTATCTCAGATGACTGCTACATTTCTAATTTAATTCTTTACGGAACAAAAAAGCTTTAACCTTTTTTAGTAATTTAATTTTGTTTATTTTTATTATTGCCAGGCTGTAAATTAAAAACTTCTGGCCTAAGAAATAAAAATGAGCGTCGGAATAATGAATTATTTACTTTAAGTGTCGCGAGATTACCTTGCTGTTGTTTTGGGGTACTATAATATAGATCGAGACTATGTGTCCAAACTTCCATAAGATATCCTCAGTACTTTCTAACCGGATAAGTTTTATAGAGGTAAAATTTTACATGATGTATCTAAAAAAATTCTGTACCAAATCAGTTTATAAAGTAAAAATCTAAATAAAACAGTTATGGGTCGAGTTCAAGGAGCTAAGGCTGCATTCCGTAGCCATACCGAAGCCTGTAATGAATGTGAGCGTAATAGCCTACAGAGATTTCAGTAAACAGAAATGTAATTTTTTTGTAAAAAATAAAATCGGCTTCAAATTTTCCTTAATTTGATTTTTAGTTTCTCTATTTGGCTCTTTCATGTTGCTTTATTGTCAAGGATAATTCTTAAATTTGTTTATTATATCTACTTGTTCAACAAACGAGCGGGCACAACTTACCCAAATTTTGAAAGTATATAAATTATTCCTCAGGCTTTCACGGCCGGTGTCAGATGAATTGTTCATGATATCCGGGCTGTTTGGCCGTGGTCCATGGTTTATAACAAAACCAAACGTTTCGGCAGCTCCACTGGCTGCCATCATCAGTGGTATAAAAATCCTGCACGCCGGGTGTTTACGTACTGTGGTATAGGCAGCCAGTGGAGCTGCCGAAACGTTTGGTTTTGTTACAAACCATGGACCACGGCCAAACAGCCCGGATATCATGAACAATTCATTGAAAAGTATATATTTGCGAAATCAAATTATCCTTAATTTGGGGACCGCGCAAATCAAGATTGAAAATCGTAGTTTCGCTAGTAATAACAATCATTCGTTTCCATCCGCAGCATTTACTTAACAAAACCGAATCTTCCCTAATATTATTAGAAATTGATAACCGGTCATTTTCTTTACACTGAAGAGCAATGTTATCAACAGAAGCAATAATTCTACCATTGTAATTTTGAGCTGCCAGGTCATTATTAAATATTAAGAATATGGTTGCAGATAATACCGAACCTTGCCGGACACCATGTGTGGTTCCAAGGTCACGACTATACTGATGTCCAATTCGTACTCTCTGCACCCAACCGCGCAGATAACTGGAAAACCAGTCCCAGGCGATGCCTCTAATACCGGCAGATTCTAGTCTTTTTAATCAAAATTGATGATTCACAAAGTCGAAAGCTTTTGAGAAATATATAAATACAAAAATTTTATAATTTTCATTTATGCCTGAATATGTCTTCTACATAAAATTTAATATAAAGAATTCGCTACTCTTCTGTTTCGTGAAACCGTACTGTTCCTACAACAAATTTTTCTTTCCAAGAAAGTTCAAAAGTTATGATTTCATTACTTTTTCAGTTACTTTAAAATAATAGTTAAAGGTGCAGTTGGCCTGTTCTCCTTACTCCAAATAGCCAGATGCAATTACTCATTTCGTCCTGATTTCCCTTTTTGAAGATGGCCATTACAATAGCCTACTTTAAAGCTGCTGGAAACATACCAGTAGAAAAAATAACGTTAATTATTTTAGCCAATACCAATGTTATATAATCCATTAAATTATTTTACAATTTCCAATTAATATTCTTATTTTCAAGGCTTATTATAGATCAAAGTATTTCCTCAGTGTATGTTGGCGCCAGGAAAATTACCTGATCTTGCACCAAATCATTTATAAATCTTCTTTTTTCAAATCATTATATGTACTAACGGGAAAGTTCAAAAGGATATATGTATTACTTAAAGTTATGTCTTCCTTTGAGTCACTTAAAGTAAGAGCAGTTATAAAATGATCAGTCATACCAGGGTCAAACACGGTCGATTTGATCTGTGATATGTTCCTCTATTTAATAAAAATGTGATCTAAACATGAATCACATCTTGTAAGTTTATCAATGAGATGAAAGAAACCGAGATATATCATGTAACTGTCAACAATAGAAAAATTATCTAAACCATCAGAGTTTATGCCCAGCATTAAGATAAAACAATCAGTAGCCTGAGGCAGCCATTGTTCAAACTCAGTTACAAAATCAGCGTTAGAGTATTGGTGATGTCTGTATACAGATAATAAATTAAAAACAACATTAGTAACTTTAAATTTAATATTAAGACAATTAACTGTTGAGAATTTGCTTTTACATCGTTTTATACTGACATTATTTCTTACAAATACAGCTACACCACCTGATCTATACATATTGTTACAATTAAAGAAAGAATTGTTTCCACCAGTTTTAAAGAAACATAATTCTTCCTCGTACATCCAAATTTTGCTTTACACTGAGTACTGAAATTACAGTATTTCAGTCTTGCATGTATGCCAACAAGGTAATAAAATTATGATTTAAGTTCTAATGTTTATATGAGTAATACTAAAACTATTATTTAAAGTACCGGCACAGCAAGAGAAATTTTTATCAAAGTCATAATATTTTGTATATATTTGTTCTGCCATATTTATTTTGTTGTATTATGTACACAATAAGATCATAAGTTAAACATTAACAATATATAGTGAACTGAAGGAATTCAAATTTGTACATAATGAGGTAACAGCTAAAACATAACTGTTATTATATAAACATAATATTAAATTAACCATAATAATAATATATATATGACCGATGTAATTTATTGTCTGTCTGTGTGAACGTATTTTTATACTAGGGACGAGGCGATTGAAGTCACGTGTAATGGCAATTTATTGTCTACAGTGCTGAGAATCACCATTATGTAGCGTAGGTTTATGGCACACCTGACAATTGCAGTGAGCACAGGGAACAATATGATGTATACAGTATGGTCTGCTCAACATACTACGCCCTATACACAGTGGAAAATCATAAAGCTATCGTGTATGATATTTACTGCAATTGTTTTTATTATATAGAATTAACTTAAATAAATAAAATATTAAACACGGATTTGGTTAATTTATATCAACAAATGTAAAATTTAGCTTTTATTAATAGCGTATTTACAAAATTTTGTAGTCAAGTAACTGGCTACGTTTGGTTACGGCAAACAAACATTTTGTCATACGAAGATATTATAATTGTTTAGTATCAACTATTGACATTATTTACTAATTTTGTTCAGATAAATTAAGATTTGTTTCTAAAAAGCAAAGGACTAATGATTATTTTTCTGTATAGTGTCCTGCTTATTTTTTAAAATAACATCATGTTAATTAAAGTATAAATCCGTTCTTTGCTGGGAAAAGCAGAAAATAAATTTGTAAACTCAGGTAGGATGAAAAATGTAATCTTAATATGTAATCTCAGTATGTAACTTATGTACGCAGTGCAAATAATTTGCTTTCCATCACAGGAAACGCTTTGTCTGATGAAGAATTGATATTACCAAAGGGTACATATTGCAATGAAAAGTCGAAACACTTACTTAGGGACATAAAGTTTTTATTCGTATTTAAAACCCATAAATTGCAAAGATTAACCTGAATTTCGCAACATTTCACCAATTCTATTTATGGCAAGGAAAAAGATGTTTAACATGGTTTACAATATGATTGTTTCTTTCGTTACTTTCCATTGTGGTTGCACGAGACATGATCGTTTGCGCAATGAGGATATTAGAGAAGAGCTACAGGTATTCTCCATAAATGATAAGATCCAGACATATCGCAGGGAATAGTTACAGCATCTAGACAGAATGGAGGATGGACGACGACTATCTAAGATTGCGTTTCGATACAAGACATGTAGGAAAACGACTAAGATGGAGAGATACTCTGTGAAGACGCAACAGACAAAGTGCCTACTCCATGAGGTGCAGAAGAGAAGAGAAGAGAAGAAGACTTTCCATTATTTCCCTTTACATGATCGTTAAGCCGTACTTTAACTTGTACATAATCATTACTAAAGTTTCTAAAGACCGTTACCGTCATTAAAATTTTATGAACACAAAGTTTTGACTAACAGGAATTTATCATCTACTTCAGGTGCAACAGGAAATTAATCTAAAAAATTAGAACTAATTACATGAGTCTTTTGCAATAACCAGCACCAATCATTGGAAAATGAAATTGAACAAGCAATAACAAAGCTAAAAAAATAAAACAAAACCATAAAAATGTATAAATTGCAAGAGACACTCTACTTACCCTGGTAACCCGCTAAGGAGAACCCGGAATCTACATTTAAAAAAATCTAAACAACAAACAACACTAATATAAACATCACTATGTTTAAATAATTAAATGTGCGTGGGATAGTTATTAGTTTGGTGCAGCTGTTTACAATATTTATTTTTCGGCAATTTGGGGTTGTTGTTTCAAATTTGTCATGTAGTCAGATGTCAATTGATAGATTAAGTTCTTATTGCACCTGAACGCGAACGCAGCATACAATTGGTTGAAATAATGTGTACTTAAAACTCACCAACAGCAATAGTCCATGAAAACTATTCAGATAATTGCTTCACTTTTTTTCTAGTTAGTACATTAATAAATTAGTGATTAATTTAATAATTGTTTGTTAACGCACTTTCAATTAATATTTAACTACATATATCATAGACGGCTTACAACAATAATATACTGTAATAGACAAATTCATTACAATAAGCTGTAATGACAAGTAGCTTAGAATTTCCAGGATTTACTGAAATAGGTGTAACATTTAAAGTGTGCCAGAAAAATTAATTAAAATGTTCCCCCTTAAAAAGAAAGTTGTTTTTACAGTATAACATTTTCTTCGTAAAAATTGCCTATTCGCTAATCTCACGTGGATAAAGCGTATTTATAGTGAATCATTGTAAATATAAAAATATAAGGGTCTTAGAATGTAACAATAAAACGGGTAATCTGACTGCAAAAATTGATTAAAATTAGGTTTCCCAGGAAACGTCTTGTCATATATTTTAACATCATTGTTAAGCTCTTTTAGAAAGTGAACAATGCGTTCGATATAAGTTAAATCATCTTCCTGATTCATGAAGTATCAAAAGTAACATGTTTATACCATTACAAATGTTATTAATAATTACTGGACTTCCTTTATCAACGACAACACTGTCGCTGTCGATTTTTGGCAACTGTGCTCCTGACATAATTTGGATTTGCAATCCCTATGAGGGTTTAATTATTTATTGACGTAGGAAAGCTCCAACAAACACTACTAGAATCAGACACTTCTTGGTTTAACTTAGCAAATTTGGGTAGTTACGCAATACCACAAACACATACTCGCACACACAAAGTTGAAGTAAATTTATCATTATTTTAATTATTTTTGGTATTCCTCGTTGTCAAGGCTCCCGAATTTACCATTTCTGTTGATGGTGTTTTGTATATTAAGTAGCCAATATACAGACAGACAAATTATACGGATTTAGTGTGTGACATCTGATGTTTATTGAGAACAAGAAAGCAGAACGTTCAGGAGAATACGCAAGGAAAGGTCATGAAAAGTCTGCTAGAACTACCACTAAAGAGATTCGGTTATTGTTAAGGCGAAATGTTAACTTATAAATGTACTGCTGTAGGCAAATTGTTCAGTAATTAGAAATGTTTACACAAGTATACTGCTGTTAGTACAAGGAAGTAACAGCAAGGAAGTGCAAGGAAATATATTGACGGTAAAATTTTGATTTAAGTCCTTTTTGTGATGCGTGCTGGACCAGAAGCACGCATAATACAATTTCAGAATCCCTGAAGTTGTTATGTTTGCGTATTTTTGTTGTGGCGAATTATGGCATATTCTGACATCATAACTACGTATGGATTTCTGTGTAAAGGGAAAAATATATGGTTATTTTTGTGGTTCTTGTAGTTAGTACTGAAATTAGGTAGTCTATATACTCACTGTAAATATATTGAGTATATATTGTAATAAAACTATGAAGTACTGTTCTATGGTGTTCTAAAATTCTGATGTAATCAAGCCCCACAAGTTGGGTTCGTCAATTTTGTAATAATTCACAATAATAATTTGAATTGTGTGATAAAATAATTTGTGTATGTATGTGTGTAGTTTTCTGACGTTCCGCTCCGGAAACGCCAATTTGGTAATGTTCCTAGTCTTCGCATTTACAAATAAAATCTGTGTCTATTGCTGTTGTAGCAATTTGAAAATAAAAATAAAATTTAAAATTTTATAAAAAAAAATTTTTTAATTTTCTGGAAAATGTTTTTTGGGTAACTTGTTCTTAAAATTTAGGAACAAATCGAGTTAGTTGGGTTTCTTCATTAATTAATTGTTAAGTCTTTTTTATAATAAAAAACCAACTCCAATTTACCGAAACAGAATGTTTATTAACAAAAAATAATGAAATTGTTTGATTAAAATTGATATCACAATACAGTATCGACTCGCTCAGGGCCGGTCGATATAAACAATTTATATTGGTATTATAAAATAGGGTTCTTTAAACGGTTATTAAAATATATAGCCAGAGAAGGTTATGGGAAGGAAAGTATAACACTTACACTTATTAAATGTCTTAAAATTTAACAATACAATAATAATTAAAAATATTAAAAGTTTATATATGATTTGATTTCGAACCAATAGTCGCCATGTCGTTTCTATACTGCAGCGGACCGGATGAAAATGGTTGACTGACGCATGCGCAAGGAAGCCTCCAGCGTTGATGAAGTTTTGGTTGTAATAAAGAAGTCCTTTCTTCGAGTAAATGCTCTTAGCAATTGTATACGATCGTCCTGGATATATTTAAATGTCACTGGTGTATGATGGAATAGTTCACTTGGTGTAAAATGTTGTCACTGGATATATCTCGTTGTGTTTATGTGTGTCGTTTTTAACCTCTAAATTTCGGTCTGTATTTGGTGTAATATCAGTGTTATTCTGCTTATCTAGTTATGTGTGGTTCAATTTATTAGTGTTACTGTGTTCATATGTCACTTTCACCACTTCACAATCTATAAAATAGTTTAAAATAATTATTTTCAAAATTTTCACTGAGATACGGTTTATAACATAAATGCCATTAAAGGTTATTTCTGGCGAAAGGTTACTTTAAGTGCACTCGTCAACGCATAATAATGAACTGTCTGTATTTCCTTCTTCTCATGAAAGTCTTAGCCTATATAATATATCTCATACATTGTTTAAATTTGCCATAACTTCCGATACACTTTAAAAATGTACTTTATGTTCAAAAAATAAATTCGTTATTAGTTAACTGTTTGAAATATAAAATACATATTCGTTTTCACTATTCTATTCTACTTATTTTGATAGTAATTAAGTTAGTATTACAAAGTTTTATCTGAAAATTATATTTCTTATAATTTTTTGGGAGGTAGGCCTAAAATTATACTTCCTGTCTTCTATGTAAATAATAGCCATTTTACCTAATATAATTATTATTCTATGAAATCTGAAATTTGTATAATTATCAATTCTCACTTATTTTATTGCAATTTAGTATACTAATGATGGTTTTTTAATATAATTCAATTGTACATGACTTCCCCTAGGATAGTGTCAGTTAATCTATTTCAGTTTTAATGGTATTTTATTAGACAATTAAATAATTTTACTCATATAATGACCATATCTTTAGAAAGCCTTATTTACATAGTATTTGATATGTTGAGTTTATTTTGCCTGAATATTGTCATTTTATATGGTTTATAAGACTAGGTTTGTTAATTATTCTGCAGTTTACATTTATTCTTTGGCCTAGATCTGATGTGTGGCTAATTTCCAAATGTTTTATTAATGTAGCTATTTTATACCCTTCTCTGACTGGTATAACATAAATTATTGATTATATAATTAACATATAACATCTCTCTATATCACAACTAGTGTTCTGAATAACATTGCTTAGTATATTATCTAATAACATAATAAAGAGTATTTCTACAACATTGGAATGATATCTATTTTTAGACAGTGCATTCCTAAATTAAACTGAACAATAAAATAACAGTTATAATACTAATATTTCTTATGACTAACCCTTATTTATCTAAATGTTATATGTAATAGGAACCTAACATCCTGGTTCCATATATAATTGTTAACACCTTCTATAAACTTCATCATAAACAGTTTGTTCTGTAATTCCCCATTTATAAAATTTATACCCCCTCTTAAAGTATACCTTTAGCTACCTAAGTTATATTCCATTCTATGGAATGTTCATATCGCTTTAGTAGCTTTTATTTAGTAATATTACTACTTCATTATCAAAGTAGGCACTGTTCACAAAACTTAAAGTTTGTTAGTATGTACTGCAACTCATGTACCCTTTTAAAGTTTATTATTTATAATTTGATCACTTGCACTTGTCTATGGTGAATTATCAATATATTTACTAGTCTTTTTCTAGCTTTTTATATGAAATATTCAACCATGGGGGAACTGTGAAGGCTTGTCTATACAAACTAAATAATAACTTTTTGAATGCACTAATATTTAATACTACTAACACTTTTAGTTTTTGTCAGTTTTACAGTGATATGGTTTTTTAGGGTGTTATACTTTCTCTTTGGGCATTCATTGATTTTGGGGTTTTTTGGGGGTTCTTTCCCTATGGGGTTTTTGTTTTCTATGGATCGTCTTAATTATTCTTCTTTCTTCCTTCTTCAGTAGCTTTGATTGTTCTTCTTTCTTCTGTCTTCAGTAGCTTTGATTGTTCTTCTTTCTTCCTTCTTCAGTAGTAGTAGTTTTAATTAGTCTTCTTTCTTCTTTCTTCTGTAGTAGTAGTTTTAATTAGTCTTCCTTCTTCTTTCTTCAATAGATTTAGTTTGGGATTATTCTTCTTTCTTCTTTGAGTTTTGATTAGTTTTGTTTCTTCTGTCTTCAGTAGCTTTGATTGTTCTTCTTTCTTCCTTCTTCAGTAGTAGTAGTTTTAATTAGTCTTCTTTCTTCTTTCTTCTGTAGTAGTAGTTTTAATTAGTCTTCCTTCTTCTTTCTTCAATAGATTTAGTTTGGGATTATTCTTCTTTCTTCTTTGAGTTTTAATTGTTCTTCTTTCTTCTTTCTTCAGTAATAGTAGTTTTAATTATTCTTCTTTCTTCTGTCTTTAGTAGTGATAGTTTTGGTTATTCTTCTTTCTTCTTTAGTTTTAATTATTCTTCCTTCTTCTGTCTTCTGTATCTTTGATTGTTCTTCTTTCTTCATTCTTCAGTAGCTTTGATTGTTCTTCTTTCTTCCTTCTTCAGTAGTAGTAGTTTTAATTAGTTCTTCTTTCTTCTTTCTTCAGTAATAGTAGTTTTAATTAGTTCTTCTTTCTTCTGTCTTCAGTAGCTTTGTTTTTTCTGGTCTGGTTTCTTTGACGGGGTATATTAATTGCCTGCTTCTATCTTACCTAGGTAATTTTGTTATTATTATTTTTAGTCTTCCGGGTTTTTAAATTTGTATTATATTATATTATTTGCAGAAATTTCCTTTATTCAACCGTTCTTGTGAATATATTATTAAACAGTGCATTTTAATTAATTCTCATCTGGATATTCCATATATTAGAGCTTTATTAATGATCATTGAGTAATGTATTTGTGTGGATTATCTGTCATGCTACAATATACACATGTTTAAAAAATACTGTATATTTTATAAACATTAAATATTTCTTTGTTTTAGTAACGTTTAACGTTTTGAGTTTTTACAGTAGTTAAGTGATATAGGCTTATGTTGTGTCAGCAAATAATAAATTTTCTCTGCAGGAATAATTTATAAAATATTTTGCACAATTTTCGTGAATAAATTGTTGAATTTGCAAATTGAGCTGCAACGTAATGGTGTGTGAAACGATGTGTGTGAGTGAGTTTAGGAATTGATTCCGACCTTTTTGAACAATGCATAATATTGATAACAATAGATAGGCTCCTAGTGTAAATCATTGCAGTTTGGGGACATATTATGAATGAACTGCCACTTCATGTATCATCTCTGCGACAACTGACTGTCACACTCGTTATGAACATGTCTCATCTCCCACGTAACTTATGTGTTGTGTAACTCGTTTGCCATCATACAAAAATTAAGTTATATATATTCACTAGGAATTGTTTAAAATTTATTTCTTTATTTAGTTCACTTTCTAAATTTGCCTCAGTCGGTTAGGACTTTTCGCAAGAAATCTCATACGAAGTAAAATAATCTATTAAAGTTAAGTCTAACGAAACTACGATTCTCTAGTGATTCCCAACCAGTGTGTGTTGAATGCTATTTGAACAAATGTCTAAACAAGAAGTCTCTTTATTTATGTAAATACATTTCAAAATTGTATCGGTTGCCTCTATCAATACGTCGGGTACAATTTTATACAACCCAACGTGTTCTGTCATATCCACTATTACGTCCACACACAACCTAATTGTATTTCTTTGTTCGTACTTTAGTCTTTGTATGTTGACAAACAAATTTTAATAAATCCAAAACACTTACAAAAATGAAATTTCTATGAATGTGTGTGTGTGGGGGGTGCGTGCTCGTGCGTGTGTGTTAAAATAGTAGATTTTTTATATTTTTTCAGCAAATTTGTTAAGTCGATATACCTATTTACCGAGCAAAACACATAATACTTACAAAAATAAGTGTTCATAAATCTACTGTACAGCTAGTGTTCGCTGCTAACGTACAAAGAAGAAATCAAAACTGAAATTCATTAACTAATTATGTCTGTATTTATGTATTAAAACAAAATTTATATGAATACACTTATTTAAATTATGTACAGAGGAATATTTCCATTAAATAACTTGACATATAACTGACCTGGATACGTATTGTTGCAACATCAAAGGTATGACATTTTTGTTATTCATAATCCTTTTAAAATATCTGACATGGAATATACAGGAAGAAAATGTCTGTCTGTTGGCTTCAGTACTAAAAATGGGACAACTTGATGTTTCCGGAGGTTCGCAAAAACCAGTAGTTTTTACAGATCCAGAAGTGATAAAGTATATATATATATCATATTGTTTTTTGTCTCGAAAGAATACAATTTTTAACGAATTTTGAAAAAAGCAACGCAAATGCAAATACTAAACTGTAATATATGATTACAACTGTGTAAGTAGATACCAATTAATTTATATTTTGATGGCCTAAGCTAAAACCCTGAATATACGATTTAACAAAACTTTTTCACCCATCCAGTGAAAGGCTAATAGCGATGCGCGTGTTCTATAACCAAATCTCAACAACGTAAGTGTTATAACCAATTGTCAGGCACGATAAATACTCCATTAAATGGAAGTAAATAAGCAATCCTCGCCCCATATGCCACCTAAAACAAAAGTCTGGCGTATTTTTTCCTATACAATGTTCTTAACGAGAACATTGTATGTACATAAACAACCCTATCGTACTGGTGTAATGTGCCTGCTACTGTGGTATAGGTAGGAATAACGTACAACGCATATATCGAGCGCAATAGGTTGAGAGTATATAATCCATCAATTGCAGGTCGAATATTTAAACTCGATAAGTCTTTCATATGTACTTAGTTATATGTTTAAGAAGTAATGTTACTTTTATGTCTTGAAAACAACGTGACACACGATGGGTGAAGCGCGGAGATCATGTCCTGCTAGTGATTAAGAGAGCTTATCTGCGATTGGAAATAAACTGTATTGCAGTGAGGAGTAAGGAAAGAACTTTATAGAATCAATATTTAAGCTACAGGAGCGCAAGCAAGAAGAATAATTGAAGGATTTAAATTGTCAGATAAGAAATTGTTTATATTCAGTAACTCAAGGAAATAAATTGCATAGGAAGGCTAAGGTAAAATTACTTAGAACAGGTTACTGTAAAAGTAAGTGTTGGACGCTTTATAAATAAACTGATTAACGTTGATAAAAGTAAGGACAGGTCGTTTCAAAAAGACAAACGTTTCACCATGAAAGAAGACAGAATCAAACTTTATTCCGCTTAAATAAAAAATCGTTTTATGAGACAGATACTTTAATTAATACGGCATGCAGTAGATTAAAACTGATTAACTTCTCTGTGATCACGGTGAATCACCGTCGTACGGTGGCCATTCAAGTTCCTGGACAAGTAAAACTTCTTATAAAGCGAATAGGCCTGTACTACTTCACCTTTGAACGTTAATAGTGATAATATGTGTGTATTAAATTTTGATAATGGTTATTAGCCGTACAGAATAGATAAAGTCTGATAAAGCAGCCAAAAACTGTATAAAAATATTATTTTTTATGGGCATTTCTAAAACGTTTATTTGTGAACTTTGTTGAATTTTTTGGGTTTCCCATTCTATCTGTTGTCAACTGCCATTTTTTTAATCCATAAAATTTGTTTGCTCATGTGCTTGACAACAGCAATCCACGAGTCATCCTTACCTTAGGTTATCCATAGCAGTTAGTAGTATCAGATACTATAGTATATTATACATACTAATATGTGTTAATGCTTAATGACTGACAAGCAATTAAACACTGGCTTAACAAACGATGTATTTTTGATTTACAGAAAGTAGTAAAGTCTTGATTGGTAAAAATTTATTATCTCCGATTAAAAAACGGTTTCATGCGTATATACCGGACTTAGAAAGGTTGGTTTGTTGAAAATTATCCGTGCCATAAAATATGAAAAACGTATCTTAATACTAGGTAACTATATTAGTAATGGGCAAACCCATCACGTTCTTTTTACGGTTCACTTCCGTTATTTATGACATAATCGGATTTTTGTTACAGAACATACAGTTATTATGTTTTAAGCGATAAACAGTTAAAATATAAATGCCAATTGAAATGTTAAAATTACCGGCAATATATAATTACGTAAACAAATTTAATAACGAACTAATAAAAAAACAAACATAACGTAATTAATTTTTAAGTCAAGTTGAACTTACAGTTTTATTTCTATGACCGCAGCCAAAAATTATTTATTTCAATCACGAAGTTAATATTTACTTATATATACGGTAAATTAAATACTTATTTCTCTTAGATAAGTATTTAACCTACTCCAGTTAAATAATAAGTGTTACGTAACAGCGAAGTTTGCTGATGTTAGAACTTTGGGATATTTTTAAAGCGATATAACGAAACAAGTGGTACATTTATTTTTGAAATGTTTTACCAAACGTAAATTAAGAAGAACACAAAAGTTATATACTGTAGTTTACAGTGCCAGCACATAAGGAAAACGAGTGTAAGCCTTTCTGCGTACACAGCGCCGTGAAATTACACATCTACAGTTTCGAGGAACGCTTGTTTATGTATGCTTAATTTCAAAAGCTACACAGCGTCGCTGTAGTATCTGGACGCACGCACGCAAAATTACTCGCCATTGTTATAACAAACGAAAGGGGTAACAACGTATTTCATGTGTGCAATATCTGACTGTTGGCTTACATTATAAATACGTAGAATAATATTACCATGTTTTGGGTCGCTGATATAAACAGCATATTTACATGTGTTGTTTCCCTCGTTGTCAAAGACAAGCACATAGGTATAATAAATTCTGGACAGATAGTAACTACAAGGAAAATGAATGAAGTAATAAAAACTGTTATTTTTATATTAACATATATATCGAGGGTACCTAGTACGTAGTTATGAATTAAATTATTTTTCTCTTGTTTTGAATGTAAGACCTTCCAAACAACGTTTTATAAATATAAATTTTAAAGTTACCGGGCTATTAGCCGTGGTCTAAGATCTTGTAGGTATTCGGACTACCGGCTGTATCCACGCAGCCAACATTAGTGGTGGGGAAGCGAGAGTAGACTGAGAGATAAAATTCACTTATTCCGATTGTAGTGGATACAGCCGACTACATATAACTATTGCCGTGGATACGAGAAAAAAGTCTCGATACGCACAAGGAGAAATAAAACGGTGGTGTAATATCCGGGTTCTTTTAACCATATTGACACCGACCGTGAGAAATTACGTTCTTTTATTTATGACTTACAGAGTTGAGTTCAATTGTTCAAATGCACGGTATATGAGTTTTATGGTTGCACGAAATATCTGACTGTGAAAAAAAAATAAAAACTCGTTGAGAGAAAAAGTGTATAGCCGGAGGGTACAACGAAGCACAGATGACATGAAGAAAATAAAAGAAATTTGGGAAACGCACTAAGCCATATGAATACTGGGCAGAAGGGATGTTCCGTGCCGGGAAATTTAAAAAAAAAAGGTTTTGTGAGAGGTCCCCTTGACGAGTATATGAACCCTCTTCCCCAACTGTCGTTAACGTGCAAGAAATGAAAGTGACAGCGACAGACATGGACCAGAGACGTTTAGCGATAACGAAAACATGCTTAAATTGAAGATGTTTGTAATTAACACTTAGGCCTATACTGAATACAAAATTACTATTTGACGTTTACAAATAAATATGATAAATAGTTTTCTTAAATTGTTCATTTAATTCATAAAACTTTTATTATATTTTTATTTATCTGTGTACAGAAAAAATATATTAATCTATAATTGCTTTTGAAACGGTATTTGTTACTAAATATTAGAAATATCTAATACCTTGGTACGTGGTCGTATGTCGATTTGATAGAATTTAATTTTGAGGCATGCTTGTCTGTCGGTTGATCTGTTTGAGTTGACTTTAAAAAAAAAAATCACCAGTTCACTGTAACTGTTAAACTGTAATACCAGTTCACTGGTATCTAGATCGTTTATTTCTTTTCATTTTAACAGTATTTCTGAACGGCAATGTTATTTTTATGAATTTGTGGACTATAAGTAAACACGCATTCTTTTAATCATCAGTATGTTTTACAATTAAGGCAGTAGAATGAATTCTGTGGATGTCGTATAGTTGGGAAACATTATTTTTATGTGGGTGTTAAGGAACCATTACTGTATTTTCGATTTCCAGTGTCGCAGTAAGGAATTGTGAAAGTCTTTTTGGCAAATTGAAAACTAAAATTTGAACATGATGTGAACAGTACAAGAGAACATATATTACAGGAAGGTTACTGCCAGCGGTCTTAAAGTGCACCCAATTTTTCTTCAAACACCTTATGTTTGTCATTTATTCAAAACACCAAACTAACTTCAGTTTTCTGTAGTCAGAGTGTACAGTGTCTTTCAATTGTGTATATTTTTTAATTTAATTACTGTTAGTGAATATATGATTTTCTAGTTTCCTTTGAACATTATTTATTATATATAAAAAGCACAATATCTTCCAAACTAAAGTTTAATCATTTTTTCTAGATGTTCTGATTTTAAAATAATAATGTTCTGATGTTAAAAAATATTTAAGTTTATTCTGACGATTGTAGTATTTACAACGGCTTGTTATTTTTCTAATTTACTTTTTCTACATTTCGTTGTTTATGTCATAGTATTGTTCTTTTTTGTTTTTCTTTATTGTATTTCTGTTCTTTTTGTATGTATTTTAGTACGGCTAGAATAAATTTATTATGTTTGCAGCTTTTTCTACATTAGAATTGTTAAAACAGCAGGTGCTAGTAGGTGCAATAAGTTATAATTTAAAAATCGCGAGTTTCTACAATTTGTATTAGAAAGAATTATTTTATATTACACAATATTTTGATCCATTATTAGGTTTGCTTCACACACACACACACACACACACACACACACACACACACACACACACACACACACACACAAATAAAACAAAATACAAAAACGTATATGTAAAAAGTACATAAATATATAAAAAGAGCATGCGTATAATTGTTGAATCCTCGATTGTGTAGGCAGAATTACTGTTTTTAGAGTTATTTAGTAAATTCACAATTCGAGCCAGCTTAGAATTCTTTCTTTATTCTTAAAGAAACGTGTTTTCTTTAGTAGTAAACGTGTTTTCATGTAAATGAGACACACATTTCCAAAAATATATTCTAATTTCTTATTTTTGTGTGCTTCTTAGAACGAAAACTAAAATTCTACGAGTTACCAACCGTAAAATTTTGTTGCAGTTTTGTAGCAGCGTTATATGTGCCATAGCATTATTAGTTTATTAACTATTAACATTTTGGAGACGAGAAATGCACACGTCTGTATCCGTAATTTTGTGTATCACGGTTCTTTAAAAAACATTACCCGCTTTGGGGCAACTAACAGTAAATACTTCAAAAGAAAGTGATTAATAATTGTATTTTTAACATAACAGCCAAAAGCTCTTGAAGAGATTTAACTCCAACAAACTGATACCTGTAAGGAAAATTATGGCACTACGCGTACGATTAAAGACATCATCGTGCATGAACATTTAATGTGGTATGGGTGTGTATAACGAAATGCACCGTAATCCACGATAGGACCGAGCGTGCCTATGGATGGCCACGAAGCGTGCCTATGTTAGTGAGTCACGAAGGATATTTGGTTTTGGGTGTACCTTTAATGCAGGTAATATAAGTGTCAAGTATTACAAAAATTAGGGATTAAAATAGGATCAAATAAGGTTAAGGTAAAAAAATTGAAAATGAAAGAAATTGACTTGCAAGGAACCCTTTATGGCAGAGACAGCAATAGATGCATTGATGAAAAAGGTAAGACAGTCAATTAGTAATGTGAATTGAAAACTAAAGGACCAAGTAGACATAAATGAAGACGCCGACTACAGAGCTGGACTATTTTAAATCAGGGAAAACTATAAAAATCTATTTTAAAACTTTTTTGCGTTTTTCTAAAAATCGATTTATTTTAGATAAATGACCCACTATTTCAAAAATCAAGTAAATTATCAAGCTAAATTTATTTGTGGTTATTGGGTTAATAGATGTGTAACTAGAGTATACTAGAACTATACAGTTTTAGCAGAAAAATAAAAAAGTTAAAAATTATTTGTATGCTTTTTGTATGCAAATTTTTTGAGCAAAACATGGAAAATTATAAATGAAATATATTTGATTTCATATACCAATATAAGTTGAGCTTAAGCGTTTACATAAGCTATCAACACACCTCTTTACTCACCTTACATACGTCTTCTCTCTGACTCTCTGTAGTGTCCCATTTGGTCAGCACTATACTTACCAACGAAAGTTTATTTGTTACCAATACAGTATTCTGAAATTTATTTTAAGTAATGGTTATATAAAATAGAAAACAATGTTAACATGTTTATACTGTTATTTGCTTTTATTGTCATTTAGAAGCAAAATAAATTTATTGTTTAGTGAGCGTAACATAGTGCTTGACATTTCATTCTATCAATAGCATCTGTTAATGATACACAAATCTGATAAACTTACACACTTTATATTAAAAATTATATTTGTTTTATTTATATTATGTAATTACTTAATTTATGTTTTTACTTATTTGCTGGTTTAATCTCTCTAGTTTTGTTAGTAGTTACTTCTCATTTGAAGTAAACAGAAAATACATCAGTAAGGCTTATCAGTGTAAAAGCAAGAGAGTACTAGAGGGCATCGGTTACAGGAAAGAGTTCATCTCGTCTTGGGGAAAAAAGCAAAGTGGCATAAAATCTTAACGTGACAGACCAAGACAAACCATAACTTACTGAGGCCTTATGTTCTTTACGTCGTCCAGTATACGTAATGTCAGTATAGGAATTAAGAAAGTTGTCATTTATTTATACAATTTACTTCAAATTTACTTAATAAACTTGGTACAAATATTTCCTTTCCTAAAGTAAACAGTGGTGACCATTCGCTTGGAATTTAGTGGTTTATATCTGATACGGTTGTATTACAAAGCGGATTTTCCAGACATACTGTGTTTGTTATCTATAGAGTTCGACTGCTTCTACAGTACGTCTGACGTTCATTTGCTGTAAGTTGTCACTAACAGCACGCAGCATACTAATTACGCCCGACAACTGACTTCACATAATCACAACTATACGGACTTCAATTCCAACTTAATTCCGTTACATGTATGTAAGAAAGGTTGGTTCATGAATGCCTTGGAGGAGTTAGAAATTTATAGTGCATACGCCGACCCAAGCAGTCGCGAGTTCGTGTTGAATGATCAACTGAACTTTGCTTCAAACCACTTGTACGGTACGGCCTTGAAGCTGGTCGCCGGGACTATGATAAGGTAGCGACCACCGTGGTAGCGACCGCTCAGTGGCAAGTTGAACTTGAACTGGTGCGTACCCTACTTCTGCGTGCAGTTCATATGCAAATTTTGACATTTTATATTATGTAACGACCTCGAGAAGAGTGATAGTTTTATTTTAGTCAATATCTGATGATGGAGCATAAGCTCTGAAACGCGTCATAGTGAAAAATTACAAGAAGTCACAAGGCGGACAATTTAAGGTAATTTAGATATTAATTCGTACATGTGACTTGGATACCGCATTCAACATGAATATTAAATTAGAGCCTAGCCAAGCAAGCATGGTATTTAAATTCCAAAATGTCAAAATACAGTTACTAAAAACTAGCTTGCATATTAAGTTCAATAAAATTTGTTTACAAAAGAACATAACTCCTAAGTATGCCACTGTGAAGATTAATTTCTCCTCCAAGACTGCGAAAACAACACAACAATACGCTGAACGTTTTCGCGTTAAAGAAGAAATTAAAGCATTATACATTAAAAAATCTCCCCTCAATATTCGTTTATTCAAATTGCATTTACAGATTCTGAACAATATTCATCCTGTCATCATTGATAAGGTTTTAGAAGCAGCACACAGGTACATATCTATTATTGTACGCCGCACACATTTTAATCAGTTACTCAAACTTCGTAGATTAGAGCATAAGCATTGCCAAGAGTCCACTATTGTTTGTAAACACACATTTTATCCTAGAGTCATGAAGCTTTGATAATAAGCTTTATTATAATAAGCTTTGATGATAACGAAATAAAACTTTTAAATAAAGGGTTAAATTATAATCTTCCACCTGTCGGCAAAAACAAACTTATCTATGAGGTCGTCGAAGCGGAGGCTGCCATAAAAACTATTTTAGACCCGCACTTGCAAAATGAAGCACGTGTACGTGTACGTGCACGTGTCATAAATAGTAAATTCAATAAAGCCATCAAACAGAACAATATTCTACCTCTCGTCTCACGGTGTCAGTCTAGGTACTCCGGTGAACATAGAACTTTAAAACATATGAAAACAAAATTAATCGACAACAATGCCCGTATCGTTAAAGCAGATAAAGGAAATACGCTAGTTATCATGGACACTGATTCATACAATGCTAAAGTTCATGATTTTATTTCTAACAACAACATTAAACTATTAAAATCTGACCCCACTGAAATATATGTCAGGGAACTTAACAATTATATTAACAAATGTATCAATTTATTTAATGAAAACACACGACGGTACCTACAGCCCATCAACGCAAAGGCCCCAATATTCACAGGATTACTCAAAATCTACAAAGACAATATACCTATGAGACCGTTTGTAAACTTTAACACCGCCCCTGTTTCAAAACTGCAAAAGCACTTATTCGTTTGATTAAAGATAATTTACAATTACGAAATAATCATAGTATTATAAACAACACTGACTTCATTAACAGAATTAAATCCGTTGAATTACAACCTAACCACGAATTGGCATCATTCGACATAACTAATTTATACACAAATATCCCGGTCATAGATACATTACAGATTTTGCGAAACAATCTGTCTGATAGATGATAAATGAACACACAGATGATAAATGAATTAATCAACCTACTCGAGGTTGTTTTAAAACAAAATTGTTTCACCATTAATGGCTTGTTCCACTTTCAAGATGATGGACTGGCCATGGGCTCACCCCTCTCCGGCCTATTGGCTGATATTTATTTGAATTTTTATGAGAATACGAACATGTTAAATAATAATATATACGCAAAGAAAATAATATTTTATGCACGGTATGTACACGATACTTTTTTCATTTTTGATGGTACTCTAAGACAAATCGAGTTGTTCAAAAATTGTTTAAATAAACTAAATAGAAAGATCCAATCACGCTCGAAACGGAAATTGACAATAGGTTAAATTTTCTAGATTTAATTGTCACCCGACAGGAAAACAAACTAAAGTTCAACATTTATAGGAAGCCTACTACTACTAATACTACAATACACGCGGACTCTCATCACCCTTATTCGCAAAAAATTGCGGCGTATAATAGTTTTATTCACAGGCTATTAACAATCCCTCTAGATGATAATGACTTTCGGGATGAACTGAATACTATAAAATACATCGCGGTTGCCAATGGGGACAGTAGTTTGACCATTGACAAACTGTTAAAAAAGCACGAAAGAAACAAATTTAAACAACGAACGAACAATAACGTACAAAAAATGTTTATATCAACTAATTACACATAATATAACTAAATATAATAATAAATGTAATAATAAATATAACTAATGTTTAAACTTAATACCTAAGGTTTTGTCATCTGTGTTGAACAATATTGGTTTTAATATCTCGTTCAGAACCAATAATAAATTACTAAACATTCTAAGACCAAAAAAAACACATACCCCAGGAAGAAAAAACAGGAATATATAAACTATTATGCAATGATTGCAATAGTTTCTACATTGGACAGACAGGGAGAAGTTTCTTCAAGCATTTTCGAGAACATATACCGAAAATAAGTAATATTAACAGCACTAAATCTAATTACGCCCGACACCTAACTTCACACAGTCACAACTATACAGACTTCAATTCCAACTTAATTCCGTTACATATATGTAAGAAGGTTCGGTTCATGAATGCCTTGGAGGAGTTAGAAATTTATAGTGCATACGCCGACCCAAGCAGTCGCGAGTTCGTGTTGAATGATCAACTGAACTTTGCTTCAAACCACTTGCACGATACGGCTTTGAAGTTGCTCGCCGGGACTATGATAAGGTAGCGAGCGCTCAGTGGCAAATTGAACTTGAAAGGGTGCGCATCCTACTTCCGCGTGCAGTTCATATGCAAATTTTGACATTTTATATTATGTAATGATTTCGGCAAGAGTGATAGTTTTATTTTAGTCAATATCTGATGATGGAGCATAAGCTCTGAAACGCGTCATAGTGAAAAATTACAAGAAGTCACAAGGCGGACAATTTAAGGTAATTTAGTTATTAATTCGTACATGTGACTTGGAATATTAGCATTCAACATGAATATTAAAGCATACAATTCGCTTACTTTTACACTTTGTCTATTTGTCTCTTTGACAATTTCTTTCTCTCTCTCTCTCTCTCTCTCTCTCTCTCTCTCTCTCTCTCTCTCTCTCTCTCTCTCTCTCTCTCTCTCTCTCTCTCTCTCTCTCTCACACACACACACACGCACCATAAACGCTTAATTTAAAACAACGTTTAGCTTTTATATAGTTTTGGTTAAATAATTCTTTTACAATATTAAATATTTAATGAACGAATATTTTATATCTGAGAAATCTGATCAGCTAATGTATTTATACCCAACCTGTCTGCATATTTGCGAATGTATGCAGATTTCAAAAGTGCAAAGAAAAATCTAGTAGTTATCTATTAAATTAGCTAAAAAGTATTTCTCGATGATTTCCAAGCATGCAAATTAATAAAATGAAAACAACTGTATTTCACAAAAAGGAGCTAGAGTAACATTAAAGGTTTGTTGAATTTGTAGTTTTCAAAGACTATAAATAATTACGTAAGATAAGATACTCCCATTTTAAATAGCTAGTGTCTCTAATGTACAACAGAAAGTAGCCTTATCTTTCTTAAGCTCACCAGTAAATTTGTTTCTTACTTTGTAGACAACGTTCCTTTTATACTTCGCAGAAAATAATAAAACTAATTATCGTATAATTACAAGACTATTGCACTTAATGTTATTTGAGAAGTCGAAATAAACTAGTTCTCAAATGAATAAAGTAACTGGTCAGCAGTATTTAAATCAAACAAACATTATCTATCTCTGTACTTATAATAAACTTTCCATATTGTTACGCAGCTAAACATCTAATATAAATGAGCTAACATCTAATATTTTAATTTAGTAGCAACAAAAGTTATACTTGAATATTTTGTATAGTCAATCTTATCATCTGTAAATAAAAAAGAGGAAGTATACAATTTACTCAAAATCTGAATCATAACTTAATTTCCAAACCTGCACAACTTGAGCTGACAATTGTCACATACTGTTAAAATAAAACCTAAAATGTCCCAGTTCCGTCACGTTGTTACTTTGAAATTTGTTTTGCCGATCTCTGAAAACGTATTTTTCGTTGTTGTCAGAAGTTGGGTTTCAATATTTGTGAGAATGGAGATATTCTTCATTAACGTCAAAAATGCAGTTGAAGTGTAAGCCTGCAAAAACTTTTATTAAAAGAATAGCTAACAGAAATTGCACACTCACAGAAAAGCTATAAATCCTTATTAATTTTCTTCTGATTAGTTGATAACCATGAATCATTAATACAACTTCTGAGTTTCCGTATCACATAACACAACTCGATGATGTCACCACTTCGTCACACATCAACAGAAATAACTGCATTTCTGCAATAGCTGGCCCAGTGTTCAGGGTAAAACACCAACACCCATATTAACTAACTATGTAGTAAAACAGCGTGATGACGCGATCTCATCTGTAATAGTTATTAGTAGACTTACACGTGACTTGAGCAACTTGACTGGATGCACACAGTTTGCATTAGATGAGCATTAACCAAGATGCGCTTAAGCATAAAGATACAAGTACCTCACATACAGTTTCCTCCATTAAAAATAGTGACAGTAACAGAAAACTGAGTAAAATTAATTGGCGGTCCAGTGTAGATAATTACACTAGCGGCGAATACTGTATGTACTTGTAGTATTCTTGTATTCTTGTATGTACAGTACAGTAGTCATACGTTTGTATGGACACGCATAAGCGTAGGGAAATGATGTGATATTCTGTTCTCGAATTTATGTATTACACTGAATTAAAGATTTCCCAAGTACATAGACGCCTGACGCCTTAGACGCCTGACAAAGTGTATGCTTGTTTCCGCGTGCGCGTGTGTGGATGTTGTTATCGGACGGCACGGCAATTACAGGCCGCTCTCATTCACCGGCCGTTCTGACAAGTACCGTCGTGAATAAACTTGCCATCAAGGTCAATCTCTTGTAAGGACCAGTAACTGCTCTATATATATATATATATATATATATATATATATATATATATAGCAACAACAAAATTGAATTAGTTCTTGCGGATAGGATTATGGTGTGTGTGTTTTATAAATCAACAAGTCTATATTGGAGGTATTATAATTATTTATTGCACACCAATTGAATAATAGTTCATACGATATATTTTAAACATACACAAATGTTATGAATTTTGACATATTGTTTGAAAACAGTTTATATAAAGTTCAGATCTGAATTTGTTACTTGCGTGAAGATATTCCAATTTGATGCGACGAGATGGCTGAAGGCGATGCGTATATCTCACGTGTCCTTCCCTCGTGGATTCTGTTGGGATGGTGTCCTGATGATAAACACGCTGAACTTGCTCGACGAACTGCAACACTGCCTCACTGCGATAACACTGATTATGATTGTTAAAGGTTTTTAAAATGTTTTAATATTGTCATAGCTTATTTATGTATCTCAAGGTGTAACGTGGGTGTTTAATGAAAAGCGGTGTATAGGCGTACATCTTCCGGTACGTCTTCAAGTGTCATCACGTCACCAGATCTACCGCGATCGGTAGATCTACCTATGAGGATATCTTGACTAACACGGATACTTGTAAATCACAATATTATTTATTTAAACTGAATTACTTGGGTCTGTAGAATAACTCACACAGAGTTCCAAGTTTTCGTACACCTTTCGCACAATTTACGTGTTCACGCAAGAGAAACTTCTTGAACGCGGACCGCACGTTTATTAGACGCATCCTCAAGATGAACTGCCCTTGATCTGCACATGGCAACCGACAATTTTCAATGATTTTACTGCGTTCTAATGGGCCAATTATCGGTCACATGATAAATATGCACACGGCACTAATAGTTCTTCGTGCAACACTTTGCAAGAAATTGACAAAGCCTGCACAGATAATTATCTGGGATTTTATTACTTCACGCCTGAGTGAGTTTTAAATAGAGATTTCATATAACAAAAATTCACATGTAACAGTTATCTGAAGATCACAGAGTATAGGGAAATTGTAGCTAATATTAAATTTTATGTCTTGTTCAAGTCTCATGTATTTAAATCAAACAAACATTATCTATCTCTGTACTTATAATAAACTTTCCATATTGTTACGCAGCTAAACATCTAATATAAATGAGCTAACATCTAATATTTTAATTTAGTAGCAACAAAAGTTATACTTGAATATTTTGTATAGTCAATCTTATCATCTGTAAATAAAAAAGAGGAAGTATACAATTTACTCAAAATCTGAATCATAACTTAACTATAACGGACACAATAGAAAAACGTTAATAACTCGCGCACCCGCGCACATTTTCACAAACACATTACATAGAAAAATGACGAATACATTTTTTAAGAGTTTGACCTATTCTAAATTCCTATCGGTAATACAATACAAAAACTGTAGCTAAAAAACCAATTTGAACAAGAAACAAATTTAAACACAAGAATGTTCGTCATCCATGCATAAGACATAGTTCATTGCTTATCATGATCCTGTGTTCTATCGCAGGATTAACCCCCACCACGTGAAAAAAAAATATTTTAAACTTTTTTTTTTATAATATGCAATGAATGTCCAAGTCCTAATAATAAAATAATAAAACATTACCCTAATAATTCAAACCCAAACTAAATAAACAACTTCTAATTATCGCCTTCCATAACTGTCATATTGACAGATAAACATAAACATATACACGTGCTTAACATTGACAGGTAAACATAAACACTTACACGTGGTTGGCGTTTACAATCCAAACAGATAAGCGTACACTTCTGACGTCATTCACTATCTCTATTGTCTACAATCGTTCGTTCACAAACTTATTCAACATGAGCATGTATTCTTACTGTGACATATTTAACATTGATGTTACACATTCATACATCCTATATCCAGGTATGTTCCCTTAATCATCTTTAACATAATACTTCCTTAGTGATGAAGCGTGAAATTTGCCAATCATACGGTTTGTATTGGGGTTAGTTAGGATGAACGTATTTTTCCCCACCTGTTCGGATAGCACGTAAGGACCGTTATACAGCCTAAAAAACATAGCTGCCGTGTTGTCTTCCCTACGTCCCACATTCAAGGCACGCAAGAGTACCTTTTCGCCAGTTTTAAAACTTACTAGTTTATGTTCAGCATTAAATTGTTCTGTACGCTTTTCCGCACATTTTTTAATGCGGCGTCTGGCTTCTATTTTTTTTTTTATTTCATTGGGTATTGGTACATTCTGAGTCGCTATTCGTTTGATGTAACCTTCCCAGATACGTCCTGGTATTTTTCCGGTTTGAAGCTCGGTAGGGGTATATCCTGTTGTTGTATTGTAATTTCCGTTTATGGACGTCTCGAAAAACTCGAGGTATTCCGAGTATACTCTGATTCACATTACAATACGTGCGGAATAATCTCCCTAATTCCTTATTGACCCTTTCGGCGAGATTTCCTTGCGGTCTCCGGATCGCTGTCAGCACTGTATGGACATCATGTTTAGCCAACTTAGAATGCCACTTTGTAGGCCTATTTGTAAATTGCTTGCCTTGGTCGGACAAGATTTGTTTTATTGCACCATATTTCGAGATGTATTTATTTAGGATTATATTTAACACCGCTGTTGTTGTCGGTCTCCCAATGGCGTATAAACTAACGTGTTTAGTAAAAGCATCAGTACAAACCACAAGATTTTTCATACCCCGAGATGCATTCGGGAGTGGGCCTAAAAAGTCAATACAAACAAGGTAATTTTTGTTTTTGGCCACAATGTTGCCCATTTCTACTTGAGTATGCTGGTTCGGGTACTTAGCGGTTTGGCAGGTGTAACATGTGCATAAGATGACCTTCACTTTTCTGGCCATATTTAACCAGACAAAATCCTCACGCATAGCCAGGTAACATTTATACGCACCGGCAAGTGCCAAGCTTTCGTGACATATCCACGTCAAATCCTCGACGAGGGCATCGGGTACCATTATTTTCCATTCCCCATTGATGATTTTGCATAATACGTCTTGATGGATTTTATATTTGGGGTTTTCATGCACCCGAATCTCGTTAAAAAACCAATTTGAACAAGAAACAAATTTAAACACAAGAATGTTCGTCATCCATGCATAAGACATAGTTAATTGCTTATCATGATCCTGTGTTCTACCGCAATATATATAACGTTTATTTTAAAACAATTATACAACAATAAAAATCGTACGATCTAGCTGGTGATATATACGATACAGTTGCGTTGGGTATGAAAAAGAGTTGTATCCATCATAATAATATTACCTGTAACATTCCACATACACATATATTTATTACCTAGCTGTGATTAAACACCCTTTGTGTAAACGTTACACAGATTACACAGGAGGGAAACAAAATTGCTTAGTCTACAGCGTATGGAGTCAACGTGAGGATAAGGTTATTGAACGGACGGTTTGTGCCAGCAGCTGTCATTTATAAACTTTTGTGATTGATGTAAACTTTATTTCTTCTGGCGTATACTGAGCACACATCAAACATACCTTTTTAAAATACTTTGACAGAGTGTGAAGCAAACTAACACAACTCTCTCTTATAACAAAGACTAGTCAGTAACTTTAGATAGGACATCAATCGCAATATTTATGCAGGCTATTTTTATATTGTTTATTTTATAGTAATTATCGGCTGGAACATTTGCCTTACTTTGTAGCAACTGTGTCACGCTACAATTCACAACTCGTGTACTTCAGTTTCCTTCTTTCTTTGTGTATACGTGTATAGGCTACGTCGGCTCTATAAGTGTGCATATACATCGGCTAAGATATTCATTTCACGTAAACAACACAATAAATTTTACGAGCAGTTTTAATTCTGTTTCAAATATTAATTTACTTATTTTTAGCATTTGCCTTCTGCTTCGGCGTTGCCGCTTGCCGTTGCCATTAACAGGATACGATAGTAATTTCAACACATCAAACAAGGTGAGGCCTTGCAGAAGATATCGTTGCGTTAATTGAAGGACCTAGTACCTGCAGAATTGGACGAGACCTCGTTCTGCGGATTCATGGAACACTGAAACCCAGTTCGCAGAAGAAGGCTTTCGTCTGCATTTTAACGAATAGCTGAACTATTGTAATGGGCGCCTGGAGGTAACTGTACACCTGGAAGATTGATTGTCGACTGTATGGGACAAACCTGGTTGTTAAATTCATATTGGAATTACTGATGATCCGTATTTACATTGACTCCTAAGCAAAATTGAAATGGCTTAACATGTTTAGGTGTGGACGTGTATAATAGTAGCCTACTATAAGCAACGAAGAAGGCCATTTACATGTTCGATGGTTACCCATCCCTCAACGACGGTTTTACTTGTGTCGTTCCCAAGCAACATTAGTGGCGGCCCGTGCTTAGGTTGCACGGTTGCACAACCCCCATTAAATCCCGAATTGTATTTTAAATTATAGAATTATTAATAAGACAATAAGTAATAACAGTGTATCATGCTAAATCATCGTAATTAATCATTTGCCGATTGAAAAGCGCAGAGCAATTACTAAAACCCGTACACGCTCTTGCCGCGGTGTACATGGCAAGTGTGCACCAACTGTGACGCGCTTTGTATATGGGGAAATACAATGGAGTAGTGCTCTGGCTGGCTAGACTCGGTTGTTCCTATTGCAGCGGTATAGGCTCGCTTGGTGTGATTAGGGACTGCAAATCCCGCTTTTACCTCACGGCGCCACTAGTCTGTTTGTTGGTTAACTAGGAGTGTCACTGACACAAATGGGCGGAGCATTTGATATTCGTAATAATTTATTTATCAATATTTTTACAAACAACCGTCTTCGATCCGTTAGATAAAGAGATTCGTAATAATTTATCTATCAATATTCTTACAATCAACAAAGTATATACACTTTTGTGATACACACTTTTTATTGAATAGGCCTACACTACATTATAGTACAATGTACATTAATTGTCATTAGACATATTCCACAACCTTTCCAACTCTTCTCTACGATCAACCATCCACGTTGCTGGAATTTGAAACGAAACCAATAATCTCAAACTGAGAATATCTTAGAGACGACATTTTTTATGAATAAAGTTGCATGAGACGAAAAATAATCTTCAACAATTGAGGGATTCTCATTTATAAGTTTTTGCCTTTACTGAGCGATTCTAGATTCATCTAACGTTTCCTCTTGCACGAAATTACAACCCATGAGTCGTGACAGATCAGGCCACCAACGATCAGCTGCACTTAAAGTAAAAAAATCTGTAGGAATATTATCACATTCCTCAATCATTGTTTCAAGTTCACCCCTTCTTTGAAACCAGTAAGATATCGATCCTCTTATTTTTCCATACCAATAATATGAACTTCTTATTATTTGAGGATTACACGACAGCGTGTTTCTCAGTTGCTGTATTGTTTCATTGAAATGAAATTTTCTAGCAAATATTGTCACTCGTTGAATAGCTTGATGACGCAAAATAGTGTGCAATGCAAAAAATCTGAACCTAGGATCTTGTGCAAAACGTCGGTCTTTATATTGCATCAAAAATTGAAAATATTCAAGTGCTGTAAGTTTCATACTACTTGCTCGAGTATCATCGTTTAGTTCAGAAAATCTGTAAGGTAGTAAAGCGGGAAATGCCATGCTTACATACCCTTCGCACGAGAATTAATTGATTATAACAGTACCTTGTGGCCATGGAATTACATTGTTCATTGCAGATTGGAGTCGATCAACTTCTGTGATTCTAATATCCTTCGGGGTATCTTTCAAAAATTTTTTCTGAAACGTTTATTCATCTGTATTCACCTCAGGGGCAAGGAACTAACAATCTCCGTTATGTTTTGACCAATATTTATAATATTTCCCTTATAAGCATATTGATCGTGAAAGCCTCTCGATTTCACCCTATACACACGCATCACTGGTTACCAAGAGTTGTTCTACATAAGTGAGATCCATCAGTTCTATAGGTACATCTTTAGGATCCATACGATTAACTGCAGTAAACTGCGGATACATATCAAAAAATGATTGCTGCATCAACACTCAAGAATAATTTACACATTCATAGAATTCTAGAGATCGTAAATTATCTTCAAATTTATTCTCAAGATTCCTATATCCTGTGTTGTTTTGACTATAATACACATGATTCATGGTATGTTCTGCAGGGCCTTCAACGGTTGCTGCAGCAACATTTTGTCGCTGTCTCATCCGTCTTTGATTTGTAGTTAAACGACAAATATTTAGACCTCTTCTCCGTCGAGGCCTACTATAAACATTACCTATATATATAAATTGATGAATAATGTAACGTGACCTACGATAGCACAAGTATAATTAATGTAAAATAAAAATTATTAAATGAGAAATGATAGAACAACACTACTAACTGATTTTGGTTTAGACAAAGACAATGACGATAACGAGACCCAATAGATTGGATCAGGTGAGCCAGAGAAAATAGTACAAGCCACAATATAACAACATCCAAGTGTTAAAAAGAATTATATATAAATAAAAGTACAAAATTAGATAGGAAAATAAATAATATGTAATCTATAGGAAAGATAAAAACTAAATGAAATGTAAGAACAAATACACTGATAAAATATAGAAAGAATGTTAATAAGTAAACTATCAAAAGACACTAATATAAAATAAACTTGAATAACAATAATTCATTAGGAAAGTGGTGATAAGTAATAAACATTGATAGGACCCAGTGATAATAAATACATGAAATCTAGAATAAAATGTTAGGAGGTGAACACAAAAGTGATAAATGAATAAGAAAGATAATAATCAATAATGAACCATAATAGAACCCAGTGTTAATAAATGAACTACATAAACACACTAGTTAATAAAGTGCAGTGTAGTCAGAAATAAAAAAATAACTTGTAATAATAGATTATAAGTAATCTATTAACCCAAATATGATAAATAAACAGTATAAATTATAAGGGACAGTTATAAGTAGTCGTGGGCCTAGTGTAATGAAAAAAAGAAAAGTTGTATTAATATATTAAAATATTTGTTGGAAGCAAACCACTGAAAATTGTTTTCCGTTATGTTAAAGAAGTTTGTTAGTATAGGATAAGGATAATAAGGGATATATTGTTTTATTGTTAATGAATAAAATTTACAAATTTATATTAACCACTATTAAAATAAGAATAAAAGACTAATATGTTAGGCTGAATACAGTAATGGGAGTTAGACACTATATTCTCTAAAGTGAGTTTATAAGGGAATATTAGTGTACATCTAATGTTCAATTTTATTATAGGTTTCTTTGATTTTAATTAACCCAAATGTTATTATGTTGAAAATTATATTTAACAAAACCATTTAAAAACATGTAAAACTTTAGATACATGCATGGGCCTAAAAGAGTTATTAAGTAGTTATATTATGTTATATTATGATTAAAAATAATCAAATGTTATGATTTAATTTAGGTTCTACTAGTAATTTTATACAAACCACTATGTTGTATTTGGTAATGACGAGCGCTTTCGGCAGTCAAGCCATCTTCAGGTCATAGTAGAAATATTTGAGACCACTAACACTCCAAAATAATAATAAATTAATTTAGGTTATGTTTAGTAACATATAAAATTAACAAAAATAACTATAAACAATTGTAATGAGTATAGGGTAGGTGAATTATGAACTCTAGGCATTAGGCCTATAACTGGTAACCAGAAATTTGTGAAATTTAAGACAAAACAATAACCATTGATAAAATAAAGTATATAATCTGTTTAGGTTTCATAATAATAGTGTAGGATACAAAACTGGATAGAGAATAATTAGTTTAAATGTAATTAACAAAATAAAAACCAAATGAAAAAATAGTAATCTGTTATAACTTGAAAAAATGTAAACTTGTGGGGTATCAAAATAATTTGTAAATAAAAAGCAAACTAATGGTGTTATTATATTTATGATTACAAGTAGTATAAGGGAGTTGTAATAATTTAAAGATTTTTAATAAGTTTGTTTAGAAAAACGTTAGTTTTATATAACAATGTTGTAAATTATCAACCAATGGGAATTAGTGTTTGGATGAGAGTTACCATAACAACGAAACTTTGTTAGAAAAAAAAAAAGTTAATAAATTGTATCAGTCCATTATTAGAGCTTGATGAGGGCAGATGTATTAAAACCACCAGGAATAAGAAAGAATTAATCAACAACATTTATCAAAATTAATGATCCAACTAATGAACTAAATCAAAAAGGTAACACTAATACTAAACAAATTAAAAAATTTACCAGAAGAAATTAAAATTAACCATGAGGAATTGCTGAAGAATCCCAAGTGAAGGAATACGAATCATCGGAAGGAAGAAAAAATATGAAACACATAAATGAACAATGGAACCTGCAATAACCAGGATGACTGATGGAAAATAAACATCTTAACCAGAGAACTACGAAAATGGAAGCCTTTAATTAACCGAAACACCCAAGAAAGGACAAGCAGTAGTATTCGTGAGAAATATTACCTGGATAGCAGATACGGAGGATTGTTAAGTATATTTTAAGATACGACTTCACAGTAAAAACACAAGAAAACCAATAAGTGAAACTACACTTTCCACATCATTTATCACTTTTTAACAAACACTTGAACTTTCTTTTATTTCATGAACACCTCAAATTGAATAACTATCTCAATCCAACATTGATTCTTTAAGTAAGTATATTTTAAACGTAAAATTTACTAAACGTAAATAACTTCCAAACGCTAAATCCCGTAGGTATAATTTACCACTGTAATTATAATTATATCACCTGTTCTATAATATTTATATGGTATTTGTAAAATTTTGTACTTTTATTAGTCCATTTAACAACATTTTCTGTAGTCACAAGAACTTCGACCTAAGATTAAAAATAACGAAGAAAAACCAATTCCATAACATTGAGTCTACATAAACAACGGCAGACAGAATAACCAACCGCGAATAATTAAACATCCTGGCGCAAAAATAAGATTTATAATTTGGAAGAAATTGTACAATTCAAACCCAATTGATAATTGTTAATAAACATAATAGAAACCTTAAACTGTATGTTTGATTTTATTCAACTAATATTTAAAATTTGAGCATACAATATAGAAAATTATGTTTACAATTGTGGTTTACTAAGAAGAGTTGGCCAACCCGACGTTGAGGCAGAAAATACGAATGTGAACGGCCGAACTGGTGAGTAGACACTCGACACTTGTAAGTCTTATAACGAATACAATCTCGACTAGTTACAATATGAATGTATAGAATATGCGTATAACAGAAGAAAAGTGCTTAAATAAAAAGTACAAAATTGAATAAGAAGTATAAAAATAATAATTTTAATAGAATTTGGAAAATTGAATAAAGAAGTATAAGAATAATAATTTTAATAGAATTTGGATTAAAATTTACCTGAACTGTGATTCGTTGCAATATGTAATGGAAAGTTGCAGTTGCATCACCGACTACATAGATTCTCGTCTAAGAATTGACACTTGTACAAACACTTAAGTCCAATCCGTACATCTGGCTACACCATAGAACAATGCTCTACTACTGTTTGAATTAAACACGTGTGAGACACGAAAACAAAGTGTATACAGCAAAATCTTATCTTATCGGGACCTGCACACACACACACACACACACACACACACACACACACACACACACACGCACGCACCGGCATTTGTGTACAGCAAAATCTTATCGGGCGACAGCCAGCGCGGTCGGCGGAAGCCGCCCACGCACGCTCACCGACACACGTGCGCCGAAATCGGGCGGTGACCGGTGAGTCACCTAGTCACCTAAGTGCGAGTGAGACAGAGTGCCGTAGATGGGTCACGATATCTCTATCTCCTGTCCTCTCACACGTTTAAGCTAAGATTTTTACAAATCATAATATCTTTTGAACCAAATAATTTATAGAAATAAAAGTTACATGTTTGCACTCTAAAATACATTCCGGATACGTATGCAAAATTTTATAACATTCGGTTGAGTAGTTTCGGAGGCGTTCGCGGTCTAATTTGTGGATAGAGGGCTATGCCTGATTTCGCTACGCTCATCAGGCTCCGCCCAATAACACGTGATGAACCGGGTTGGAAGTTCGTTGTTAGTGTCAGTTAAGTGTCAGTCCAGTTCATCGTTAAATCTAAATAATAGTACATAGGTGTCATAGTGTAAGATATTTATTATACAGGGTCCGTCACGGGAACCGCATGTTTTTGTATTGGGTAGTACGGCCGAGCGGTTGGCATCAGTGAGTGTGGGTTGGCCTTGATTTGTTCGTTAGAGTGGGAAGTTTAGTTGCCGCCATGTCGTGGAACGTGGAGCATCGTACGTTCGCTCTCCGGCGGTTTTTCGTAAACAATGAGTCAGTTACGCAGACACAACGTGACTTTCGCACCCATTTTAATATTCCGGTCCGCCGACCTGTTCCAGACCGCAACACCATTTTGAGATGGTTTGAAAACTTCAACACAACTGGCTCCGTAATGAAGATAAAACCACCTGGCCCTGTCAACATTGCCCGTACGCCCGAAAACATCGAGCGGGTTAGGACGTCTGCGATACAGAGCCCTAAACGGTCGATTCGCAAGCGTGCTGCGAGTTTAGGGATTAACGAGTCAACAGTGCGAAGGATTCTGCACAAAGATCTTCATTATCACCCATACAAAATTCAGGTATGTCAGCAACTTAGTGTAGGTGATTATGAACACTGAACAGCGTCATGTCTTTTGTGAAACCATGCTTGAAGTGTAAAATCAGGTAACAGAATATTTAATCCTAAATTCAAAAAAGATTCATACAATAAATATTCGTGGGTACGTGGGTGTGACACTAAAATTGCATATTTTGCATTTATTGTGTATTGTTTGGAGGCGAGGAGACTTGGACATTTTCTATTCAGAGAATATAACAATTTAGTACCATCCAACCCAAACTGGAACCCTCAAAATTTTCAACCACCACCCGCCATTGAGCAGCATCAAGTCAACTTTTTTGGGATCCCACGCAATCCAGCGGTCATGTAGACCGGGGCCGTCACCAGGAAGACCAACTAACTAGCACAGGCTGGAAGTTCGTCAGTCCACCTCCATCGGAGATGACAGCGGGGAGTCAGTCACCAGAGTGGAAAGGTAAAATAGCGAGCGTCCGTGACGTACCTAGGAAGGCACCAAACAACCATGAAGAGATAGCAAGCCTGCATTCTTCAGCATTCAGGTAGCCTCCGTATAAGGAGTGCTTGCGGTCTTCACTTTTAAAATGGAAGAGTTGGGTAACTAGCCAATTTTGTTGCATACCTCCCCTTACGAATGGAACGTTCACGTGGTTGCTTTGTCCCAGCGGTTTGTAAGTTAATATACCGCTGAAGACAGGGAGCAGATCGGTGACAAAAAAAGTTCTCCGCGTACACCCAGGTTATACTGTGAAGCTGGTCAAACTGCTGGTGTTTGGTGTAGACAATGGGGTATAGTAGTGGTGAACAGTTTGTTGAAATTTTTTCTGTAAGAGTTTTCAAGCTACATTAATAATCAGATGTTACACGTACAAGTAAAGGCAAGTAGACCTACTATTATGAAAATAATAAAAATTGACATTTTTGTTTACTCTATTTCATTAAATATTTTAATCATAGCATTTGAAAACTATAAAATAGAGAAACTATTACAAATAATGATACTATACAATTGCTGTAGTATATTAAAAAATATATATTATACATAGTGTATTAAATATTTATATAGTATACTGTGAATAATGTAATTTTTAAAATAGAGTAAAAAATATATTATTTTATTTTCTATATAATATTGTATATTACATCATACGTCACTAATGCCTGTTTAAAAGTACTCAAAGCCATACGTAAAAGGAAAAGTTCATAGATCAGATTTAAAAAATTTCATCCACTTCAGTTTGTACCGTTGACTAGTTCCGTTGTTTGCGGTATTTTAATGCATAACATACGTAAAATATTTATTACGTAAATCATATAATTAAATACTTCAGTATAATTAATAATCACATGAAACTGGAGTAGCATGTACCGTACGGCCGTGTCCACAAACGATGGCACTAAATTTATTTCACTTTGACTCACTAACCAAGTTACAGAACTTCCTACCCAATGCTAACTGGATGATTTTCGCAGCTTATGGCTTAAGTTTTTTGAAAAAAAGGCCAGAGATCTCAAATCAATTGATAACTCAAATCTTTTAGAGCCCTAATTTAGTTGACCGAGTAAAACATCATGTTTTTAATACAGCAAAATAAAGTCCATCGATTACTCAGTACTTTTCCTAACATCTGAATACAATTACATTACGCTGTTTACAAACAGTTTGATTTTCCTTTAAGTTCAATTCCGCCCCTTTGTTACTTACACGTACCACGCAAAATATAAAAATCTTGTTGTTCATTGTTATACCAAATCGATATAGAAGTTATTCACGGATGTTTCTCAGACCCAACAAAAAATATTAAAAACGTAGGAAACTGAAAACCCTTGAAGAAATACTCAGATTCGTCATACCAAATTGTAACCCGGAAAAAACTATCTTATCAAAACAGTAGAGTGAAGACAAAGATTTAAAAAACAACATTTTATACAATTTTACGTTAACAGAGTTATCAACCTAGATCATCACAGATTAAGGAAGGCATCCACAAATAATAGTGTTGTCATACTTGAGTAGGAAAGAAGGCAGGAATTAAATAATTCAGTATAATTAATAATCACATGAAACTGGAGTAGCATGTACCGTACGGCCGTGTCCACAAACGATGGCACTAAATTTATTTCACTTTGACTCACTAACCAAGTTACAGAACTTCCTACCCAATGCTAACTGGATGATTTCGCAGCTTATGGCTTAAGTTTTTTGGAAAAAAGGCCAGAGATCTCAAATCAATTGATAACTCAAATCTTTTAGAGCCCTAATTTAGTTGACCAAGTAAATCAGATCCACATGTTTTTAATACAGCAAAATAAAGTCCATCGATTACTCAGTACTTTTCCTAACATCTGAATACAATTACATTACGCTGTTTACAAACAGACGAAACCATTTTAGAAATATTATACAAAACCTGATAAAATGCCGCTTACAAGTCTAAGCACATAGTAGTTGATTCTTCTGTTGCGGATTTCCTCAAGTTTTGTCTTTGGATTCTGCATACAATGAAGGTAAACATTCCTACAAAAATGAAGAAAGCAGAAACGCACAACACACCCACGCATATACAAGAAGGACGACAATCTGCGATGAAGCTTGACAGTTGTCTTTGTGTCTTCCCGTAATTTTAATTCATATTGACTGTAACATATTTAGATGCGAATTGTATACTTGTTTTATTTAATATATAAAAACTGTCACTCTCTAAGATATTCATAAGTGCGAACAAAATCTTTTACACTTTTACAGATACTTTAATGCTGTTAGTTCACACTCGTACATCATGAGATTCTGAAAGCATTCTAATGGAATGAACCTGAACAAAATTATAGTGTAGTGTGGTATGGAATCGATCTAACTTGTAGACCTAGTACCATTAATCTGGACAGACATTGGTCGTCAGAATTCCAAGTGTTGGGTATAGAGATATTAGCTCCCAACAGAGTCTTAGTCTCTCCAGCCGACGCCATACTGCACCTGGTGAGCTGATCTGTTACAATGACCGTATTAGCGCAGAAAAATACGGGTCCAAACCGGAAAGTCGATTACAGTTTGGTGGAGGGTAACAATATAGGCCTACATCAGCACCGAGTTACGATACATATTGATAGTCCACATCATTTTTATTTTTTAATTATTTCACTGTAGTAATATAATAATAATAATAAAATAATAATAATAATAATAATAATAATAATAAATCTCATGTTCTACCTGCACTCATGACTAGAAGAATTCAAGTGGATCTTCCTGTTCTTCATGCGAATTCTTTGGGCACTTATTAGATTGGCCATGAGCATCGGTTTAAAAGTTTGCAGCTACCCATTACATGCAAAACAGGATGTAAGAATGACGGAACACTCTGAAAAAGTTTTTAACATTATGATTATGATAATGCTGATTATTTCTGTTATCATTGTCACCATCATCAACATCGCGGTCACCGTCGTCGTCACGTCGCCGTCATCGTCATTGTCGTCGTCGTCGTCGTCAACATCATCATCATAATCGTCATCACAATCACCTCTAAAGCCGCCACCACCAGACAACCCATCAGCACCACCATCCACCATCACCAACACCATCATCTGCATCATCATCATCGTCATGACACTATCATCATGATCTTGGACGGGGAAATACTAAGGATCCAGTAGGAGCTAATATCACTTCATCCGACACTGGGAATTGTGAGGACCAATGTCCAGTCAGTTCGGAATAAATGTACTCGCTTCCCAAATTCCCTAGATCCCTTACTATATTATAGGCCTACTAAAGACCTATACAATAGGCCTGTTCACTTTCTTTACTATGTACATGATTTAACATTTAATGCCTAAATATGTAAATTTTTAATTCACTGCTACTAGTATAACTACTACTAACACTACAACTACTACTACTACCACCAGCAGCATTATTATTATGAAAAACATGTTCACATTGAATGTACATGCTCCCCGAAACCCCTCTTCACCTTTCGTTACAGTCATTAGTTACTTACTTCAAAATTACATACTGGACGATTTGCTCTCGATGAAGTATATCGTTATTGCATGAGCAAGCATAAAATGACGCGAATATGGCTTGTATCGAATCACGTGGGACGTTCAATGCCTTACCTTCTGCAATATTTATATAAAGGGAATATGATGGGAAGAGTATTAAGCAAACTTCCCATATATGGGAAGAGCATATATTAAAACTCAAAATAAAAATAAGGCTAAAGTCATTCGTTTACTTTATCAAAGGTATGTGAAGTACACCTGTACTTGCATAAGACTTTATGACTTACACTGGTCGTTTGCGCCCCAGTTTCACAAATATACTTATATTATTGCCTTCTAATATGCATCTAATATTTTATTTTATTATTGCCTTCTGATAGTTGTTCATTAGCTTAACAAAATTTTTCATATACAGATAAATACAATAATCATAAAATACTTTGATTATTATCTAACCATATATTTTTTAAATTCAAATATTAACACAATAAATTGCTTGACGTTTTACTACAATATACAAGAGAGTTTAGAATTTAAGGTTTAGAATCGTAGTGTTCATCGCCAACAGGGTCACCTCTCGTAGGGCGTGATTTCTTCAACACTCAGAACGGGAAAGAAACTTAAGCTCCTTTCGAAATTAACATCCTTTCATTAAAATTTGAAATATGTGAGAACCAGTGCCCAGTGCTAAACCTCGAATAAAGGTACTGTCTCCAAAACCATTGCCTCCACATTCTACTGCACTATGCTTGTATAGAAGCTTTGAATAATTAAAATGCTTCCAAATTTCTTGTTGTATAATGCTTTGTAAATTACATGAATTCCAGCTGGCACAGTATCTAACAGTTTATAAGGCATTTCTATCGCAATGATGAATAGGAACATTGACAACTTTTTGTAGTACACCTACAAAACAAGTTTACAGTTGGAATCACCAAAACGATTCAAGTTTACAAAACAATACAAATCTGCATATATGACAGTCAGTGTTATAACACTAATAGTAGTAACTTCGAATATTTTTTTGCAGAAAACATTATGAAAACATTCACTACTATGTGGAGGCATAGTTACACAGCTTTCCTGTACGTCTGTTTGTCATTTGTCGTGTTTATACGCGGTGTGCTGTGTGCTTTTGTTTTGGTTGACGTCCATCACATAAAGAATCCATGACGTTTAAAGAAATATTACAGTAATATTGTCAAATAGCGCGTGTAAATTTTAAAACTCCATTTTGTGAATCTTTGCATTACATTTCGAATATGTTGATGACTAGTCCTAGAAAGTGTAATGTAAATCATATCGTTAGGACGGTTGCACAGATCGTCGGTTTTGAACAGTGAAATAAATAATTGAACACTTCAAGATTCGCTGCTCACAAATTTAATTACAATTTTACTGAACAAAACAACAATGTGTACTCGTTTACAACAATTATTAAGATTACGATCGTCCAACACACGCTAAAGTGAGAAACAATAAATACTACTTAATTAACATACAACAATCAATAATACAAGTCACTAGTAATACAGGTGACCAAACACAATCATTCACAGTAATCATTTTACACTAAACCGTTGTCTATACATGTAAGGAATAGTAAAACTCAACAATAAATCATAACACATCTTACCGCTTCGCTTCGCAATATCCGACTGACTCCCTCTGCGATGTGGAGCTTTGTTTACAGTCAGCAGGAACAAGGGACTCTTCCCCTCATCTACAATTATCTTTAGATATGAGGCAAGTTGGTTCCAGAAACCTCTAGAATGGTCCAAGTTATGTCTTCCGGCCACATTCATTATACATGCCTAATATGCAACGCCAGTTGCCTATAGGACTATTCACTGAGATTATATGAATATTGGTGGGAAAATCGATGAAGTTTATTTTGTTGTATCAAGAAAGTTAGGCTATATGTATCAGTTTACTGACAGACAGACAATTAAACCTTTTTCAGTTTCAGGTCCCTGGGCTTAGTGAGCCCTAACGTACAGGTTTTAGGTGTGCAAACCTAATTACTAAACTGAGAATAGTACTGCATTTTTATTTACCACATTGCTGAATTTAATATACTTAATATGTAATAAATTGATTTTCTGTATTTTATAAAATAAAAAACAAAAACTCAGAACTATCCTAACGATGTATACTTAAATTTATACTTTAAATTTTTACCGTCACTCTAAAGTAAAACTTACTATTTGTTTAATGACGGTAATCAGTCCGCATTGTTTTGATGAGTAAATATAAAAATATTTTGCCCCGAGTGAGGATCGAACTCACGACCTTAAGATTATGAGACTTACGCGCTGCCAACTGCGCTACCGAGGCATGTGTTTATAAATGTACAACACATTTTTGTTGCAGTAGGCAAACATACAGCAAACATACGTACAGCATTAACAATTAAATTTTTAAAATTACCATTCTGTTGTAACTACGATTAATTTGTTTCAACATCGTAACCATAACTGTCTCCACAAATATTGTTCTATGCTGGCTTCTTTGCGAGTTCGCATATTTGTATACATGTCTTAGGCCTTTGGCTTGTTGCAGTATTTTAAAATTGCTGCATTTCTGTTAACTATAATGATTTAGTTGTTCATATAACCTAACCTGGTTAGATTTAAGCTTCTTGTTGGTATATACTCGTATATGTATTGCTGTATGTGCACAGCAATGGGTAATATTGTCACATACCACTATCCTTCTTAGGTTAGTATTGGTTCTGAATGAGTAAAAGATGACGAGAATATTGTAAAGTTTGGTCATTAACTAAACGTTACTTGAAAACATTGTTGTCGATGTTTCGACAACATTTGTTGCCATCATTTATTGGAAACAGTGAAATAATTAACAGACCTATTTTAAATAAAATCAACGTTTTTAGGAATGTGTGTATGCACCATCAAAATACAAATAATAACTATATTACATATAGGTGTGTGTTGCTTTGTAAAGTGACAGCTTGATCCAAAATATTCGCCACTCTAATAGGTACATTTCCGGTTTCGTCTGGTTTTACTAGTGGATCGCGCTGTGCATGCTAACAAAACGGTCCTGCTCGTTCTGCTCTCCCCACCACTTGGCTGTCGTCGCTCGCTGCTGGAACTTGAGCAGCGCGTCACAACATTGAATTGTTTTATCATTGCGCTTTCCCTAATAAAGGAAGTGTACTAAAAGAATAAATTTCTTAAGGAATAAGGATAAGAAATTTTACCAACGGGATGATGAAAAATAAAACAGAAACAATTCTTAATTATTAATTTAAATGTGTTTTTAATTTTTATTATGTACATGTTATTGACCATCATAATGTTTGCATTTCGACATTGCATTATAATTACATTACTACAGTACATAATTTTTGTATATTACATTCTTAACAACTTACAATTAATTATTTATAACTCACAATTACTCAAATAAACTTAAAACTAAATGGGCTTATCCTAGATTAACTACAAAATTATTTGCACAAATTAATATTTATAAACTGAATTCTCAAATTGTGCGCCGCGTATGTAATCTATCTGATCTTTTTAACAGTACAATAGGGATTCTAATTTCGCTTTTGTGAGACATATGATAGGCCTACATATGCCAGCAACTGTCATATTCATATTTCCTATTTTGAGCATTTATTATAAAGAATTCTTAAATTATCGGAAAATTCCATTTATAAGAAAAACACGCGCTTAACATGTTTCTTTCTCAGTTATAGATTGCAAAAAAGAACGAGTTTATTATACTTTTGACGAATACCTAATTTAGAAATATTTGCTCGCAAAGTTTTTTCTTTTTCAGAAGCATGACATATAACTTTAAAAACATTTGACCTATAAGTTTAATGATTTTAATTTCATCACTGTCTGCAAAGTCACTACAAAATTTATGATTTTTAAACACAGAACCTGTGAACTGGTGACAAGTTTGTGCTAATAAATTATAAGTATTTACTTCTTTGTTGTTATTAGACAAATATAAATTATACATGTACTTAATCACTTTTAGAACATCATGAGATACCCTCACCAGTTTGCCCTTTGAAATGAAATCTGTAAAGTGAGTGTGCGGACTAAGCTCTGAAACGTCGGCCAACAGTACGTTACTGCATTCCAAACACTTGGTTTTGCTGTCAATTTTTCTTACAATAAATCCACTTACATAAAATAAAATATTACCTTTGTAATATGTAGAACTGTGATTCCCTATGAAATCACAAAGCACCTTTTCAAAGTCACAAGTCTCTGAAGTATCTTCCACTTCTGAAATTAAAACAGGCACAGAAAACCTCATTATAGTGTCCTGGGACATCATTTGATGATTGGCATCAAACTGTAAACAATAAGTGTTTTTTGATGGTTGAACACTATTTCTGAACATTAGTTTTCTTAACGCGTACTGAAACTGCTTTACATTGGGGTTGTTGTTATGTCCGCCTCTTGCTCGAATGCATGAGAACAGTAATTCTAAATGATCCTGGGAAAATTTATACGTTAGAATGTAACTAAAGCTGAGTTCATTTAATAATCTATTACTTAATATTTTTATAGAATTTATGTTGGTCAAAAACCCCAACACAAACGTTTTTCGAGCGTGTTTCAATATTTCAGTGCCTTCGATTTTCATACCTGACAGATAAACGGAATATGTTTGTAATAAGCTCTGACGTTCATTAACATTACTCAGTTTTATTGGCTCTTTACTTAGTCTGCACCAAATATCCCTTGTGATAAAGTAATCGAATAAGGTGTCAATACGTATGAATTTTATAGTTTCTTCACAGCCTTCAAAATCCGGGTGCTTTGTTTTCACCAAGAACACTAGAGCGTTAGCTACACTTGCGCTCAACGTCTAAGCTGCAAGTTTAACATTCATTTTTCTGTTTTTATAGAATATGTGGTTTGCTGATAGCTTATTAGCTAACTTTAAACCTTCTTTTGTCTGGAAAGATTCAAGCCTTTCAACAAATTTGAACTCTACTTTCTTGCCGGATTGAGATTTAATTACTCTCTTGTCAGCTAAGGCATTTCAACATAATTTTAGCATGTGACATGCATCAAACATTACACCTATTTTATGAGAAATATTCTCAATTTAAAAAAATGGATCCTCATGAAACTTACAACCAAGTTTCTGCTTGGCTGTAATGTTCGCGGGGAGTCCATCAAAAGTTACGTTATGTACATTAACACCTACCGAATGTAATTTAAGAATAGCCATTTTTATTAACTGCGCTAATAGAGTAGATTTAATTTTATTAATAAAGAAATAATTTACTGCACACTTAAAACTACCCCTTAAAGCTACAATTTGAAATACAAGAGCTTCGGAGGCCAATGTCTCATCATCGACTACACTTAAACCGGAACAATAATCAACGTAACCGAAATTTCTACCCTTTGTTTGATCATATAGAACCTGCTTGCGAATGCTCATAGAGTCACAAGTTAAATTTACATGTTTAAATAATCTTTTAAGTTCACATTATTTTCAAATAAATAAATACTTCCTCTAAAAAACCCGGAGAACAGTTAAAGTGCGCAATCCATTTTCTTAATGTAGACGGATTAGGTAAATAAAACGTTTTGTTTCGCAAGTAATTATATGCTTTCGGCGAGTAAAAGTACATTGTAAGGGCAACCTCTTTCATCTTATCGCTATATGATTTGTTAGCCTTATGGGAATTCTGCAAAGTATTGAGTAAACAATGTAATGGGAAACCAGCGAAATTATTTTCCACAAGTTTTATCAACCTGTTAGGAGCATTTAATTCCTTTTTAAGAACTACAACCAAATCCATAATATTCTTAATTTTCTGATCTCTTCTTTTTAAACGTTGTTGCAGGCTTTTATTTTCCTTCACAATACAGGTAACTAGAAAAACATAATATACTGGAATAATACATTATTGCTATGCTTCTATGTAATAATGTATTCAGTATATTACTAATAAAAACTTAATTTTTGCATTAGTAAAAATCAGTGAAAATTTCGGAAATAAACCTTACCAATTTCCGTACCGGAGGGCGTTCCTGCGACTTTTTTGAAGATGTAGGCCTAACAGATGACGAAGGTTGTAGAACCTCAGAACATTCCCCTAAATATTCGGGGAGGTTTTGACCATTCCTCTCTTCAGAGGCCTAGAATGTGAAAATTGCAACAGTTATATAGGCCATTAATTTCAAACCTACAAAATAAGAGGAAAAATTAATTTAAGTAAATTGTAAAGAACAATGACAAAAATGTTGAGGATTACAATTTTGGTTAGTGCTTCCAAAAATAATATTGGCTTGCGACTAAAGAATCATTTTGTGTGTCGTTATGACCACCGCCAAAAATGTTTTAAATTCTCTCATTTACGTAAAAGTGACGCGTATAAAGGTATTTTTTCAATCGCCAGTTGAGATGAGCGACAGTATTTAAACAAAAAAATAAAACAAATATATACGAGCGTGCATTCGCACACTGCACAAACATAAGCTACTGTATCTGGGTCCTAACGATAATTTTTCGGCGTTTCGGTTGTGAGGGTTGAAGATGTGCTGGGAAATCAAATTTAGTGGGAACAGCAACTTTTTTAACTGTTTGCTCAAACCTACAGTCACGTACGCAACATTTTCGAAATGATCGCTGCACAGCCTTGAATACTTCATGGCGTGAAGACTTTTCTTTTCATTGCATTCACCCACCGTTGACGAAGAATTGAGTCAAGCAGGAAACTGAAAAAGAAATCAGAAATGAAATAGTGGCGTCACTTCTCATCCCGTTGATGAAAATGTTCACTAATGTGCCTATTCCTATTCCTCAATAGTTAAATGTAAGTGCGTGTGTAAAGAATTTATCTGCTTGAATTAAAGCTAATTCCCGAACCTCCAATATTGCGACTAATATTATTAATTTATTATTAATAGATTATTATTAATTAATACTCTTACAAGAAATAAAACTGTTACATGTGTAAACGATTTGTTTTTAACTACACAAGTTTTGGTCAAAATTATTGTAAGTTACTGCATTATTATTTTAAATTAATAGAAAATAATTTGTGTAATGCAAACAGAAATTAATGAATTTCAAGATAAAACAAAAGAATATGCAAATATAACCTACACTGATTTTAAGTAACCTGTAGCTTACAAAACTATATTGAAAACTAATTTACTTACCGGTGAAATGATACATTTTCTTCGCTGCTTTTCTGTTGCCTCTTCGTATAATTTTAGGCTGCACAATGGACGGGCAAGTTAGTTAAATATTTTAACAGTCTACTGAAAATATATTTTTAGTGAGATCACTGAACAAGAAGTAGTATGTCGAAGCAAAACACACGTAATTGCATCGATGCGTAATTGTGATACTATGGTATGCGGTATGAACACTTGTTGCAGTGGACAGTCAGAGGGTCGCTTGATTTATCACGTCCATTGATTTTTCTGACATATTTGTTGCGCAAAGAATTACCTCTTCTTTTTCGATTTTCAAAACTTTGCTTTTGAAGTCGACTATAAAACCATACGCATTCATAATGTCCACCCAAAGAATTGCTTCATCCAAAATGTCTGCAACAAGAACTTGATGATCAGACTTTAATCCATCGAGACATAGGTGTATCTCCACTTTTCCAAACACATTTGCAAGCCTTCCAGTAGCTGTTCGCAAGCTGCAAAAACACCATTTTGGGTTCAGATTTTTTACCACATCGGGACGCACTATAGAGACTGTGGCACCTCTGTCAACTGTAATTGTGGTCGGCCTTTCTTGGTTACTACCAAGGTCCCGTTATTTTCCTGAAGTGTAGAAATTGCTTATTGTGTAGGGGCTTCGTTCCTCCAGTTAGTCAGCACGCGTCCCGTTGTACCGACTACTGCTCGTTTCCCTGCTGCTAAACTCTGGACCGACAACCTTGTTGTAGATGTCCCACATCTATAACACTTCGGTCTACCATCACTTCTTCATTTATACTGTGGCGCCGATTGTTTGGTCTCTGTTCCTTCTTTCTCCTCATCATCGTCTATGCCATCGCGAACTTGTAGTACGCGCGCAATTTATGATTTGCCCAACCAGACGCTCACTTGGCGGCGTCAAACTATAAAGCCTGGGCGTCCGCACTATTCTGGTATCTTGCCATTTGTAACACTTGTTTCAGTTCATTATCTCAAACACCATCAATACAAGTCTGCATCGCAAACCTCATTCGAAAATCTTCTGGTGCTTAGTCTAATCAGTATGTCGATGCTTGCTTCAAACTCTTGAAGACTCTCCCCGGAATGCTGTCGCCTTGCTCTTATCTGAGTGCAGTACTGATCTCGCAAATGTTTATCACCATACTGTAATTTTAAAATAGCAAGTGGGTAACATTTGGCATATGTTCCATACTTATAACGTTTTCCTCAATCGAACAGTACTAACAACATAACAACATACGTAACAGAAATAGTATGACAGTTGTACTAAAATTATTTCAATATTTCCTCAATATTTAAGATCAAAGAAGCTTAGTCATAATAGTTGATAGTATAATCCGCTTTTGAAGAGTTTAACGATCTTAATTAAATCACAGGTTACATTAGGATTAAAAATGATTATACGTAAAATGTGTTACGTATTTTATACAAATGAAATGTATGCCAAAATTATCGCTTACGCGTATCTCAAAGTAAATTTTAACTTTGGACAAACAGTAGAAGACTTTTTGTTAAAAGTACCACTTATAGAGAATAGTTGTATTTTATTTTGACATTATCAAAAATATCATCATAAACGTCTCCGTCTACTAAGTCATATGTAGAGGATTATTAATCTGATTCTAATACTGATTTAATATGTTAAATAGGTTTTTTATCCGTTGAAATCTATTCATCAGAATGCAATAAAAATCAAAATCACCAAACATTACATTAAACTATGCAGAAGATGAACAATAACTTTTGAAATAATTGAAAGCGCAAAAAGGAAAAGTGTCTTAAAAATTCTACAAAAAACGACAAAACATTAGGTATTAACGGAAAACTCAGCACAGTATAGACCTATATGTAGACTATGCAAGGTTGAACATGTTAAGATGAATAGAGCATATTTCATAAGCAGTGAAGCCTGTTCAAATACAGTGCAAAGTAAGTATATTAAAAGCTGGGTCTAGAAAAGTCAACATTTAAGCATGAGGAAAAGAGTAAGGTTATTATGTTAATTAAATGAAAAAATCGGCAGAAAAAGGCAACATTATGAATGAGTTACTGAAAGAAACAAAAGCGATATAACGGATTTTTAAACATACTAGTAAATAGGTCAAGGAAAGAAGTAAGCGATTCTTAAAGAATGGTAAAGTAATAAAAGTAAAGGTACAAAGAAGAGAGGAAACAATCAAGATCTGAGATCTTGAGACCAGTAATTCTGTGTATGTCCAGTATCATAGAAAGACAAAAGAAAAGAGATTACAAACTCTGTAGGCCAAACCAAGAAAAATTCAATTCTTGAATCGCCTACAGAAAACACAAGCTGTCAGAACGATCGTAGAATAAACATTACAAAAAGGCAAAGTATAAATGCGTGACAAATGCTAAGATAAGAATTTATGGTAATCAAACTAAATATTTATGACAATTATCACTATGTAAATACTATACTATTACCATACTACTATACTATATTATACTATACTATACTATACTATACTATACTATACTATACTATACTATACTATACTATACTATACTACTATACTATACTATACTATAGAAAATCTATAAAAAATAACTATGCATCTCAAGTTATTGACAGTGGGAAATAATAATTTCGATAAGGACATAGCATAACGCAATTCAGGATTGTACGCAATCACCATTATTTTGACATTAGTAGGTTGGATATATCTACTATCGTTTATGGTATTGTATTTAATATTAACTCATTAATTATAATTGATGAAAACGGCGATCAATAATATATAAATCGATGATATTCAATTCAATAAACGATAATCAACAACTGATGAACTCGTTTAAACATAAACGATATTCATATCACATATTTTCTAATGACATATAGGTTAAATAATTGATTAAATATAAAATGTAGGTTAACAGTATCCAATAATGTTTACAAAGATAATAGTGCATCAGGAAAGATGTAACGTTTCATATAATGTTTCATTCCAATATCGAGATTTCAAAACAGCTGATTTACCCAACTCGACCTGTATATATCACTACTTATTTGTCTTATTCAACAATCAATTTATTTCATTTTTAGAATTTTTAATTTCAATCACTACCAAATTTTTTTTACTTATCGAGCACAAATACGTTATAATGCTAAATTCGCATTACTACGCGATATATATATATATATATATATATATAGATGTCTCATAGTATAAGTATTTGAGTTATACGTTAGTAAAATAACGTGGATTTATCAATAATGCTATTATTTTCTGAAAATGTACTGTGATTTTAATACAGTTTATAAAAATAATTAATCTGTGTTTGTTAACCTTCATAACACAAACTAAACTTTAATTTCTGTGCAATGAAATAAATTAATATGTAAAAAGTTTTTTCTATTATTTAAACTATTAAGTCTTTAGTATAATAGTGTCTTTTTTATAATTGTACATAAATAATATAAGTTCACTTTTCTGTAATGTCGACTGCAGATCCTTCAGACGAAGAGATGATCCTATCTGGATGAATACGTGAGTTGCTTTATTCTGTCCGGCTTCAAGGTGCCATTCGGGTGTGTTGTTGCTGTTGTTGCTATGCCTTCCTGTTGCCTGTTATTTTAAATTGGTATTATTATATGGTATATAGTGGCATATATGGTTTTAGTGGTGTGCACATATATATATATTTGTTTTTTCAGTGTTTCAAATTTTAAGTATTTTGAAAATTGTGTCGTATTTTGTATTGATTTGTATTTGTTCAGGTATTAGTTTGTCTTGTGTTTCATGTTTATATATTTGTAAATTTTCCTATTTTGTGTTTCTTACAAACCACTTCAACATTTTATACACTAAAGGCCTATTTTACTTAATTTTACTTAGTTTTACTTATTTGCGCTATTACATACATAATTCTAGGTTAATTTTTTCCAGTTTGACATTTGTTAATATTACATTTTATTTTTGTTCGAAATCATTTAATACATATTCTAATTATACTACAAGTTGACATTTCATGAAATCGAATAGGGGCTATAAGCCTTCTTGCCTTTCTGTTTAACCTAACGTTTTTTCAAACTTTACAATTTTCAAGTAGTTTACTTTGGATACGCATGTTTTTTAGTTGCACTTCTCTATATTACGAATGATTTTTCATATATCCCATAATTTTTCAGGAAATACTAGTTAATGCTTACTAAAACCCTATTATATATTGTAGAAGTTTAATTCTTCTAGTTACACTGATATAAAGAATTACAATACAATTAGGTCTAATATTTTTGATTAATTTAAAGAAATTTTGTTTTCACTTACAAAAAACGTTTTACGGAAAATTTGAGTCAGTTCGCATTTATAAATGTTACAAAAAATCTGATTATAATTAGTTATCCATATAAATTAGTATAATATCATATGTAATCGTAATATAATAACTCTCGAATTTCATGTTTGGTCAAATAACGATCCTTAGAATCCATACTGCAGGCTTGTGAACAGCATCTGAGTTCGCGGAATGGCTATGAAAACATATGATATCTGTTTGCAATGAATAGCAGACACATATTTCACAAGGAGGTACAGCTTCCGGCATATGCTGATGACATTGTCGTCATAAGTAGGTCTGAACCTGGCTTAAAGGAAGCCTTTCAGGAAATGGAGTTGTCCGCTAAGGCTATGGGGTTGGTTATAAACCAAAGCAAAACCAAATATATGGTTGTAGGTTCCAACACTCGTGCCCTGTCCCTGCGCATTAATGATTACGAATTTGAAAAAGTTCAAGGTTTTCCATATCTCGGGTCACATGTGGACTCTGGAAATGACTCCTCTAGAGACATTGAAAAACGGATATTATCTGCTAATAGGTGTTACTACGGCCTGGTGGAATATTTAAAGTCAAAATTAATAAGTAAATAGACAAAAGCCACCCTATACAAGACCTTGATCAGACCAGTCCTGATGTATGGCTCGGAATGCTGGGTGCTAAAAAAACTAGATGAGCAGAAACTATCCGTGCTTGAGAGGAAGGTACTGAAGGAAAACGATATTTGGAGGCGACTGCATAATCGAGAGTTGTACGAAAGGTTTAAAAATCTTCCGATCGTGCAACTCATACAAATTAACAGATTGCGTTGGGCTGGACATGTGCAGAGAATGGCGGAGGATAGAATCCCAAAAAAATTATGACTTATTTGCCGATGGGAAGGAGAAGGAAAGGAAGACCGCGTACAAGATGGCTGGACCAGGTTGGTAAGGAGGCAGTGAGGCTGGGTGCAGCAAACTGGTGGACATTGGTCGGGAGTAGAGACCAGTGGGGAAGATTTCTTTTGGAGGCCAGGGCCCGGACTGGGCTGTAGCGCCGAGGATGTATGTATGTTTGCAATGAATAAATGTGAAACGCAAACGTGCTGCGATCTGTATTTTTTCGTGAACTAAATATGTGAGAGATTATGTTCCAGGTCAGGCAGCCTGCAGATTTTACGTAACTAAATATCTACACACACAAATATACACATCAGCGGAAAGCGCGGGCAACGTACACGGGGACGATTAAAGTCCTGATACATAATAAATTTTAAGTTACCTTGACAGCGGTGAAAACAAAATCTTTATTTATTACTAACAAAGCCTGCAGCTATTGAGGTATCTCCCAACCCACTCAGCAGTTTATTCCCTTTAATCCAAGTCAGTCTTTAGAGCTCACGTTGCCCTTTTATTGCGTTTACACGTTTTTTGACTTACCTTTCACGCTTGAAACCGAAAGCAGAAACGTTGACGCAAACCATGTATTATAATATAAAACAGTCCAGATATATCTGTAAATGGAATCTGTAAAAGTCCATCTACTTAAACTAGTATTGAAATAAATTTACTAGAATGAAGTTTGCAGTGTGCAAAACCAACCAACACTTTATTTAAACTTATCAAATTGTATTTTTATTTTTTCACTCATAAATTAAATAGACAAACTTTGTTTTCACCTACTGGCTTGTTACTTGATATTTAAATAGTTGCGTGTGCTTGTCTTCTTTCTTATATGCGCTATAACCTCTTCTCTTGAGTTATAACTTAGGGAACCAGTGATAATTGGATGTGCCAATTATACCGGCTGCCTTCGTTGTGAAGCACTGAAAATAATCACAACAAATAAACAATTTATATAGCAGGATATTAGGAAGGGGAGACTGTTGATTTATGCACTCATTTTACTCGGTACTTAGATGACATCTCTTTATTACATTTGGTGATTAAGTTCTCTATTGAAAGTTCTCAAACAATATAGTTTACTAGATGATTAAATATATAAATTACTACTTTACAAAGGGGCCTCAAAATATGATGTACATCTTATTGATTAATTCCACGGATCCGGGATTAAATATATTAAATGAATTATGGTCACCTTGCCATGTACAATATTGAAACTCTAACCATTTGAAGAATGGTTTTTTTTATTAATCTCCTAAAACAACAAAACTTTTATTTTAAACGTTACCTTTTTGCTATAACTAGCGTTATGAGATTTTATACTACATGTTACCTAAAATGTCAGGTTTCTAAAGTCTCTAATGTTATTACATTTAAACATAAGTTTTAAAGTCTTTAATGTGATACTTTAAATTGTCTTTTGGGGTTTATAATTTTGTAACTCTTAACCATGGAAGACAAGCCTCCATGTCACCTGTGTTTTTCCTGAAGTTGCTGCAGAATTAGTCCTTCGGTCCTCCTGATGTTTCTTGAAGTTCAGTCGTTACCTTATCATACTGTGATGGTGAAGTTCTTGAAGTATGTGAAATCTTTCCTGGTGTGGTACATTCAACTCCGGCGACTGTAGTTACTCTTAATAATTCTTGTAGTTAGAATACATAGATAGAGTGTTTGCTTCACTGTTACACACTTCACATGATGATAGATTAGTTTACTATCACCTTCTTGGTTGTAATACTGTATTATTTACATCGTCTGTTATTTTATAATATAGAGAGATGTCATCACCACACAAATTTACTCATTTAAATAGTCATAGTATCAACCCTTTTACATTTTTATATACACATAGCGAAACAACGCTTTACGCTGCTTACGGCGTGAGCGCTCCATTACAAGTGGCAGAAAATAGTTAAGGGGAGCGTAGTAATCTCAAGACAATTACTAGGCAACATAAAAGTAGTTCCGTGTTTCTAATTTTAATTAAAGGACTACGATTGATTAAATAATTAAATCGTGATATTCTTAGTTGCAGAAGTTATCAAAGTACGTAACAATGGTCTTAATTAATTATTTAAATAATAACAAATTTACAATAATACTTAGTTTATTTAGGGGTCAGAAAACAAGTTAATTCTGGTCAGTTCTTGTTTATGCAGGATAAATTAATAAGCTTTACCCTTTCTGTACAATTCCATTCCCTTTTAATTTTATTATTAGACTTATATTAAATATTATTATTATTAAATGATTGCCATAAGATTTAGTTTACAATGTGAGATTTTATTAAGAATTTAAAATTTCTCCGCTTATATATTATCAACTTAATTAATTAACATATTTTTATTAATGAAATCGTCACATACTCCGCCGCTTAAGCCACAGACGCCGGTATAATTTTTTTTTGAATATACCGAGAGTATGTTTAGGGATTTCTGTGTGTAATTTCTCTCACCCGTTTCTCTCTGTATGTAATTATGAGTTACACACGTCAGTCTCGAATTGATTCTTTCTTACTATCTACATATCATACTTTACAGACTAATTCTAATACTACATAAAATTCACACATTATAAAAAACATATTGTTAACATTCTAAATTTTCTTAACACTACTACTTATGACTACTACCGGGTTTTTCTTTAGTTGGGAGTTATTCTAGTGATAGAATTACTCATTAAGTAATTTGTTACTTAATTATTTCTCATATTTGCTGTCAGCTGACTTCTTACTTTGCTATACTTTTGAAGAATAGGATTCAAGGGTGATCAGGCCTCGTACCTATCTATACCATTAGCTAGCTAAATGTTATTCTGGTACTCCTTTGCAGTTGAGTACAAAACATATACCTTTCTTTTTTCTTTACATTTATTTAACTTGCACTCTACCATTACCTTCTTCGTGATAATGTTTTATCTGAGAAATATGTGTCCTTCGTACATATTTTTGAGTAGAGGGTTCATACAGTGCTACGGTTACTGGAGTTAAATATTTGCGAATTCGATAAGGACCGCACCATCGGTATGATAGCTTGGAAGTTGTCTTATCGATTGCACTACTCGTAGGATGTGTTTTACACATAACTAAGTTACCGATTTGGTACTTTACTTCATTATTTTTATTTCGCTCGTGATATTTCCTTGATTTCGCTAAGTTTGTTCGCAAATTAGCGCGCGCTTCATTCCATAATTTCCTAATATTTTTATCCCTAATTTCAAGGGGTAACAATTCATGTATTTTCCACTTAGTGGATAATGGGTGGTTGGGTTTATATTTGAACAATAATTCAAATGGGGTCGACTTATGTCCTTCATGATATGCAGAATTAAAAGCGAACTGTATCCAGGATAAGTTCTGGTCCCAAGAAGTATGGTCGTTAGCATGGTAGGCAATTAAAGCAGATTTTAGGTTTCGCAAATACCTCTCAGCTATATTACCTTGCGGACGATACTCTGTAGTGGTAATATGGTTTATACCTAGTTTGAAACACATGTTCCTGAATTCCTTGGACTTAAACTGTGGTCCGTTATCCGACACTAGATGGACAGGAATACCAAATTCTTTAAATAATCTATGCTGTAAAATATTTACTGTGGTTGTAGCTAAGGCTCGCCGCATGGGGTACATCCAAACGAATTTGCTAAAAGAGTCTACACAAATTAGTAACATTGTATTTCCTGATTTGGAACGCGGGTAGGGTCCTGAAAAGTCTAAATAAATTTTGGAGAATGGGGTAGCAGGAATCTCTGAGATTAACTGACTTATTTGGCTGTTTCTCGCTGGTTTGCTGAGTGCACACAACTTACACTTTTTTATAAAATTGGCGATCTCACTGTTCATATTTTCCCAGTGATATTCTTTACGAATTCGGTGTATAGTTTTATTTATTCCCATATGGGCTCCAATGGTGGAAGAGTGATAATATTCCATCAGCATAGGTTTAATAATATCAGGGGCAATTATTCGTAGATATTTTCCGTTCGCTATTTTACAACATAATACTCTCCTACTTAATATGTATTTCTCTGACTCATTTCCTTTTTCAAGTTGTTCAATAATTGGACTCAAACGTGGGTCTTGTATTTGATACTGGGCTAAATCCGTAAATGCAAGAGGAAATTCGGTAATTAACGTATTAATAATCGGCGTTTCTCTACTCTTGTTTTCGTAAGTATTACTACTAGGCTGGAACATACGTGACAGTGTATCGGCAACTACGTTTTGGGTGCCTCTAATATGTTGTACTTTGAATTTAAAACAATTTAATCTTAATACCCATCTTCCGATACGGCCTAACTGTTTTGGGTGATTTAGTAGCCAAGATAACGCTTGATTATCTGTTTCTAATAAAAACTCCTTATGTTCTAAAAATGGTTTGAACTTCTCAAAAGCGAAAACTATAGCTAAACATTCTAATTCGTATGCGGAGTATTTCTTTTCTTGCTCAGTCAGGGTGCGAGAAGCGTAACTAATAGGTAACCTTGAGTTATCTACTTCCTGATATATTACTGCACCTAGTGCGACACTAGAACTGTCTGTCTGCACTACAAATGTGTAAAGTCGGCTAATTGTAGTACGGGGGGTGATATTATGCTTTCTTTTAATTTCTCAAATGCGGTTTGGTGTTGCTCATTCCATTCAAATTTAATTCCCTTCTTTCTTAAGGTATTTAGCGGTGCTGCAATTTCGGCTAGATGTGGGATGTACTTATGGAAATAATTTATCATTCCCAAAAACCGAGCTATTCCTTTCGCATCCCGCGGCGGTAAAAATTCTCTGATGGCACGGGTTCGCTCTGGGTCTATGCTTACCTTTCCGTTGGCTTTTACGATGTGACCTAAAAATGAGAATTGTGTCACAGCAAAATTTACTTTACTGGGATTTACGGTTAATCCAGCTTTCTCCAATCGGGTTAGTACTTCACGTAGATGTTCAAGATGTTGCTCAATTGACTCGCTGTAAATAACAATGTCATCTAGGTAGTGGTACACATATTTAAACTTTATGTCATGAAATAATTTTTCTAATAATCTGCTACATACAGAACTACCTTGGGATATACCAAAAGGTACCCTTGTAAATTGGTATAGGTTGAAAGGGACGGCAAAGGCGGTAAGACGTTTTGATTCTTCCGAAAGAGGTATCTGATGAAAAGCTTGATTTAAATCCATAATGGTAAAGATTTTTGCTTTAGTAAAATAATGAAATGCACTGTGGATGTCGGGAAGTGGTATAGATTCAAATTCGATCCGTTTATTTAGTTGTCTGTAGTCCACCACTAATCTATGTTTGTCGTTACTTTTGGGTACTAAAAACGCAGGTGATGAATAAGAAGACGTAGAGGGTTCGATGACTCCTTGTTCTAACAATTTATTAATTTGGTTCCTCATCACTTCCATTTTCGGTGGTGATAATTTGTATGGGGCTAAACGAATTACTTTGTTGTCACTCAAATTTATTTTGTACTCTATCAGATCCGTCAGTCCTAACTTTGGTGTGAGGACGTTGGAGAATTGTTTTATTAAAGTCTGTATGTTCCGTCTATCTTTACTTCCTAGATGACTTAATTCAGGTTCGTGATGCTTTATATGTGTAGAAGTGGTGCTAGTACTTTCTCTATTATTTGCATTATCAAGCAAGTTATATTTCCGTGAACGATCGAATCCAAAGTAAAATATCTTCTCGTGAATATCTAAAATTATTCCTGTTTTACTGATAAAATCAGCTCCCAATATTAATTCGGGTCCTAATTCGTCGCATACCAACATTGGAAAATACCACGTTAGATTTTTAATTTTTACTTTAAAAGTGATGATAAGCTTTATCATTAAGTTTTGTTTATTAGCTGTAGCGCATCTAATATTTACTGATTGACTGCGTTTAACTAAATTGTGTTTAAATAATTGATCGGCTAGCTCTTGACTAATTAAACTTCGCGTGGATCCGGAATCAATTAATCCGAGGGTGGATGTAACACCAATGTCAACTTGTATATACGGTAATTCACACCTATTGTAATCACATTTACTAATAGAGTTACATTTATCGATAAATTTCCTAACATAGGGGTCTAATTTTCTTTTGTTATTATTATTAGTATTTTGTTTTAACTTGTGGTCTCTCAGGGGTTTACCTGTTTTCACGATGCTGCGGAAGACACAGGGTTTCGGATCTCCCTGCCTTACATGTTTTTTGGATAATGAGTTTTCTGATGATACTGTTTCCGTTTACAGTTTCTACTGAGGTGTCCAGGTTTTCCGCAGTTATAGCATATATATTCTTTACGCGGGGTCTCACTGGTTTCGTGTCTAGGTGGTGGATCTTTGGACTTACCGTGGCCATGAACATAGGTTGGTCGCCGAAATGAGCGTCGTTCTCGTAGACTTCTTGTATCTGAGGATAGGGCTTGCGTTTCCTTTCTATGTGGTGTTATGGATACCGGTGCATGTCGATGCTGATCTGCATACCACACATTTGAAGAGTGCACACTACATTGTTCAAGGTCAGCGAAAGTAAGAGGTCTACTTATTAGAGCTAAATGGGAGCGTTCTTCAGGAGATAAGCCTACCAATATAGTATCGACCAATTTTTTTTCAGTCCAGTCGACTTGCAGTAGACGTGAAGATTCTCTGATGTCTGCGATATAGTGGGCCAGTCTTTCTTGAGCTCTTTGTACTCGAAGTACAGTATTTCTTTTCATCTCCTCATATATTCCAGTGGGAATAAAATATTTGATTATATTTGTATGTAGTTCTTCTACCGGAAGATTCGAGTTTAATGATTCGAGGACACGATCTCGTAAAGGTGGTTTACATTTGGGTAAGATGACCTGCAGTATTTGCCAATCGCTCAATAGTTGTAGATCTTTTATTTGCAGTAGATATCTGATAAAAGTCAATAGAGTCGTGATGCTTAAGCCATCGGTGTAAGGAATATCATTAATTATTTTCTCTACTGGGTGGGAAATCTTTCCGTAGAGGTCAACATTAAAACATACGTTATGTATACCTTTCGAAGGATTGGTGTTTGCATTGGGATTTGTAATCGCATATTTACTAGTGCGAGTATGCTGAACATTTGGCGGTGGGGGTTCTGACATAGTGTGGGTATTTAATTCTCTACTAGGTAATTGTTCATGACTCTGTGGTATCTTTGATACGGTGGGTGATTCGGGGTTCGAGGTGGAGGGAGGGTGTTCTAAAGTAGGGGATTGAACTGGGGAGATATATAATTTTTGTAATTAGTGCTCAATTTCCTCCATTCTCGATGAGTCTGATTTTCGTCGTAAGTCGTTGATAATTATAGGTAATTGGCTTAATGCCTCCTCCGCAAATTTCTGCACATCGGGGGGGATTATGGTGACGTCGGGCCAGCTTAATAAATTATTTAACCGGCGGGTTAAATGTTCTATTAATAGAAATAATAGGCCTCAAAGCCTATGCAGAGTGGCGCAAATTATAACCTCTTCTCTTATTCATAATGATATTCATAATATATTATAGTAATATAGTATAAATACCTTTATTAGTAAATATAATATGTGTAACGTTATATTAGCATATAATCCAATGTAAACAAACCATGTCGGTACTTGTTAAAAGTCCCATTCATAAACGTGCCACATTCTCGACAATCTCGGACGGGTAGTTTCCTGCCGCCGTTTGTTTAAAATTGTCATTGTTTAGTTGAGTTGACAATAAGTCACCCTCCTTGTGTGGTCTATTGTTATAAGAAGCGTGTCTGTTCATGTGTTAGTAACCGAAGGGGGAATCTTTTGTCGTACGCATATTCATGCATGTGTGAAATTTCTCTCTCTCTCTCGAAGTAAAACGATAAAGGTTGTCATAACATTTTAAGTGTTTATTTGTAAAAAAGAAAAAGGAGTAAGAACACAATTGATTTATAGTTTTATATTTTGTGTAAAAGAAAAAGGAAGCGTTGTATAACAGTTAATGTAAATAGTAGAATAATTAGTTATAGCCGCTCACGTTACCAAAAATGGCAGAATTTAACCCTGATCTGTTATTAAAAGATGAGCTATGCTACGAGGCACTTTTACGAGGCCTAAAACACGTAAATGTAACCGTGTCGAAGTTACGGAAATCGTTACGCCAAACCGGATCAGATACACCCTCGCAGTTAGATAAATTGCGTGAACTCGATTATGACGGAGAACGAGAAACCTGTTATGCGAAATATAGGGAATTGATAGTATTATCTCAGAACCTTGAGGACAAGAAATCACCTACGGAATTTTTGCGCGTTACGCAACGTATAGAACATTTAACCCGCCGGTTAAATAATTTATTAAGCTGGCCCGACGTCACCATAACCCCCCCCCCCGATGTGCAGAAATTTGCGGAGGAGGCATTAAGCCAATTACCTATAATTATCAACGACTTACGACTTTTATCAGATATCTACTGCAAATAAAAGATCTACAACAATTGAGCGATTGGCAAATACTGCAGGTCATCTTACCCAAATGTAAACCACCTTTACGAGATCGCGTGCTCGAATCATTAAACTCGAATCTTCCGGTAGAAGAACTTCATACAGATATAATCAAATATTTTATTCCCACTGGAATATATGAGGAGATAAAAAGAAATACTGTACTTCGAGTACAAAGAGCTCAAGAAAGACTGGCCCACTATATCGCAGACATCAGAGAATCTTCACGTCTACTGCAAGTCGACTGGACTGAAAAACAATTGGTCGATACTATATTGGTAGGCTTATCTCCTGAAGAACGCTCCCGTTTAGCTCTAATAAGTAGACCTCTTACTTTCGCTGACCTTGAACAATGTAGTGTGCACTCTTCAAATGTGTGGTATGCAGATCAGCATCGACATGCACCGGTATCCATAACACCACATAGAAAGGAAACGCAAGCCCTATCCTCAGATACAAGAAGTCTACGAGAACGACGCTCATTTCGGCGACCAACCTATGTTCATGGCCACGGTAAGTCCAAAGAGCCACCACCTAGACACGAAACCAGTGAGACCCCGCGTAAAGAATATATATGCTATAACTGCGGAAAACCTGGACACCTCAGTAGAAACTGTAAACGGAAACAGTATCATCAGAAAACTCATTATCCAAAAAACATGTAAGGCAGGGAGATCCGAAACCCTGTGTCTTCCGCAGCATCGTGAAAACAGGTAAACCCCTGAGAAACCACAAATTAAAACGAAATACTAATAATAATAACAAAAGAAAATTAGACCCCTATGTTAGGAAATTTATCGATAAATGTAACTCTATTAGTAAATGTGATTACAATTGGTGTGAATTACCGTATATACAAGTTGACATTGGTGTTACATCCACCCTCGATTAATTGATTCCGGATCCACGCGAAGTTTAATTAGTCAAGAGCTAGCCGATCAATTATTTAAACACAATTTAGTTAAACGCAGTCAATCAGTAAATATTAGATGCGCTACAGCTAATAAGCAAAACTTAATGATAAAACTTATCATCACATTTAAGATAAAAATTAAAAATCTAACGTGGTATTTTCCAATGTTGGTATGCGACGAATTAGGACCCGAATTAATATTGGGAGCTGATTTTATCAGTAAAACAGGAATAATTTTAGATATTCACGAGAAGATATTTTACTTTGGATTCGATCGTTTACGGAAATATAACTTGCTTGATAATGCAAATAATAGAGAAAGTACTAGCACCACTTCTACACATATAAAGCATCACGAACCTGAATTAAGTCATCTAGGAAGTAAAGATAGACGGAACATACAGACTTTAATAAAACAATTCTCCAACGTCCTCACACCAAAGTTAGGACTGACGGATCTGATAGAGTACAAAATAAATTTGAGTGACAACAAAGTAATTCGTTTAGCCCCATACAAATTATCACCACCGAAAATGGAAGTGATGAGGAACCAAATTAATAAATTGTTAGAACAAGGAGTCATCGAACCCTCTACGTCATCTTATTCATCACCTGCGTTTTTAGTACCCAAAAGTAACGACAAACATAGATTAGTGGTGGACTACAGACAACTAAATAAACGGATCGAATTTGAATCTATACCACTTCCCGACATCCACAGTGCATTTCATTATTTTACTAAAGCAAAAATCTTTACCATTATGGATTTAAATCAAGCTTTTCATCAGATACCTCTTTCGGAAGAATCAAAACGTCTTACCGCCTTTGCCGTCCCTTTCAACCTATACCAATTTACAAGGGTACCTTTTGGTATATCCCAAGGTAGTTCTGTATGTAGCAGATTATTAGAAAAATTATTTCATGACATAAAGTTTAAATATGTGTACCACTACCTAGATGACATTGTTATTTACAGCGAGTCAATTGAGCAACATCTTGAACATCTACGTGAAGTACTAACCCGATTGGAGAAAGCTGGATTAACCGTAAATCCCAGTAAAGTAAATTTTGCTGTGACACAATTCTCATTTTTAGGTCACATCGTAAAAGCAAACGGAAAGGTAAGCATAGACCCAGAGCGAACCCGTGCCATCAGAGAATTTTTACCGCCGCGGGATGCGAAAGGAATAGCTCGATTTTTGGGAATGATAAATTATTTCCATACGTACATCCCACATCTAGCCGAAATTGCAGCACCGCTAAATACCTTAAGAAAGAAAGGAATTAAATTTGAATGGAATGAGCAACACCAAACCGCATTTGAGAAATTAAAAGAAAGCATAATATCACCCCCCGTACTACAATTAGCCGACTTTACAAAACCATTTGTAGTGCAGACTGACAGTTCTAGTGTCGCACTAGGTGCAGTAATATATCAGGAAGTAGATAACTCAAGGTTACCTATTAGTTACGCTTCTCGCACCCTGACTGAGCAAGAAAAGAAATACTCCGCATACGAATTAGAATGTTTAGCTATAGTTTTCGCTTTTGAGAAGTTCAAACCATTTTTAGAACATAAGGAGTTTTTATTAGAAACAGATAATCAAGCGTTATCTTGGCTACTAAATCACCCAAAACAGTTAGGCCGTATCGGAAGATGGGTATTAAGATTAAATTGTTTTAAATTCAAAGTACAACATATTAGAGGCACCCAAAACGTAGTTGCCGATACACTGTCACGTATGTTCCAGCCTAGTAGTAATACTTACGAAAACAAGAGTAGAGAAACGCCGATTATTAATACGTTAATTACCGAATTTCCTCTTGCATTTACGGATTTAGCCCAGTATCAAATACAAGACCCACGTTTGAGTCCAATTATTGAACAACTTGAAAAAGGAAATAAGTCAGAGAAATACATATTAAGTAGGAGAGTATTATGTTGTAAAATAGCGAACGGAAAATATCTACGAATAATTGCCCCTGATATTATTAAACCTATGCTGATGGAATATTATCACTCTTCCACCATTGGAGCCCATATGGGAATAAATAAAACTATACACCGAATTCGTAAAGAATATCACTGGGAAAATATGAACAGTGAGATCGCCAATTTTATAAAAAAGTGTAAGTTGTGTGCACTCAGCAAACCAGCGAGAAACAGCCAAATAAGTCAGTTAATCTCAGAGATTCCTGCTACCCCATTCTCCAAAATTTATTTAGACTTTTCAGGACCCTACCCGCGTTCCAAATCAGGAAATACAATGTTACTAATTTGTGTAGACTCTTTTAGCAAATTCGTTTGGATGTACCCCATGCGGCGAGCCTTAGCTACAACCACAGTAAATATTTTACAGCATAGATTATTTAAAGAATTTGGTATTCCTGTCCATCTAGTGTCGGATAACGGACCACAGTTTAAGTCCAAGGAATTCAGGAACATGTGTTTCAAACTAGGTATAAACCATATTACCACTACAGAGTATCGTCCGCAAGGTAATATAGCTGAGAGGTATTTGCGAAACCTAAAATCTGCTTTAATTGCCTACCATGCTAACGACCATACTTCTTGGGACCAGAACTTATCCTGGATACAGTTCGCTTTTAATTCTGCATATCATGAAGGACATAAGTCGACCCCATTTGAATTATTGTTCAAATATAAACCCAACCACCCATTATCCACTAAGTGGAAAATACATGAATTGTTACCCCTTGAAATTAGGGATAAAAATATTAGGAAATTATGGAATGAAGCGCGCGCTAATTTGCGAACAAACTTAGCGAAATCAAGGAAATATCACGAGCGAAATAAAAATAATGAAGTAAAGTACCAAATCGGTAACTTAGTTATGTGTAAAACACATCCTACGAGTAGTGCAATCGATAAGACAACTTCCAAGCTATCATACCGATGGTACGGTCCTTATCAAATTCGCAAATATTTAACTCCAGTAACCGTAGCACTGTATGAACCCTCTACTCAAAAATATGTACGAAGGACACATATTTCTCAGATAAAACATTATCACGAAGAAGGTAATGGTAGAGTGCAAGTTAAATAAATGTAAAGAAAAAAGAAAGGTATATGTTTTGTACTCAACTGCAAAGGAGTACTAGAGTAACATTTAGCTAGCTAATGGTATAGATAGGTACGAGGCCTGATCACCCTTGAATCCTATTCTTCAAAAGTAGAGTAAAGTAAGAAGTCAGCTGACAGCGAATATGAGAAATAATTAAGTAACAAATTACTTAATGAGTAATTCTATCACTAGAATAACTCCCAACTAAAGAAAAACCCGGTAGTAGTCATAAGTAGTAGTGTTAGGAAAATTTAGAATGTTAAGAATATGTTTTTTATAATGTGTGAATTTTATGTAGTAGTAGAATTAGCCTGTAAAGTATGATATGTAGATAGTAAGAAGAATCAATTCGAGACTGACGTGTGTAACTCATAATTACATACAGAGAGAAACGGGTGAGAGAAATTACACACAGAAATCCCTAAACATACTCTCGGTATATTCAAAAAAAAATTATACCGGCGTCTGTGGCTAAAGCGGCGGAGTATGTGACGATTTCATTAATAAAAATATGTTAATTAATTAAGTTGATAATATATAAGCGGAGACATTTTAAATTCTTAATAAAATCTCACATTGTAAACTAAATCTTATGGCAATCATTTAATAATAATAATATTTAATATAAGTCTAATAATAAAATTAAAAGGGAATGGAATTGTACAGAAAGGGTAAAGCTTATTAATTTATCCTGCATAAACAAGAACTGACCAGAATTAACTTGTTTTCTGACCCCTAAATAAACTAAGTATTATTGTAAATTTGTTATTATTTAAATAATTAATTAAGACCATTGTTACGTACTTTGATAACTCCTGCAACTAAGAATATCACGATTTAATTATTTAATCAACCGTAGTCCTTTAATTAAAATTAGAAACACGGAACTACTTTTAGGTTGCCTAGTAATTGTCTTGAGATTACTACGCTCCCCTTAACTATTTTCTGCCACTTGTAATGGAGCGCTCACGCCGTAAGCAGCGTAAAGCGTTGTTTCGCTATGTGTATATAAAAATGTAAAAGGGTTGATACTATGACTATTTAAATGAGTAAATTTGTGTGGTGATGACATCTCTCTATATTATAAAATAACGGACGATGTAAATAATACAGTATTACAACCAAGAAGGTGATAGTAAACTAATCTATCATCATGTGAAGTGTGTAACAGTGAAACAAACACTCTATCTATGTATTCTAACTACAAGAATTATTAAGAGTAACTACAGTCGCCGGAGTTGAATGTACCACACCAGGAAAGATTTCACATACTTCAAGAACTTCACCATCACAGTATGATAAGGTAACGACTGAACTTCAAGAAACATCAGGAGGACCGAGGAACTAATTCTGCAGCAACTTCAGGAAAAACACAGGTGACATGGAGGCTTGTCTTCCATGGTTAAGAGTTACAAAATTATAAACCCCAAAAGACAATTTAAATTATCACATTAAAGACTTTAAAACTTATGTTTAAATGTAATAACATTAGAGACTTTAGAAACCTGACATTTTAGGTAACTTGTAGTATAAAATCTCATAACGCTAGTTATAGCAAAAAGGTAAAGTTTAAACTAAAAGTTTTGTTGTTTTAGAAGATTAATAAAAAACCATTCTTCAAATGGTTAGAGTTTCAATATTGTACATGGCAAGGTGACCATAATTCATTTAATATATTTAATCCCGGATCCGTGGAATTAATCAATAAGATGTACATCATATTTTGAGGCCCCTTTGTAAAGTAGTAATTTATATATTTAATCATATAGTAAACTATATTGTTTGAGAACTTTCAATAGAGAACTTAATCACCAAATGTAATAAAGAGATGTCATCTAAGTACCAAGTAAAATGAGTGCATAAATCAACAGTCTCCCCTTCCAAATATCCTGCTATAAATTGTTTATTTGTTGTGATTATTTTCAGTGCTTCACAACGAAGGCAGCCGGTATAATTGGCACATCCAATTATTACTGGTTCCCTAAGTTATAACTCAAGAGAAGAGGTTAACCGTGTCGGAGTTACGAAAATCATTACGCCAAACCGGATCAGATACACCCTCGCAGTTAGATAAATTGCGTGAACTCGATTATGACGGAGAACGAGAAACCTGTTATGCGAAATATAGGGAATTGATAGTATTATCTCAGAACCTTGAGGACAAGAAATCACCTACGGAATTTTTGCGCGTTACGCAACGTATAGAACATTTAACCCGCCGGTTAAATAATTTATTAAGCTGGCCCGACGTCACCATAATCCCCCCCGATGTGCAGAAATTTGCGGAGGAGGCATTAAGCCATTTACCTATAATTATCAACGACTTACGACGAAAATCAGACTCATCGAGAATGGAGGAAATTGAGCACTACTTACAAAAATTATATATCTCCCCAGTTCAATCCCCTACTTTAGAACACCCTCCCACCACCTCGAACCCCGAATCACCCACCGTATCAAAGATACCACAGAGTCATGAACAATTACCTAGTAGAGAATTAAATACCCACACTATGTCAGAACCCCCACCGCCAAATGTTCAGCATACTCGCACTAGTAAATATGCGATTACAAATCCCAATGCAAACACCAATCCTTCGAAAGGTATACCTAACGTATGTTTTAATGTTGACCTCTACGGAAAGATTTCCCACCCAGTAGAGAAAATAATTAATGATATTCCTTACACCGATGGCTTAAGCATCACGACTCTATTGACTTTTATCAGATATCTACTGCAAATAAAAGATCTACAACAATTGAGCGATTGGCAAATACTGCAGGTCATCTTACCCAAATGTAAACCACCTTTACGAGATCGTGTCCTCGAATCATTAAACTCGAATCTTCCGGTAGAAGAACTTCATACAAATATAATCAAATATTTTATTCCCACTGGAATATATGAGGAGATAAAAAGAAACACTGTACTTCGAGTACAAAGAGCTCAAGAAAGACTGGCCCACTATATCGCAGACATCAGAGAATCTTCACGTCTACTGCAAGTCGACTGGACTGAAAAACAATTGGTCGATACTATATTGGTAGGCTTATCTCCTGAAGAACGCTCCCGTTTAGCTCTAATAAGTAGACCTCTTACTTTCGCTGACCTTGAACAATGTAGTGTGCACTCTTCAAATGTGTGGTATGCAGATCAGCATCGACATGCACCGGTATCCATAACACCACATAGAAAGGAAACGCAAGCCCTATCCTCAGATACAAGAAGTCTACGAGAACGACGCTCATTTCGGCGACCAACCTATGTTCATGGCCACGGTAAGTCCAAAGAGCCACCACCTAGACACGAAACCAGTGAGACCCCGCGTAAAGAATATATATGCTATAACTGCGGAAAACCTGGACACCTCAGTAGAAACTGTAAACGGAAACAGTATCATCAGAAAACTCATTATCCAAAAAACATGTAAGGCAGGGAGATCCGAAACCCTGTGTCTTCCGCAGCATCGTGAAAACAGGTAAACCCCTGAGAAACCACAAATTAAAACGAAATACTAATAATAATAACAAAAGAAAATTAGACCCCTATGTTAGGAAATTTATCGATAAATGTAACTCTATTAGTAAATGTGATTACAATAGGTGTGAATTACCATATATACAAGTTGACATTGGTGTTACATCCACCCTCGGATTAATTGATTCCGGATCCACGCGAAGTTTAATTAGTCAAGAGCTAGCCGATCAATTATTTAAACACAATTTAGTTAAACGCAGTCAATCAGTAAATATTAGATGCGCTACAGCTAATAAGCAAAACTTAATGATAAAGCTTATCATCACGTTTAAAATAAAAATTAAAAATCTAACGTGGTATTTTCCAATGTTGGTATGCGACGAATTAGGACCCGAATTAATATGGGGAGCTGATTTTATCAGTAAAACAGGAATAATTTTAGATATTCACGAGAAGATATTTTACTTTGGATTCGATCGTTCACGGAAATATAACTTGCTTGATAATGTAAATAACAGAGAAAGTACTAGCACCACTTCTACACATATAAAGCATCACGAACCTGAATTAAATCATCTAGGAAGTAAAGATAGACGGAACATACAGACTTTAATAAAACAATTCTCCAACGTCCTCACCCCAAAGTTAGGACTGACGAATCTGATAGAGTACAAATAAATTTGAGTGACAACAAAGTAATTCGTTTAGCCCCATACAAATTATCACCACCGAAAATGGAAGTGATGAGGAACCAAATTAATAAATTGTTAGAACAAGGAGTCATCGAACCCTCTACGTCATCTTATTCATCACCTGCGTTTTTAGTACCCAAAAGTAACGACAAACATAGATTAGTGGTGGACTACAGACAACTAAATAAACGGATCGAATTTGAATCTATACCACTTCCCGACATCCACAGTGCATTTCATTATTTTACTAAAGCAAAAATCTTTACCATTATGGATTTAAATCAAGCTTTTCATCAGATACCTCTTTCGGAAGAATCAAAGCGTCTAACCGCATTTGCCGTCCCTTTCAACCTATACCAATTTACAAGGGTACCTTTTGGTATATCCCAAGGTAGTTCTGTATGTAGCAGATTATTAGAAAAATTATTTCATGACATAAAGTTTAAATATGTGTACCACTACTTAGATGACATTGTTATTTACAGCGAGTCAATTGAGCAACATCTTGAACATCTACGTGAAGTACTAACCCGATTGGAGAAAGCTGGATTAACCGTAAATCCCAGTAAAGTAAATTTTGCTGTGACACAATTCTCATTTTTAGGTCACATCGTAAAAGCCAACGGAAAGGTAAGCATAGACCCAGAGCGAACCCGTGCCATCAGAGAATTTTTACCGCCGCGGGATGCGAAAGGAATAGCTCGATTTTTGGGAATGATAAATTATTTCCATAAGTACATCCCACATCTAGCCGAAATTGCAGCACCGCTAAATACCTTAAGAAAGAAGGGAATTAAATTTGAATGGAATGAGCAACACCAAACCGCATTTGAGAAATTAAAAGAAAGCATAATATCACCCCCCGTACTACAATTAGCCGACTTTACAAAACCATTTGTAGTGCAGACAGACAGTTCTAGTGTCGCACTAGGTGCAGTAATATATCAGGAAGTAGATAACTCAAGGTTACCTATTAGTTACGCTTCTCGCACCCTGACTGAGCAAGAAAAGAAATACTCCGCATACGAATTAGAATGTTTAGCTATAGTTTTCGCTTTTGAGAAGTTCAAACCATTTTTAGAACATAAGGAGTTTTTATTAGAAACAGATAATCAAGCGTTATCTTGGCTACTAAATCACCCAAAACAGTTAGGCCGTATCGGAAGATGGGTATTAAGATTAAATTGTTTTAAATTCAAAGTACAACATATTAGAGGCACCCAAAACGTAGTTGCCGATACACTGTCACGTATGTTCCAGCCTAGTAGTAATACTTACGAAAACAAGAGTAGAGAAACCCCGATTATTAATACGTTAATTACCGAATTTCCTCTTGCATTTACGGATTTAGCCCAGTATCAAATACAAGACCCACGTTTGAGTCCAATTATTGAACAACTTGAAAAAGGAAATAAGTCAGAGAAATACATATTAAGTAGGAGAGTATTATGTTGTAAAATAGCGAACGGAAAATATCTACGAATAATTGCCCCTGATATTATTAAACATATGCTGATGGAATATTATCACTCTTCCACCATTGGAGCACATATGGGAATAAATAAAACCATACACAGAATTCGTAAAGAATATCACTGGGAAAATATGAACAGTGAGATCGCCAATTTTGTAAAAAAGTGTAAGTTGTGTGCACTCAGCAAACCAGCGAGAAACAGCCAAATAAGTCAGTTAATCTCAGAGATTCCTGCTACCCCATTCTCCAAAATTTATTTAGACTTTTCAGGACCCTACCCGCGTTCCAAATCAGGAAATACAATGTTACTAATTTGTGTAGACTCTTTTAGCAAATTCGTTTGGATGTACCCCATGCGGCGAGCCTTAGCTACAACCACAGTAAATATTTTACAGCATAGATTATTTAAAGAATTCGGTATTCCTGTCCATCTAGTGTCGGATAACGGACCACAGTTTAAGTCCAAGGAATTCTGGAACATGTGTTTCAAACTAGGTATAAACCATATTACCACTACAGAGTATCGTCCGCTAGGTAATATAGCTGAGAGGTATTTGCGAAACCTAAAATCTGCTTTAATTGCCTACCATGCTAACGACCATACTTCTTGGGACCAGAACTTATCCTGGATACAGTTCGCTTTTAATTCTGCATATCATGAAGGACATAAGTCGACCCCATTTGAATTATTGTTCAAATATGTGAGATTTTATTAAGAATTTAAAATTTCTCCGCTTATATATTATCAACGTAATTAATTAACATATTTTTATTAATGAAATCGTCACAGCGCCTTATTCAAAGACGAATGTAAATAACATGAAATTGAGTTTATCCAATTGTAACTTTAGTTTTTGTTACAATTCTTGTTTTCCTACTTATTGTACATTCATTACTACAAATATTTTATTAATAAAGTTGCATTAGTGGTTTTAATCACAAACAGAAATAAAACTGTTGCACACCACTATTAGAAATTTTTTCCGATTTGTTAATTTTGTCCGGTTTGTCAAGCTTCACAGCTCATCATCAGATCGGAATTTGTTTTTTCGTAATTATGTTTTCCAATTTGTTACTTTTACTAATGACATTTATTGTAGTTTTTTTAAACACACAAATCTAAAAATCTTCTCCCAAATACAACTAACTCTTGAAGGGAGTAGGTGAGAAATTTCTTCTGATTCTTATCACATTGTTTACTGCTGTTTTGCACTGACAAATACATTATTGTTTTCAACAAATACATCTCTGTTTTTGTCATGCTCACGTTACTCCGCTTCAGTATTACAACATTCTTGATGATACGTTTGTCTGAAATTATGTTGTTTAAAATTTAAAATCATTGAGTTATCCAAAAATAATGACAGTTTTTCAATTTTTGTATGTTTTTTCTAACTTCGTGTTCATTTTTTGTAAAAATTTACATTCAATAAATTTTGTTCCAGAAACTTCTAAGCTATTTGTACTCAAGAAAATAAAAATCGATTTTGTGTCTTCGAGCAAAAATAACCAAGCTTAAATTCATTGAGTAAAATTTATATAAACTTTCTCCTTTTATTGACTTCACACATGCAACAAATACTTGATTTTAATTAAATATATTAATAGTGATTTCTAAGGGAACAAAGTTTTAATGGTTTTTTAATTTTTCTTAGTTACTAATTATTGCTTGTAACAAAAGAAAGTTAATTATTAATTATGTTCAAAATCTGACTTCCTAAATTACAAATTTCCTGAGGAACACTTTAAATTCATATCTTCTGAGTCATTATAAAGAAACTTACGTACCGAAACAGAAAACTAATGTGAGAGATTTTCCAACCAAACATTATTTGGAATGTTTCTGTTCCGTCTCAAGTAATGTAATGTGTGTCGCACTCTAGTGGCACCAGATGTAATAACTATTATTAAACGTATGTTTAATGTCATAGACGACGGAGAAGAATTTATCCGGATTGAAACAAATCAAGGAGTAAGAGAAGGTTGTTGTCTGTAACCATTACTTTTTAACCTTTATCTAGATGTTCTTTTCAAAAAATGGAAACAAAAATCCCCTGACGGTAATAAAATCTACTGAAATAAAAGCTTGAAAACTCTTCGTGGATGACAAAGCTATGTTTGCCACTTTGGAAGACGATCTCCAGCGAGCAATATACATCTTACATAAAATAGGAAAAGAATATAACTCTAGCATATATGAATCAGAGACAAAAGTAACAGCCTTTATATGAGGTGAAACGGTTCGGACCGAAATATGCATAGACAACACATGCATAGAACAAGTAAGACATTTCAGCTATCTTGGACGTGACATTACTTATGATCAAAATAGAGACATAGAAAATAAAGTGCCGAGTTTCTCAAGAATGTGTGGAACGATTTGGAGAACGTTGGGCAGTAAATGTAGAAAAGAAACACAAATAAAATTGTATAAAACAATGGGAATACCTACACTACTCTATGGTTCTGAAACTTGGATCATGAAGAAAAAAGATGAACAAACAGCAAAAATGAAATTTCTGAGATCAGTTAAAAGGTGTAATAGACGAGATCATATAAGAAATGAGGAGATATAAAGTGATTTAGATATTTTTGCAGTTAATGAAAGGATTAAAGAATACAGAAGAAAATCGATTCAATACATAGATAGAATGGAAGAAAGTAGAATACCGAAGACAGCGAAAGATTACAACCCTAGAAGCAGAAGAAAAGTTAGTAGTCCTAAGAAAAGGTCGACTGTGGAATAGGAACAGGCCACTAAAGTCTAAAACCGTTAAGAAGGTGATGATGATTAAATTTATGTGTATTCCGAGGTTGGAGTTCTTGCTATGTGCGCATATGTGTGTAGCCATTCAAGTTGGTGTACTTCATTTGCATGAGTTTTAAACAAAGTAACTTTGCATAATTACTAAGATGTTTTATTACAGAAGCTGCTCGATCTCGCCGCTAAACAGCTGTTAACATACGTTTCTTGCTCCTCCGCGTCGATCGCGGGAGAGATTGTCAATTAATCACGAGGCATAGTGTCAGTGAAGAGACTATGAAAAATTAATTAATTGAAAAAGTTCTTAGATAGCAAGTGAAATTTTCCGTGAATGCATTTTTGAACAACTCAACATTTGCGATGTTCGAAATTGATAGAACTACTGGTAACGAAATATGACTTCTGAAAGTTTTCATGAGATTTTATATTAGTTATTGCAAGTAGCTGTCGAAACCAATCTATTCATACTCAGTGGTCAGTCTTGTACACAATCATACAATGACGTCTACAAGCAGCTCTTACTCAGCGATGTGAGACGTGCAATAAAAACCAACAGCGTTCTTCAAGAATCGTGAAGCAAACTTCACACGAACTGACAAACATCAATACTGACATTACCCCTTTTCATCGCTTATAAAAATTGTATACTTATCATTTACTCTGTTTCGTCATTAAAAGCTTAATATTATTGTTTTATTGATTATTAATTTTTAATTTACTGTTTCAAATTACAGTATAAAGCTTTAGTCAAAGAAGAAGTATATTCAAGAGATGTGTTAATAAAAATAAGAAAATATAAGTAGAGATAATTTAAATATAGAACCAGATGACTGACGTTTTGAAAATTAATTTTAATATAGTTTTAGCGTATATAAAAAGTTTTTATGAAATTAAATCAGGATTACAATTAGATGAAGAAGCCACAAGACATAACTTAGTGGACAGAGAGGTTTATAATGATATTTTTGGCAAGAAGGAATTGAACTATCAAAAGTAATCAAACCGCTTTAAACGGTTTAAAGGAAAATATTCTGTGTCCAAAAAAAAATCAAATTAATAAAAACCAATCTAATAAAACCTTGCTCTTGTGACATACAAACATTGTCTAAGTTTGTTGACCTTTCATTAATTTAATATGTAGGCCTAATCGTATATATAACTTTTTTTAATCGTACATTATTTTTTGTGAAGTCCCATTCTTTCCTTTTAACTATAAAATATTTAGTTACCTCAGACGTCCTGGCTGACGCGCCAAAAACGTCTGTGCATCTACAATAGAGTAGAGCTTCTTTTCCTTTTAGCCTCCAAGGAGTTTTTTCTGGAACGTGGTTTTTGAGAGATCGCTCAACCCCAGAATTATTTTGGGAAACTAGCATACGAATCCCACGAGTATCGGGGAAATCTACAGACACTGCAGCTAAGTTCTCGAGTATCGCAGTTAGGACTAAATTGAACAGGGTACGCCTGGTGCCCTGAGGTCACCTTTCGCAACTCACTAACGTAGAGGCATCCACACATTGTCAGGTACACACAACCTTGGCAAAACTCTCTTACCAGTGCCCTGTTAGCCAACTAACGTGCGACAGTTATTGCCTGCCCCTACGACGCCAAGATGCTCGGGCGTAGGTTTGGATTTATGGGGGTATTATAAATAATATTATTATTATTGTGTTTACTTTTCTTATTATTATTATTGTCGTCGGCGATGTTGATAATATAGGAATATTATAAAAATAAAGCGACTAAACATTTTTTGGAAGAACCAAAACAGTGAGATGATGTTAATTAGTTTCTTTTTGACGAAATACATTTCAAAGTAAATACAAAAATAAAGAAATTTCAATAAGTTATTAATTTATATAAAATTAAAATATGAACTGTATTTGTATAGTAAAAATAATTATCAAATAAATATATTAAAATAAATAATTTAACTAAATTTAATTTGTGTTCCGAGTCGGTAGTGAATTAGTTATATTTAGAATTAGTAACGGACACGTCATGGACAACGAAATCCAAGTAATTTATATTTATAAAAAAATACTATGTACATTATTCATTTAAAAAAAAGTTAAGTTATTCCAACTATTCAAGTATTCCTATTTACCAATGGCAATTGTGTGTGTGTGTGTGTACGCGCGCGCGAGGGTGAATACGCTTGTTAAAACATCTGTGTTATATAACATTACGCAAGCGTGATCTTTCGTAACTCGTACTGTATACTAAACGTGTATATTTCACTACAGGTGGATTATTATCACACTAAAGTTGGATTATTCATATAAATTTCTTTACCAAGGGAAAAAATTCCTTTTACTATTTCGTTATACGCTATTTATTAAAACAATAACAATATTATGGGAAGTGTAGATCTAATGTTGATGAATATTTAGTATTGAACGAAATACTGCTGTATGATATAAATATAATTTTCTACTGGTCTCAGCTGATTAGCTAGTGATTTGGATTGTGATTTGGCCATAAAGTCCGAATGTCACAGTAGATAATGCTTTTAGGCCTACGTCTTTGCCTGTACAGTTCGTTGGAGAAATACCGTCTTTACGGTTATGTTTTTCGTATGTTTTACAAATTCAGGGCTAACTAAATGTTTAGATATAAAGGTGTGTTAGTTAAAATTGACTTCTTATTCCGAAAATAGAAAATGATATTTAGTGAAGACTTAATAATGACGAATTATTGAAAAAGAATATCTTGTGGTTTGCAAGAAAATAGTATAAATCTAATGAAATACAAATAAAATAATATTAGACTTAATAATTGTCTCAGTTGGGTTTCTTGGCACAAACGTAAGCGTAATTCGAGCATCTCATTTTTCATTTTTGAGAAACTTGTTCGGAAACAAAGCACAAAAACATTCTTCTATATGCACAGCAAATATATAGGCTAGTATATATATATATATATATCATGTATTATGCACACTTTGTTACAACACGAAAACCTGAACATCTATACAGGCCTGCCTACTTTTACCACTGAAGTTTATGAGCTCACGAAATTGCTCAGTTCTTTTTGATGAACGTTAATCATAATTAGGCCTACTTGACTCATCACGTTCACTTTTTACGGTAAATCCAGGAAGTTAAAACAGGCAAGCAATCTTACACAGGGACTTGAATATAAACAATATTTATTTAACTCAAAAGAAACACGTTTGTACAAACTAATATTTATATTAGTTTCCTATAATTTATAGTTTCCTAAAATTCATTTTTTTTAATTTTGCTAAACATAGGGTAGTATTTTAAAATGATATTTTTTATCAATAATAATATTTGCATATAATATGTGTCTCAGAAATTATTTATAATATAAATGTTTTAATCGAATCCTATTTGGAATTTTTATTAGATCTTTTAATGGTTTTGTGACTCTAGTACACTTATAATTTTATCGTTGCTTCTGTATTTACTATACTTTTTAGCTGTATTAAGTAGTGAGCTGCAAGCTGTGGTTTCGTCATCCCTGATGTGTACTTTGAAGCGAGACAATAATATAGCGGTTACTGCGCATGCAGGCGAATCTTTATGAACCGAAGTGTGAATGATAATGGAAGAAAGCGTGAAACTATGTTCAAAATGTGGTCCTTGTTAGACTGGAGCTAGTATTGACGGACTGGACATCAGTCACGTACCGACGGCAGACTTTATGCGTGTGGCGTAAATATTGTCTGCGCTGCTAACACGTGACAATATTAGACGCCCTCTTCACGTCTTCTGAGAGAAGTGAAAGTCGTTATAAATAACTAGTAAGTTAAGTCTAATTAATTGCTTTCTCTTACGAGGATAATATGGATAGCGATCTTGGAGTGGTAGAACTAACGATAAATAACTAGAAAAAAGTGACCCTCATGAATTTTATTAACATTCATATGAAAATATGACAAACAAATTACAATAATGATCTGTGTTAATCTAGTCATGGGTTACGCATTTTACTTCAAAATAATAAGTTTGACTAATCTAATAAATTTCCTATTCGTCTATTATAATAAACAAACACTTCGAAGATTGCCTAAATATAATATGTTCCACTCACTGTAATATCATGTGCTAACTTGCTGTTGCGATCACTCTGTCAGTTTGAGGTGCTGTGAAATTAAAAAGTTAGAAATTAGTTGGAAAGCATTAATTAAAAAACGGACTTGGATACAGGAGACATCAAGGTTACGAAGGAATTATTCTGATAGGAAAATTTTGACACTAGACAGTTTGTTTGTTGACACATTCAAATAGTTTGTCTGTTGTTCACTATGTCACAATGGGATATATAATAAGGTTAACTAATTGGGAATACAATGTCCTTTGTAGACCTTTGAAGAAGCGTATGTTATTTCTGCCAAATATTGCTCTCATCATATTGTACTCAGGATTTATTCGTACTCTGCAGAATATTGGTAATCATCTGGGATGGGCCCTACTACGCCTTGCGCAGGCCACTCTTCTTAATGGTTTGGTAGAGAAAATTTTGACAAATGTTCAAACCAATAATAATAAGTATCATATAAGTATCATATGATCATATAAGTATGAATATTTTGAATATTTCCGTTTATGAAAAGCTAAAATAAAACCATACTGTACATTTTGCATATCACATAATAATAATAGACACACGTCAAACACAAAACACATAAAAATGTAATAAAATATTTAAATTGGTTAGCTGTTTGAAATAAATATTAAATTTAAAGCAGCTAATTTTTTAACGTTGCGAATCAAATGTGATAGTATTACTCATATTTATTAAACAATTTAAAAACTTGCTAGTAGCAGTTTAATAACATAACAATATTCACTTCAGGTCAAAAGGAATATTAATTATAAACTACCTATTTTTATTACATAGAAAAATGTTATTAAGAAAAGATAAAAATTACATATAAATTACTTCATTTTGTATATTTACACATATGTAGAGTTGTGTATTTGCCTATCTTTGTTTATCTCATAATGCATTTCTTTATTGTTTTTGTTTAAAAATAATTGTTCACCTTTCACCTGCTTATACTGCTGCGTTTCCATTCCGGAGTTATTGTAGTGTGTGTGCGGTTCATGGATGATGATAACGTTGATGACTGAGATTATTCTGGTTCTCTCACGTGGATGGTTGTATATTAACTACTGCATGATTATGATTATGGTGGTTCTGGTTCTCCTCCGTCCATCGATGTATGTGTTGTTCACGGCATGATATGATGTTGATGATGAAGTGTAAATGAGCAACATAGTGACCACGCGGGTATTTACAAGGATTGTTCAATAGAAACACGTTCAGAGGCTCTAAAGCATTTTTTATTAAACGATTTTAAAAGAAGTCTCAATTAACATTAAGGCATGAGTCCCACTGTTGCATTAATCTGTAGATTCGCTGCTTGTAAAATTCTAGCGGCTGTTTGCGGAACCATTCACTAACAGAAAACTCTACCTCAGCGTCCGATTTGAACCGCCATCGTTTTAGTGATTTCTTTAATGGGCCAAAAACATGATAATCGCACGGGGACAAGTCGGGACTGTAAGGTGGATGTTGTAAGACTTCCCACTTCATAAGATCAACCAGATCTTGAATCGTCTGGGCTACATGGAGTCGATCATTATCTTGCAGAAGAATAACACCATTTTTGAGCTTGCCGATACGTTTATTCTTGATGCTGACCCGTAAGCGTTTTAAGCTGTCTGATAACCAAGACTATGAATGATGGAATGAACAGTTCCCACGCTGATGCTCGACATTTCTATGTTACTTGTTGTTAATAGAAAGCAAATCACTACAATAATTACACAACACGCATAATGCCAGTTTTTATTACTACATCTTGCCCGGAGGACCAAATAATGTTAATGAATAAGTAAGTGTTGAATGTGGTTGAATAATGATTAGGCAACACTGTTACTGAACTGAGGTATTTATTTTCACACACAATGGACTACATAATGATCTTGCGCCTGTCATGACGTCGTCGATGTAGAAATCTTCAATCATTACCATTGATGATGCTGAAAATGCTTGTATTTTCTTAGCTACTAGTTGTTTCAGAGTTCTTATGGGGAATATACTGCACTAAAAGTACTGCATGTCACCGTTAATAATTTGTAAATTTTGATTAGTTCTTAGGCATTTTTACGCCACAGCATGAGCTTCAAAATTAGTTTAAAAGGATGTACTCTGATCTGTCGATACATCTTCTCGATGTCGGCTGCCATCACAAAAGTTCTGAATTTTATGGCCATGCGAATAAGGTCGGATTGCACTGTAAGATCAATAACTGAAAGATCATTTAATGAAACACTTGAACTTGGTTTTGATGGTTTGCCTATACCAATAATTTCAGACGGTCCTTTTTCATGGGTGATTCAAGATTCGAGCTGTTTTCTTTATACTGAGTTTTGTAATGATGATAGTATCTCGGTTGCTTTACCCTCTTGCTTTTGGACATTTCTGCTTAATGAATGAGTGAAACAAACGTGTCATAAAATGACACCTGTTCGTCATAATTGTCATTGAATGTAGGATACTGTAGGCCTATGTCTGGAAGTCTCACTGACATGAGTTGAATAACCTGAGGTACGTTATCACTGAGACTGTTGTTAGGCTCATGAAAAGAAATACAATCTTGCGTTGCAGAACTTAAATGCAAAGTATTCAGATTCAAAATTGTGTCTTGCTATTAAGTGGCAAGAAAATAATGGTTGGAGTGTAATAACATATAATCAAATAAAAGGCACATATCGGATAGGACTGACAACAAATGTAAATATAATTATGCATTTATCTGAGATCCACTTAGCTGGAGATACGATGTGATGTTCCACCTTCGAACATATTCACACACTGAGCATGTTGTACGGATTTGCTACAGGCCTTTGAATAAACTAACAAATATTTTCTTATGGCTAGAAGTAAAACCTTCACACGCCTAGCTACTTTTTTTAAAAACCACACGGCTTTCACACACAAAACAAAGTAGTGTTTCCACTACCAGGTCAGTCTGGTTTCCCACAATACACTAATATTTACATTTTTCCTATTCTTTGTCTAGACTAGTCTAGACTTCAGTTATTAGAATAGGACGATTACATTAGAATTAAGTGTGTGCTTAAAGTGGGCGTACATGAATGTGTATTGGTCTGACAAACGTAATGTTGTGGCAGTACTGAAGCAGTATACATCTACGGCAGTTAATATTATAAAACGTTGAGTAGGTACGGCTTTGTTCATTAAATTATACATTTAAATGTTCACATAAATTGTACGTATACCGAAATAAACAAGACACATTCAAAAGAGGTTTGCTCAGTTTCACTTCTTTTATTACACCATTTAAATATTTTTACTTAATAGAACGATAATATTACATAAAGTTAATATAGTATAGCCCTACTATTAATATAACATATTAAAAAACAAATTTAGATTATTAGAATGATTGTCTTTAATAACTACGTTAATTTTCAAAAGCTTAACACAATTCGCATGCAATCTATAGATGTTTACTGCTTATATTTAAATTTAAATGTAGGTACGTAATCTGTGTCACTGAATATCGTCAGTAAACTAATTTTGAAAGTAGTTTTTGTATGAAAGTCCCGTTTTCATATTTAAAACAAGAAAATAACTGAACAAGATTTTGACTTGTTTAGTGTTATTTATTGATGTTTTACGTTGTTACAAACAAGCAAAATTCGTCAAATTTAAAACCGTTTGTAAAATTGCTTTTCTTGATAAACATGACCTTTACCCTGCAGAAAGTATCAGTTACAGGTCTTCTATTATCGCAATACAGACGTCCAATCTTCAAGCAAGTAAACTGCAATTATTGTTTTGCTTATTATCTTTGCTTTGCAATTATTTTCTTACACGTTCAGTTTCCCCGAAGTTATCTGACACGTATATGTGTATTTTTACCGTTGAAATTGATTGAGTCAAACCTGTCTTTGTTTACTTCGTCCTTACAGTATATCAAAACTTATCAAACGTACTTGTATCTCTGTCTCAAAAAAAGTAGTTTCCGCTCTTTTGTTTTCTCTTGCATCTTCTTTCCACCTCGACACTCATCTTCTAGTGTCCATCTATTTAGTCCTCGCCTTGCCCTCGTTTACTTCTTTCATGTCTTTCCTGACATTCGCTTCAGGGCCCGTAACAAATCAACTTCCTTACTTCGTATTATCTGTGATTGTAGATTATACTCTGATCCAAGTTTTCCATTCTCTATTTCTAACGAGGTTCAACCTTGTTTGCTTACTACACTTTCTGCAGAAACTGAATTTTTAAGCATCTATTTGTCGGCCCCATGTAAGAGAAATCTTCCAAACATTGTCATAACTAACACTTTCCGTTTTGTTCATTACGACCTCACTACGTGTTGAAACTTCTCATCTTCTGTTATTGTCACCTATGTATACCGTATTCCGTGAATGCTTTCTGTCCATCCTTCTGATGTCAATGGTAATCAGTGTTGCTTGTAGGTATGTGTATTTGTTTCTTAATCGGTTATTGCTTAGTCAGTATTTAGGTCTCCTCCTAGTTCACCCAGTATCATGTGTTGTGTCTTTTGCACGTTCATTTCTAAACTCCATTCCTCGTATTTAATCAAATGTTTTATGATACGTGAAATGTCCCACCGTTATTCTGCAAGAATAACTTAGTCATCAGCAAATAAGATACTAATTATACCGCCATTCCAATACCTGATTTTATATTACGACATGTCTTCGGCCAATGTCTGAAAACCGACATAACATAAGTTTTAAACACTGTAGCAGGTACCCTTATTGGTTGCCTCATATTGTTACGACGGTCTACTGATCGTCGTATGGTACAGTGGAAAACAAAATTCAAGACACCAATTACGTCACTAATCACTTGTCACAATTAAACAGTTTGTAATCAACAAGATAGTCTGTTACAACAAATCAAATAACAATTGTTCATACGCAATAAAAATGTCTATTAATATAAAACACAATTATACTACAATCGTACCTCACAATTATAAAACACATAACATTTCACCACAATACTCGAACCGCACTGAGATATATCGCAACTCAAACTGAACTGAACGTCTGTGAGTACTTGTATTTATACCCCCTGAGGTTCCAGAATACACCCCCCTGCAACTAGAAAACACCAGAACATAATTGGTTGCGGCCTTACATACAGCAGGCGCGGACCTGTGAGTCCTGGAACAATCTCGCAACGCATGTCGAGAATCACGTATGCCACACACAGTACAGCCGAAATCCCCTGGAACATTCGATAAACACGTAGACTGTTCTGTAATGTCGTAACACTTCCCCCTCCTTAAGGCTGTTCGTCCCGAACTGGCAAACCGTCTCTGAAGTAATACTTAGCCAGGCGATCTAGGTGACGACCTTGAACTTCCGCTGCCCTTCCTGTTCAATCAGATAAACAACATCGCTGTTGATTCTTTTTTTCACACTGTAGGGTCCTTCCCCGTTAGTCTGAAGCTTAGGTGAGCGACCACGACGGGACTTTGGGTTGAACAACCAGACCTGATCTCCTTCTTGCAAACCCACACTATTGCCGCGAATGTTATACCGAGTTTTCATATTATTATCACTGGCGATCTTCAGCTGTCTCCTTATCAAGCCATTAGTTTTTCGCAGTTGGTTTTCTAATTGCGAGGAATAGTTCTGAGGCTCTTGTGACTGAGTCTCAGGTGATCCGAACATCAAGTCCCCAGGAAGACGAAACCCCCGCCCAAACACCAATTTTGCTGGAGTCATGCCGGTTGTGTCGTGTACTGGTGACCTATACGCCATGAGGAATAGTGGTATACGTTGGTCCCAGTCTGCTTGATTCTCGTCAACAACCATCAAAAAATGCTGCTCAAGTGTCCTATTGAATCTCTCAACCATCCCGTACGACTGAGGATGTAGAGGTGTTGTCCTGGTCTTTCGAATTCCTAGTAGCGGGCATAATACTTTGAACACTACTGATTCGAAATTTCTCCCTTGATCCGTATGGATTTCCATAGGGGCTCCATAGCGGCAACAGAAGTTGTTAACTAACTCCCTTGCCACAGTGGTAACCTCTTGATTTACCACACTGCATAGGCTTCCACATACTTAGTAAAGTAGTCACCTACAACCATGATGTATCGGTTTCCATCGTCAGTAACTGGGAATGGTCCGGCAATGTCTATGGCAATTCTCTCAAAAGGCAGTCCAACGTTATACTGTCTCATCTTTCCCCTGCTTTTGGTTTGTGGGCCCTTGCTTGCAGGATATATTTCACAAGTCCGAACCCATTCCTCTACGTCGTGGCAAAGATGAAGCCAATAGAATAGCTTCCGTATTTTGTCAAGGGTTTTGTTAACGCCAAGATGGCCTCCAGACGTTCCATCATGCATCTCCTTCAAAGCAGACTGCGCTTTACTTTGGGGAACTATCAACTGCATGACCACGTCTCGTCCATCTGCACTTTCCCAAGCCTTTTTCAGCAATCCGTTCTTTAAGGTAAGGGATTCCCATTGTGCCCAGTAGCCCTTCAGCACTTCGGAACCATAGCAGATATCTTGTCAATCCGGGTGGCAACCTTCCTCTTTTTCTATCAAAATCGGTCCAATGTCTTCATCAGTCATCTGTTCTTGTCGACAATCTTGTGTCGTCTAGCCGTCTTCCAGAAAATCTACAGTGATAGCTTAAACATGTTCGCTGGCGTTTTGTTCTTCTTTTCTGTCCCAATGTCGGCAGTCTTCCAGGCACGGTCTTCGTGATAAGCCATCCGCATTACCACGCACGCACCCCCGTCGTTGTTGTACCTTGAAGTTGTACTCTTGCAGACGTTCGAGCCACCTTGCCAACTGCCTTACCCATTTTTAAGTCTCAAGAGCCATACAAGCACTGCGTGGTCGGTGCGTAGTGAAAACTCTCTCCCATAGAGGTATTTATGGAAGTGCTCCAAAGCTCGGACGATTGCCAGCAACTCTCTCCCTGTAACGCAATAATTTCTCTCTTGTTTAGAAAGCGTCTTGCTGTAATACTACATTGCTATTACTCGTTCTTCACTGTTTTGCACTTGAGACAAAACTGCTCCTAGACCTTGCGTCTGTGTCTACGATGTACTTTCCTTCGGAAGCTGGGAAAGCGAAAATTGGCTGGGAACGTAATGCAATTTTCAAAGTCCTAAATGCTTGATCACATTCTCTCGACCACTGGAAATTTCGTTTATTTTCCGTTTAGCAATTGTAGCAAAGCCTTTCACAAAACGTCTGTAATATGAGCATAACCCCAGGAAACTCCGAACTTCGAGTATATTTTTCGAAACTGGCCAGTCTCTTAAGGTGTATACTTTATTAGGATCCATGCTAACACCCTCTGCCGAAACCAGATGGCCCAGATAATGTACTTCCTTCTGGAATAGAGAACACTTCTTCGGGCTCAGCTTCAGTTGGGCACGGTGAATTCTAGTTAGAACCTCCTTAAAGTTTTCGAAATGGTCTTTGAATGTCTTCCCGATCTCTGTGACATCGTCTAAGTAAACAAGGCAAGTTTTGCATGTCAGGCCTCGGAGTACCAGATCCATCAATCTTTTGAATGTTGCCGGTGTATTACAGAGTCCAAACGCCATGACGTTAAATTGGAATAAGCCACTTGGAGTCGATAAATCGGTCTTGCCTTGTCTTCTTGATGAAGACCCACTTGCCAATATCCACTCTTCAGGTCCAATGTGGAAAACCACTGAGCTCCGGACAACGTGTCGAGTGTATCGTCAACGCGAGGTAACGGATAGCAATCTTTCTTTGTCACGTCATTCAGCCTCCGATAGTCTACGCAAAAATTATATGCCACCATCCTTCTTCGCTACCAGCACTACCGGAGAAGACTAAGCACTTGACGAAGGCTTGATTACTCCCTCTGTCAATATGTCCTGTACCAACCGAGACATTTCCTCTTGCTTAGATAATGGAGGCCTTCTCGGAAGTTGGCGTATCGGTGTTGTGTCCCCGGTATTCATGCGATGTTGTACAAGAGATGTTCTTACCAGTGACTGTCCCCGAACTGCAAAACAATCTTTGAATTCATGTAAAAACTGTCTGAGTTCTTTTACCTCACCACTTGAGAGGTCGTTAGAAGATCTGTTCAATAATTCCTGCAGTTTCTCTGGTAATTTGGAAGTATGGGAAGAAGTACCGGAATCTTCGTTGCGTCATTCCGGCTACCCAGCCCACAGGAGTCAATTTGCCTAGGAGCGTATTGCCTTGTAAAGTGACAACTTGATCCAAAATATTTGCTACTTTAATAGGTACACTTCCGGTTTCGTCATGTTTTACTAAGTTTCTGGCAATGAGTATGCCCGGTGTACTGACTACCTGGGGTTCGAATATAGAGCACTGGTGGCCCCTAGTATCTACCTGGTTCTAACCATGACGATCTTTTAGAGTTTGGTGGAACAGTTACGGCCACTTGGTTTACGACCTCCATCGATTTTTCTGATGTAGTCATTGTGGAGAGCATTAGCCTACCTCTTCTTCTCCGATTCTCAGGACATTGTTTTTGAAGTCGACTATAAATCCGTATACGTTCATAACGTCCACACCAAGAATTGCTTCATCCACAATGTCTGCAACGAGTACTTGATGATCAAACTCAAATCAACCGAGGCGTAGGTATATCTTCACTTTTCCAAACACTTTTACTGGCCGTCTAGTAGCTGTTCGCAAGCTGCAAGGGCGCCACATTGGCTTGAGATCATTCACCACGTCCCCGTCGCGTCGGGCGTGGAGACTGTTGCGCCTGTGTCAGGTGTAATCGAGGTTGGCCTTTCTTGACCGAATCCGGTAACCACCAAACTCCCGCTGTTTTTCTGAAGTGTAGACATTGCGTATTGTCTAGGGGCTTCGTTCCTCCAGTTAGTCAGCACACGACCCATTGTACCGACTACTGCTTGTTTCCCTGCTGCTGAACTCTAACCCGACAATCTCGTTGTAGATGTCTAGGTTTCCAACATCTATAACACTTCGGTCTTCCATTCTTTCTTACTTCATTCTGTGGCGCCGACCGTCGAGTCACAGTTCCTTGTACTTCTTCCTCATCGTCTGTGCCGTCGCGATCTTTTAGCGCGCGCACTTTATGACTTGTCCAACCAGACGCTGATTTGGAGGCCTCAAATTGCAAAGCATGTACCAGAGCGTCCGCACTGTTCTGGTGTCTTGCCATTCGTAACACTTGCTGTAGTTCGTTATCTCGGACACCATCAGTAAATGTCAGCATCGCAAAATTCGATCGAAAATCTTCTGGCGCTTTGGGATAGGCCAGTCTAATTAGTATGTCGATAGTTGCTTCAAACTCTTGTAGGCTCTCCCCGGAATGCTGTCGCCTTGCTCTCAACTGGGTGCAGTACACATCTCGCAAATGTTTATCACCAAACCGTAATTCCAAAGCTTTTATCAGATCGGCATAGGTGTTCTGGCTGTCAAGTGGCACTTTCTGTAGTAAATCTGCTGCAGCTCCTTTTAATGCGAGAACGAGTGAAATGGCCTTGTCTTTCTCTGTCCAATTATTTGCGCATGCAGCAGCTTCAAATTTACGGAGGTTCGTTGCCCAGTGACTGCTTCCGTCAAAGGTTGGAGCCTTGACATGAACTGTCCCAACCGTACACAAGGTGATTTCTCTATTGTCTTTTCTGTCTTTATCATCGGTACACTCTGTTCAAAAGTTTGTTTTGGTTGTATCTTCATGAACTACTCGACTTCATTTTTAATCTGCTCTTTTATATTTGTAATCATGTCTTCTATTTTTGTTGACATCGCCTTTTCCACACTCGTGAAAGATTTTTCTACTTCAGCTATTTTATTAGACACCCATTCTTCAACTTTCGAGACAGATTTTTCTACTTCAGCTATTTTTAATCTCATTGATTCTTGTACCTTTGATATTTTAGTATTTTGTTTTTTAAGTTCACCTCGTAGGAGACCCAATTCTGCGGTTCTATGTTCTTGCATCTGTTTCTGCTCCTGTATTAATGCTTTGATGTCTTTTATTTCACGCTTCCCGTTCCTCTGGCTCCTGTCGTCGTCGTCCCTCTGTCTCTAGCAGGGGGTTTTCTGTCTCGCTTCCGCTTTCTCGTCTTGTCGTTATTCTGCTTCTTCCGCCTCCCGTCTGCGTTTCTCATTCTGTCGTTTTCTGGTTCTTCTCTTTCTTGTCTTCGTTCTTCTTTTTTTGTCGTCTTTCTGCTTCTTCCTGTGTCCGCCGCTGCAGCGTTTGGAAAGCTTCCATCATCTGACTGCGATCCATGTTTACAGATTAATTACTAATTTACACTAGCCTTTTAAAAAGTTTCCACTGTTTCCACTGTTAACTATTCTATCCCACTTCTGACACCACTGTTACGACGGTCTACTGATCGTCGTATGGTACAGTGGAAAACAAAGTACAAGATACCAATTACGTCACTAATCACCAGCTTTAATTGTCACGATTAAACCGTTTGTAATCAACAAGATAGTCTGTTACAACAAATCAAATAACAATTGTTCACACGCAATAAAAATGCCCACTATTATAAAACACAATTATATTACAGCCGTACCCCACAATTATAAAACACTTCATCATAATACTCGAACCGCACTGAGATATATCGCAACTCAAACTGAACTGAAAGTCTCTGCGTACTTGTATTTGTACCCCGCTGGGGTGTGCCGGAGTTTGCACAAGCCGGCGTTCGAGGAAATGCAATCCTAGTTTTTTTTCCTGATTCGGATAAGTGTCGAAGTATTAGTTGGCAAGCGCAATTTCGGTGGCACTGTTTCGACTGTGAACGCGATCTAGCGGCCGGGTTCGAGTTGCGTTTCCGGGCACATTGCGAGAGCCAGTCACTCCAACGCTCTCAGTACGAAAACATCTGGCCGCCTTTCATCGGTAGCAGTCCTTTTTTGTGTGTAGTCTTCCTCATCTTTATGGCAGGCTAATTTCTTAAGACTCACCGGTAAGTGTATTATATACATATACACAATAATTTGGTTGTAAGAAAATTTAAATTCAAAACTTATTCAATCCAGACGCGAACATGTACAAGGCACGTGGTGTCGATCAGATGTGTGTGAGTACGGTGAGATATTTAATTAAAGTTGTTTTATTTGAATACCGTCTGTAATTGTATTAACTATTGTTCATTCAGCCTGGTATAAAGACGTAACCGAATTAAGTAATTTAGTGAAAACTGTATCTTGTTAACCATGTATGAACTTACATGGGAAACCGGAAGTGTGGATGTACTTTGAGTAAATCATTTAATTGTAAACTTTAAGACCGCCCTAGATGAAGTACTGTGTATCTATTAATTGTCTGTAGCTGATGGGCCTTTAATGTATTAGTTATTTGCAAAAATTGTGATTGAATGTAACGCCACGTGGCCAGGGGGCTGGAAGCATGTCAAGATATGTTGAGGCGGGTCGACGCCGGAGTGCATTCCTCATTACTGTGCTTGGTTATGAGTGAATGATTATCATTTATTAACATATAACTTAAATACAAAATTTAAAATTTTTTTAAGCATTATTTTGATTTGGTTGGGAACGCTAGTTCGGGTGTTTGGTATACATGACAAGTGTGCAAGCTTTAGTGGACAGTACATTAATTATTTTGAATATATAGGGTTCTCGCCCAAGAATGGAGATCTGACCACAGCTTGGTGTGCTGCCACCGTCACCAGCTATGAACCACTGAAGCTGCGTCTGTAACCGAGGACGGAGGACTAGCTGTCACCAACATGATGGAATCGCCCGCTTCATATGAGGTGATATAAACTCATTTTTATTTTATCCTGGCCCGCGGAACATTCCATGTGAGGTGTTTGTGCTATAACAGTTTAACTTTATTCAGCGACATGGTTAAATCGAGGGTGTGTCGGCAAGACAATTTCAATGTAAATTAAACTTGATAATACAGTACAACCACTGCAATTGTAAGCTGACCTGTGGGAGGGTACCAGAGCTGTTTTCGTATGTATTATGGGTGCAGAAGTTGTAAGGGAAAATTTGTTCTAAATTAAGTATAAAGGTATGATATTCTTGATTCCGAACCGGCTGGTTCGGATGTCTTTCTTAGATTATTACTGGGGTTTCACATTAATTATTTTTCCTGTATGCAAGGGCTGGGGGTTTTTGTTTTTATTCTGTTTCCGGGTGTTATTTTATAAATGGGTTTTCTTCTCACAAGGTAGGCACCTGTTGGTGCCATTTCGTGCAGGTTTTCTACGGGTCATATTTTGTCAGGTCAGGCCTGTTCTGGTACACTCCTACAGCCGCACGTATACAGCATGTTTTTTATTTTATATATGCACAGATGGCTGAAATTAACTTTTTCTATTTCTTTAAGGTCTATATATTTAATATTTTGAGATTATCAAATTTTACATGGAATGAAATATACAGGCGGTACTTGTATTTTTGTAACTTCGATTTTCTGGCCATTATATGCTAAACCTGTTTTGTTAATTTTTGGCTATTATCAAATCCTTATGGTTAAATAATGACTAGGTATATAATTAAATGAATGAATAATTTCTAAACATTTAACATTCTTATGACAGATTTTTAGAAGGGTTCTGTGCATTATATAGATCAACAAGTTTCACATTTTGCTTATCATTGTAGCAAGCTTTACTTATCATTATATTTTCTTTAATTACCAGCCATTACAAATGTTTTCTCAATTTATAATGTATATTTGTATCTGACAAGGAATTGTTACATTTCGTAGTTAATTATGCGGGCTGCCCGACATTATAAAAACGTATAAGGGCAGACCCCCCCGTCTTGGTCGATGACATTCTTTCCATTTATTTACTAGATATTGGCGGGTCAGTTATTAGATGTTTCTATATCACGGGGCGATAAAGGAATAAGATACAGGCGGGCCGTGGGGCGTTTGACTATGATGGCATATGAGTTGTAACTGTGATTTTGTGAAAATTAATTGTGATGTCAGAGGCTGTTATGTGTTCTAGAGAGCGAGTGATAAATACATACATAAAAGTACCTTTTTATAATGTCGAGATTAAAAAAAAAAAAAGAAAATAAAAAAAAATTTTGTTGAGTTATGATCATGATCAGTTCAGTTTGAAGGGATATATATATATATATATATATATATATATATAAATAAATGTATTATGTTTGACTTTTATGTTTGTTATTGATGTGTTATAAACAGGGGCTATATATGTATGCTTATGTGATTTTGGACATTACGGAGTTTTGGAATTGTGATACATGTAATTTTACTCAATAAATGCTGTTATTGTTGGTTACCAGAGAGTTTAATTGCAAGTCCCGTCTCACTGGACCCAGCGCATTTTTTGCTTCTCTAGGCCTTCTGCCTAGTTTTAAATATCTAGTGGCCCCTCTTAAAAAAAAAAAAAAGTATTAAAAAATAAAGAGGGGTTACAAGGGTTCCAGAACATTCGTTAACTGCGCGTCAAGAATGCAACTATAAAACACCAGAACATAATTGGTTGCGGCCTTACATACAGCAGGCGCGGACCTGTGAGTCATGGAACAATCTCGCAACGCATGTCGAGAATCACGTATGCCACACACATTACAGCCGGATTCCCCTGGAACATTCGAAAAGCACGTAGACTATTTTGTAATGTCGTAACAATATTATTACGCTCTTAAAAAGGAATTGGTGTGCTCATAAGATAAAACAAAATAAAAGTTTTACTTCTTCTACATAACTTATACTATCTGTTGAGTGAATCGGAACAAAACTGTATCAGTGCATATACTATATCAAAACTATATGAGTCACTACCGTGACGAATATAGAAGTCCTGACCTTCGCGTCGCCGTTTTGTATACGCTTTATTTTACAAATGAAGCTACGAAACTTTAACCAAAACATGACATAACGTCTCCAATACACCAGCGAAACAATACACTGAACCACTTGTTAATTTTAAACCTGAACCTCGAGAAAGTAACAAAAATTCTGGAGCCTTTGTACACATCAACAAAATGAATTTATACTCTCTGTATCCCTGTCTCTTTGTCTATCTGACTGTCTATGTGACTATCTGTTTCCGTATGCCTAAACTGAAGTATTGTGTTTCATCTGAACTAAACAAAAAAATAACAGGACAGTACGCGGTAAGACAGTGTCAAAATCAATGAGTTGTAACTGCGTCGGCTCTGCTTATTCATCTCCTATCACAGACCGCACTACTGATGCTTGCGAATTGCTTGTCAGTTTTAACGTGTTAATCTCGTAGTGGGGTAGTGCGATCTGCATGCTTTGTAAAATAGTTGCATGTTGTCTGTTGTAAATAACTTAGAAGAGTAGAGTATTACGATAATGTAAAAAAAAAGCAAAAGAATTTCGACGAGACCGAAACATCAAAGCAAGATAATGTTTTTAGCCTTTTGAAACGTATATTGTGGATTACGTTTGGTAGATTACGTAAATCATTTCCAAACCACAGACGATCACAAACAGAGCATGTAAAACCAAATGTGTTATCACTAAAACGTTTGCTAAACTCAATGTTAGCAGCGATTATTTCTGTTATGATGCGTTTACATATCAAATTTCTAGACTGTGGGGAATCGAAAGTGTGGAAACGTTACATTTTTCGATGACGTTACATTTTTGTGGAATGACCCCCAGCCTAAAAACATTATCATGTTAAAAGATATGCAAGTGGTAGTGAGAAACGGAAAAAAGAGAGGAGAGTGCTAAACTCCTGAAAATAGCTGATTATTTTTCTTCGGTTAAAACTCGAGTCGAAATCTCTGAAAAAAACTAAAAATGTTAGTTCGAAAAATGGATCACCATAACAACCTGATCAAGAAGCATGGAGTTCAAACAATGTCTAGAAAATTGTTGAATTTAAATACTATGTATTAAAAATGCTGTAAAAGCGTTGTGCAAATCGATGTGGTTTCAATTTTGAGTGTATCGTGGGTTCATACAAGGGATACACAGAAAACGTTAAAGAAATAAACAATCAGGTTAAAAGATTTATTATGGAAAATGGGCACTGTAAGCCTAAAGGTTTGGTTGATAGAGGCTTTAATGGAAGAAGTTTATCAGAAAGTGTTATACAACTTCAAAATCGGAACTAAAAAACGAAGGAGCGTAGTTACGTTATTCATATTTTCTTAAGAAGGCATACTTTAACCACGCTGGCTTTTTGGAGACAGAACGTCAACAAATTTGCAGAACTTTTGGATAGATTGTTATTGTGACTTAAAACACGTAAATGAAGCAATAACTAACCACGAAGCGTCAAAAACACACTTGGATTCCTGCCTTGTCTACGAACAATGCACTGAATCTTGCAACGTGCAATTTACGTTTTTCAGAACACAGAGTAACGATTGGTAGTGAGGAAGGTAGCAGTAGAAATTTAATTTCATTGTAGACTTGTTAGCTAACTATGATCTAGTGGTACAAGAAGAACTGAATAAACCTAAGGGACTGATTAAGTATATGAGTCCAAGTATAGAGAATGAACTTATTAACCTATTGTTTTTAAAATTGAAAAGCAGAAAATTTTTAAGCCTGATTTTTAAAATAACTATTGTCATTATAGGTCTTTTTATTAAAAATTTTCTGATATAAGTCCCATATCATGACAATATTTAAATTAACCTGTTTTATTATGTATATCCCGTAAAATAATTAGGTACCCACGTCAAAGCATCGTTCGAACCACTTCACAGCTCTTAAAATTGTTTCATAACCCTAAAAATACTTGAAACTAACGTTTTTAACAATGTTCCTTATCAACTAATAAGGTTATAAACTTGCAATCTCTACTTATTCACACGGTGTCTTTATATGCTATCATATGCTTTTACTTTCTATTACATTACATATGCACTTAGAATGTCCATTGCAATACACGTAGTTCAAAATATTCTAGCTTTACAAGAACAAATAAGTGTGCTAATATGTTTACTTGTTTTCCTCTTACTTAATAAATAAACATATTCCATATTTTGTCATTTAGTAAATTTTGAAAGAAACAGCTTTTATTTCAAAAACGAATAATTTTATTTTTGTTCGTCATAATTTGATAATTGAATATATTTGGCTAAACTTGTCAATTCATTTTTTAAAACTTTAAAGTAGCAAATTCAATTTGTTAAACTTTAAAAGTTATCTAAGTTACTACATTATACAAGAAATGACAACTTTATTATACAAGATGGTCTCCTAGCTTTCTTACGCTAAAGCGCCGCGAGTCTGTACTATTAATAAACAAATAGATTATTAATAGCATTGCCGTAGGAAAAACGCAACATGGAAATATCATCTACACCCCGGAGCACAGCTGGTGTTAAATCCTAACCGAATACATGCACTATCTGTAAACATAAATTGCTCGCTACACTCAACGCACCAGCTATCTCTGGCCTTCGAGTGTGCCCCTCACACTGCCTTAGGCCTACTACCCCGATCACTGACATGACTCATTCTGTCTCACAACTGCTTTTCTGATTTTATCCATCAGATTCTCTCTGTTTATGTCTCCCTGCCTCTCACCATCTTTATCTTTATTTTTCTCTGTCTTCTCGATTGTGTGTTTTCTTATTACTCTCTCCATCTCTTATGTTCCCTTTTGTTCTGATCTGTTTTGTTTTATTTATTTCTATTTATCTGTGTCGCTTTCTTATCGTCAACACCGACTTGTTCCTTACCACATGTGATTCATGAAATGTAGTACAATATTATATTATAAAATTACTCCAAACAATGTATGAGTTGTCCGCCAAGGTGCCTTTGTAAGTCTGTATGTGTGTGTGTTCATGCACACAGTCAGGCACGAACTTGCATTTTTCTTTTTCCTTATATGCTGTATTATTTAATAAGTTATCGTATTCATCCTGTGTGAAAGTTGAGGTCATGCCAATACGATAAGAAGAAACGTTACTTTTAACGACTACTTACCAGCAAGTAGTAAACTCTTGATGGTTTAACTAATTCATAATCTGGATAACGTGTGCTATTTTTGGTGATCCCCCTTATTATTTTCCAGTATTTTCAGATGAGGAGGTCAAGTAACTTCTGTGACACTATAAGAAAAATTATACACGTATGTCTATATGTACATACAAATAAAATGTTGTATTGATGTAAACACACACACATATATATATATGTATACTTATATTTGGATTTGTATAATTGATCAGGTAAAAATTAAAACTTCAATTATGTGTGTACTTATTTACATGCAGGGAGAGACAGAAAGACATAGAGACAAAGAGGAGAGTGTGACAAAGATTAAGTGTTATTCGTTGCCATATAAAAACACGCAAGACTTCTATTTTCTTTCTCAGGAATAAATTATGACACCAACATAACAATTTCATTTATTCGTTACAGAGTTACAAATGTTCCTACTTGGAAGAAACTATTACGTCCACTAATAAAAGTTTACCCTTTCCTTAAAAAATGATCACAACTTTTAGCTGTATTATTTCGAGACTTTCTATAATATTTCATTAAGAAATAACAGTATTTTCTCTCAAATATAAGGAAAAAGAAGTTTATTAATGTAAATTTTAATTTACTGTTATTAATTTACTGAAGAGTAACGCTGTGTTGTTTTACAGGTTTTTATAAAACCAAACATAGTAGGTCAAGTAACATTTTTCATCACAACAAATGAAGAAGACTACAACAGGGGAAGCCGACATTTCTGGCTGACGACAACAATAGACCATGGCTTAACACTCCTAACCGAAAAAAAAGCGGAGATTAAACTTCTGATTTTGGTTATAATAATGACTCCTTTCTGTATTACCGACATAGTTAGAGAGGAGGTTTGGCTGCTAAGCAAGACTTTCAGCATACAAGGATGACAGTGAGGCCAGCACGATGCTAGGACGTTCATTCGTTATTACACATAATGTTATCCTAATGATTGTTTCTACAGCCTGGGACGACATGAAATCCAAAAAACACATATTGATTTAAGAATTAAAGAACCAAATTTTTAATTTTTTTTTGGATTGTTGTATAAACTATTTAAAATATTGGTGAGTCCAAAAAATTAAAGATATCTAAGTTAGAATTGATTATTAATGTTAAATACATGTAAACTAGATTTCTTTGCAGACTGTAGTGAAGTTATGAATGTATAATTTAATCTGAACTTGCTAAAACTGAGCACACTGTTCTACATGTACGGAGTAAGGGTCGCTCCGCGCAACAGCACATTATCACGTAACTGCTGTCATGTTTCCGCTGAATCAGTTCTGTGCCGCGTTTTGGAAAACGCGGCGATGTTCCTATATATATATAATGCATTATTAAAATTTACGTATTTGACGACGCGAGGGAATTGTCCTTTGATACGCTCAATCGGACTTTGTCATGGGGATCTACCCCTCCGCCGGCCGACTCGCGCGCGCCCTATCTCTGTTACGTACAGTTTTTTCAAGAGCTGGTTTGCTCAGTCAAACTTCTGCTCTCGGCGCTTCACTTTCTAGTCCCCAGCTGACAGAGTAGATTGAACAGTTTTTCGTCTTCCAACTACTTCTATGGATAGGTAGAAGCCTACGTGACCTCCGGTAAGTCTATTAAAATATATACATTATTTATTTATAAAAACAAATTGCTTTTAATTGATATTAAAGTGGATGCGTTACGATATATATTGCAGCGAGTCCTTAGCACGTGGCGATTATCAGGTTAAAATTTGTTTTAGGTATGTTTGATCTCAACCCTGGTTAATTTATTGTAACAGTAATGATATAATTATGTTTTGTATTAAGCTATTATTGATCCTACTAAATTAACTAAACCAAGATGGGGCGTAAGTCAGTAATTTTCTGAAATCCGTGTACATCACGGACTTGTTAAAAGTTGCTAATTCCTGTAAGTGCGTCATGAAAACTTTTGCATAACTGTTATTTAAAATTATCATTATTATGGAGTGACTATATTTGGACATATTATATATTAAAATATTTAATGGGGTTATTTTTGAAGCGATTTACTACATTCAATGGGATTCTTTACTTAGTCAATTTTCGGAGTTTATAAACTGGACAGGCCATGCAATGTCAGCGGGTGAATGTGGTAGTGTGTGTCTTATGAACTTATGAGTAATCCCAGATATAATTGTGCAGGGTTTCTGATGTAGACGGAAATCTGCCCCGCTCCGGAAGGACGGCCGAACAACTGCCTCAGATGCTGTAATTTCAAACACCTTCGTCAGCTGTGTCAGCCGGAAGGATGGACTAGATACACCCAACGGAACCCTCAGACTCCACGCTAATAACCAGGTGAAATTTAACCATGTTAACCTAAATCTTGTGGCCGATAAACTCTTTGAGACTCTCATGTAGACGCTCCAGTTTGGACAGTTATTTCCGGACAATGGGTGGCATATATTATTTGTAATTTGTAAGGCTTACGCCTCCTCTATCACTGTTATGTCTATCTCGTTCTGAGAGTGTAAACTCGGCCAGGGTCACGCACCACCCGGGTCGAGGGAAGTTCGGTAAATAGGGTTGAATCTAAATCTGTTTCTGTTTTAAGCATGCCTGGACAGATGTTTCTGTCCACGTTGGGATATTTATGTTTAATAGATCTTTTGGTTAATGTGGGCTCATGTATTTTATTATTCATTAATGATCTGGGAGATGTTTTAACCCGTGGTCGACTCCCGTAGGAGCCGTCCACTGCAGGTCTGTATGTGTCAGATCTTGCTAGATCTCGCCCGATGCCTGACCCGGCCGGTAGTTAAGTTTTTTTGGAACACTGTGAGCTGGTTTTAATACCTTCATGACTTATATTCCGTTTTACAAAATTCTGTTCCACTGTTTAGCTAATTTGTACACTTTAAATTTTACCATTGTCACAGTTTGTATTTTACCATAGTAAATTTTGTAACGTTAATTTTTATTGCTCACTATACCAATTAATTAACCATTAAACAACACAAGATTAATCAGTATCAGTTATCAATATTCATGGTGGTCACGTTCCACTACTTTTACAAATTCTGTTTTGAAAGTAAAAAGGAAATATAACATGCAGTTAGGCAACCAGACATCCATGTTAACCTTGTGATGCCACTCTTCATTATTGTCATTGACGTGATTCAATTTGATAATTAAACATCGGCATGGGATTTGTGCGCAAACCGCAGGGCTTACATAGAACATTCAGTTACTACTTATCTAATTAAAATTTGGGGCATGTCTGCTCCACTCCTTGGGACATTTTAATTGAGGTTTTGGGGGTTTAGTCACCTATTAATTGAACATTCAGGGGGGGCCGGATACTTGGTCAGAATAAGGGGGTTAAGGGTGTTTCAACAAGAAACTTATATACGCTGATAACCGGGGTGAATATGTGATGTGTTACTTATCTGTAAATGTTTGTTGAGGTTAATTATATGTGTGTGTTGTTTTATATGATTGTTACATTGTTATATTGATTATGCATGTGTATATTTCTATATATTTGTGTCTTGTTATGAAATGTGATTACTGGCAGGTCGAGATTGTGTGCCATTTTACAATTGTATTATTATCATTTATGTAACATGCAACGATTTACTAGTCAATGATTATTCAGATATTTAATTCTCATTCAATACTTATCGATGTTAATAGTTTATTTTTTCATTGTTCAACTTTTGGCAATGCACATATTAATGGAATTATATTTAAAAATAAAAAGACTTAATTATCTAGCCTTAAGGGCTCATATGTTGTACAAGCAGGGCACAATAAATATTGTTGTTGTTATCTCAAGATCAGTGTTTCAATTGCAAGTCCCATCATACTGGACCCAGCACAATTTTGGCTTCTCTAGGCTCTAGCCTAGTTCTAAATAACTTGTGGCCTCTCTTTCAAAAAAAATTAAATAAGGAAATAGAAAATTAAAAATAAATAAAAATAAATAAAAGCATAAAAAGGAAGAGGGGTTACAGTTCCAACCATTCTCTAACCAGGTAACTAGAAATTATTTAAATTTTGCTACTGGCGAACGTTAAATCAACACATCTGCGGTTGCCTGACTTCATGAAAACATGGGCCTACTTTCTTGTAAACCAAATTACTATATAAGTTACAATTTTCCGGTATTATCAGACAATTACCTGATCGTTATGATGATCATGATCATGATCATGATAATACTTGGCATCTGATGCTAGTCGCAAACCTTCCCATGAATTTCATATTCGTGTAATTTTTATTCTATTCGCCATTTGGGGGTAATTCTCTAAAATACACTGTCAAGCCTATCGACGCGACGGTTCTCTGTGCTACGGTTGTTAACAGTCCTAAGTGTCCATCAATCATATTTTCGGTACGCGCCTTCCCCAACTATATTTACAATTAAGCCAACTGAATTGGCAAGGAAAGAATGGTTCCAAACTTACGTTTTACGCCCTTCACAACATGTAGAATCGACTACGGATCAACGCAACCTACTACGAGATGGTACTGTTCTGTGACAAAGGTATGCAACGGGATAACATGTAGCTTCACGTCGCGATTCCTGGTTGAAACAGAGTCGTCAGTTATTAACTAATGCCTGTGTATTTTTATATGCTCTGACACCGCTCCTGCCACGAAGACTCTGATTCGTGGTTTTGTTTTCTAAAGTGACACCGAGAACAGATCTTTCGTACCTTTCAGCATACCTGAAGCATAGACACTGCTATATTGTAGTTGAGATTAATGAACTATGGCTCCATTAATAGTTGTTTCAAGTTGGGTTAAGCTGTTTATCATGTATTAACAATTTTTAATTCTATTAGACATTAGAGTACCCAGCGCATATGGTAACTCATGTCTCAAACAGATGCTCACTATGTTTAGTAGTAGATCATACGTATGTACAGTATACTATGGTGAATATTTTAAAAAAGGGAAGTGTATAAATAATTAAATATTTATACATATTCATTTTACTTAACATTTGGGAATTGGCAAAAATAATCGAATTTCCATAAATATTAACAACGTAGAACAATACATGGTTCCTACTGGGAAATAGGGAAAATGAATTGTTAGCAAAGAAATGTAGGGTAATTTTAATATAATATAGTTTTGTTGCTATAAGTACCAAAATTTGTTAACTTTAGAATTAAAATTTTAATATGCTGCCTTTTTAGTAGTTTTAAGATAATATTTTTGTTTATTTTATAATTATAAGAACTAGTGTGTCGTTGCAAAGGTATTGCCCCGGCGAGTTTATATTATCGCGCCGTGACATCGTCGCAGAAGACAGCCAAAGTCGAAATTATCTACGTAAATGCCGCGCTGGCGAACAGTAACGAGATTCAAGGCGCTGCTACTGTCTCGCGGCAATGTTATAGAGAGGGCGGTTAATCATCTGATTGACCGATTGCTACAGGCTATTTTTCCGTGGCCTCGTGTTTTAAGGAAACCATGTCTTTCTCTCATTTTCTTCTCGATCCTCCCACTGAGAACTTCGAGGTCTGGCGGCGTGGCAAGCAAGGAATTCTTCTACTAATGTGGTTTTGTAATTTATAAAGTGTCTTAGGGTTCTCGCACAAGCCAAAAGGGGGGTGAATGATCTGATTATGACAACTACAACCGTCACATCGTCAGACCTGGACACTAGAACACTCCCTCATCGCCGTCAAGCTTAGAGATGCTCCTCAACATCAAAAGACAGCTAGATAGAAGGAAACGAACCGGAGTCCGGAACTAACCATCAACCTCACCTACCTTTCTTCACAGGATCTAACGGGTATTGCCAAACCTCCAAAGTGCAGGTGGGCCGCTTCCGTTTATAAAATCTAGACCTCAACACCACACCGGTTTTCATTTCACAAAGAAAAGCATACATCAGAACAGTATTTGCATATTCTGATGAATTAAAATTAGAACAAGTTCTGTGGATATATATTGTAACGCAACAGAAATGCGGTCCTCGACGTTACATAAATAAAAATATTAGAAATATAATAGGGAAATAAATATTTAAATCCTATACTAATACAAGGGTCAAATAAATACATTTATCATTGTATAAAAATGAATAAGGATGCAAGGTAGTAATAGCAATAAAAAATAAACATGTAATATAGACAATAGTAAGAAATCAATGTTCAGTGAAAAGTAAATAAATCAAAAATACTGATAAGAATTATAAGGAAGAAACTAATATCGAATATCGAAAAAGTAAATGACGGTGAAAATAGATAAAAATGAGTCAATAATATACATTACTAGTTAATCGAAAGTAATGATTCTGAATTGTATAATGTTATGTTGTTACCATAAATATTATGTTAAAGTTTGTGTTAGATTATGAAGCTTACTTGTTGATGTAATATCAAATAATGAAGCAACATGTATTATTTCTTTACTGTTGTAGAAAGTTGAGGGAAATCAGTTAATTAGTATTCATTAATTTCAATTTTTCTTATGTGTGATCCATAGGTCAAGATAGAGTTGTTGTTAAATATAATAAGGATAATTATTTGTGTACATGTACATAGTTAAGGTTTGATTATGTTTGTAAACTTATATAAAAAGGCTATAGTTGTTAACAAGTTATATTCAAAAGTAGATCCAAATATAATAAAAGGCCTAACAGCCAATAACACTATATAACAACTCAGAATAGAAAGGTTAGGTAAAGAAGTTAATAATAATTAATGAATATAATTCAAGGAGTTAGAAAAACCCTATAATAATTAATAATAAATAATAAACAAACTCAATATAAACAAATTATGATAATGCCATAGTGCAATGATATCGATTGATAACGTTTGATATCGGATAAATAATAATTATGAAAAGAAACAGACTAAGATTGAAAAACCAGCAGAATATATATAGAAATTAGTAAATAAGCTATAAATAATGTTATATTTTGATATAATGGAAGTTTAATAAGGAATTATTTTGATGAGTGGAAGAATAATATATGAAATTATCACTATATAACAAAACATTGAAAAAGAATAAAAAAAAATTTGTTGCTAGGAACAACAAAAAATTAATATAAGTTGTTGATTTTGATTATTGCAATTTATGATCTGAACATGGTGAGATTAAACCCAGAGAAATGGTTAATAAAACTAATTTAATCTAAATTATTTAAATACAGTAATAGTCACCATATATGAATAACTAATTGTCATAATTAGGCCAGCAAACATTAACCAAATTGTATAATGGTATCATACAAACGATAATAAGTAATTGAATTCCGAAAAGGAATGACTTGGATTGTCCAATATCAGATCAAGAACAAATGATAATTTAATGAAATAATAAGACTATATAAAGAACTACCTGTGTAAAGAATTAATCCTACAAATCAAACGAAAAATAATAACCATTCAACCACATTGGACATCGCAATTTACATCATACGATAGAAAAAACGTATTTGGATCCAGAGTTTGCCGAAGAACGTAATCACTAGTTTGGCCGTTGGTGAACAAAGGGAGCGGTATTTCTAAATCAACCAGGACCAAGGATTCCACTTTATTACCACTTGAAGACAAGAATAAAGAAAATCATCTCATCTCTGATTAATACGTGGCGTCAACTCACGAGGTTAAAAGCAACCGCCTTCCAGAGTCGCTTAGTGCTTCGTATGGTAATTTTCAATTGTATAAATAATATTAAACACAACAACACTTTAATTTTGTAATATCTTGCTTTCTTATCTATGTATTTTTAATCTTCCCCGCAGTTGAAAGAACCTTCACACCCTGAACTAAATTAATTATAAAAAATATAACTGAATTTAAAATAAAATATTGGACCGAACAATAATCGATTAACTCAACGTATACCCTTTCGTATATCAAGTAAAACCAATCTTATTGAATGTTAAAAAAAAATTGAACTAATAAAGAAACCTTGTATAATTTCAGGATCTTATTATTTGGGTATTATTTAATGAAGTGGGAATAAGAATTAAACATACCGAGTGTATAATAACTAAGCACCGTACGCGGTGGGTTAACCTCTAAATTCCGTTTGTTTTGGAACTGCAGCGCTTGTTGCGGAATTCTCCGATACCAAAGAGAAGAGAGTTACACACGAATTTTCTATAATTCTCTGCAAGGCAGACTAGGGCTGAGCGGAATTTTTGAATAACACACTACATACATAAGTTACATTCACACTAACACTTTTAGATTAAATAGAGAGATAAGATAATCATAATTAACGATATTACTATATCTAGCAAACCCAGATATATAAGAAATTGAAATATTAAAATAATCAAAGAGAGGTACATACGGGAGAAATATTACAAATTGACGAAATCAACAGTGTGGCTTAAACCGTACACACCGGTCTCATAACAAATTGGCTTCCATCGCGGGGCTCGAACGAGACACACGTACTCGAAGCATAACAAATTGACGCCGACAACGTTGGGGCTGAAAGAACGAGAAACCCGCAAGACGTGGGAGTCATAATAAATTGGTGCTCAACTAGTGTAGGGCTTAAGTTAAGTAACTATAATTATATTAATATTAGTTAACCAGAGCAGGCAACTGTAGGAGAATAAAAATGCATAATACCAGAGGTAGATCAAAGAAGAGGGCAGAAGACACGGAGAAGGAAGAAGGTGAACAAGGACAAGAAATAGAAGTAATCACAGATAGTGAAATGGAACAACAGACAGACGAAATAACGGAAACTGAAATAATTACGGACAAGGAAAAGGGAGTAATTGAAGAAGATGCCCAAGGGGACCAAATAGATAAAGCGGAAGCCAGAGAAGTACCAAGTTGGCAGGAGATGATGAAATTTATGGCAAAACAATTTAAGAAACAGGAGGAAAACTCAAAGGAACAATTTAAGAAACAGGAGGAAAACTCAAAGAGACAGGAGGAAAACTCAAAAGAACAATTTAGGAAACAGGATGAGAAATTCGACAAAATAAATGAGGAAATTAAAGAAACTTCAAAACTACTTCTCAGACAAATGAAGGAAGAAATCATACAAATGAACGAAGAGAATTTAAGGCGAATGGATGAGAGAATTGAAAAAATGAACGAAGCAGGTTTAAAGCGGATTGAGGATAAGAGGGAGCAGTTCAATAATGAGATAATGGAAACTTTCGAAGGGAAGTTTGAAAATGCTAACACACTTAGCCCAGAAGTAGATAAATACAAGGAGGATACAAAAAAAGAAATGGAGATGTGTCTAAAGAATATGAATGAAACACTAAACAGCACTTCCGAAGGTATTATAGTAAGTCCAAATACAGAAGAGAATATCAAGAAAATAAGGAAACTATGGAGAAAGAAAATAGTCAATACAAAAGAAGAAATGGAGATGAGGAAAGGTGGATTAATTAGTGCGTTTAACATCCCAATTAATGAACGAAGGGAGTTATGTAGAGATAGGAATTATAGAAGAAACTTTATGAAAATGAAAAAAATAAACCACCATGGAATAATAACAAAAATCTTAAATAAATTTAAATATCATTTAAATAAATCGACAATCAAAGAGTATATGACCACATCAATTATATCTTCAATACGGAGGATGCCAGCAGAACATTATGTAAATAATACAGATATCAAAGGGAATGGAAAGGTAGAATATACGAGTGATTATATTAGAATAGAGTAGATACAATACCTGCTAATTAAGAAAGATTTAAATATGACCGAAAACCGTGAATTAAATGAAGACTTTGCATCAGCCGAGTTACAGTACCAGATATACAAGAGATATTTAAAAAGTGTAGAAATTGGTATGAACACTGCAGTAATCCGGACGACGAGTGCAGACGAATTAATGGACCATGGTTAGGAGAGGAAGTAGTCAACCAGAAAAATGGGACTGATTTGCTGAAAACTGACCAGGCAACCAATTGGAAAGAATACGAAAATATTATTTAATAAAAAAAAAAAAAGACCACTAAATCCAAAAGCTATGTAAGCACAACTTACTAAAGATTTTTTGAACAATATTATTTAAATAGAAAACACAACATTCAAAAGGAAGTAAGTACGACTTACTATATAGTTATGAAGAAGGTATTAAGAAGAATTAATAACAACCCCAAGATTACAGAAGAAAACCAGAAATATTACTATATGTCTACAAGGAAAGATTATAAATAAGGAATAATGAAACCCCAAGATAAAAATTTTTTATATCAAGAAGTACCTATGCAAAATAGTAAAAGAAAAAACAATAAGATAAGAAGAACAATGGTTGAGTTAATGACTATAATTACACTGAACTTAAGTAATAATAATAATCAAAACAATTACAATTTAGAAATTCTTGGAATTATAAGAACCAATGAAGAAATGATACTTAGAGTTACTATCACTACAAGAAGGAAGATCAAGACTAATTACAGATAATGACTGTCAGAAGTGTTATCAGAAAATGATTAAGGAAAATAAAATGGAATCACGAAGTATAAAAAATAGGAATAATTAAATATAAAACGCGACAATGTAAAGAATTCCCAAATGTTTATTATTAATTAATTAAGAAGATTATTATGATATTATTATATTTTATAGCTGACTGTAGATGAATTCCAGCAGTACTATATTGAAGTGTAGTATGGACAGCAGAGTATGAAGCCAAACAGTGCCTCTCTGAACTGTACCAACGCACATATTAGGGATTGTTAGGGAAATTAAATATTTAAGGAATAATAGAATCGTTGCGAAGAATGACATCAAATTCCAGAAAAGAATGACGAAGAAAATAGAAGGAAAATAGCTGACAGAAGAATAATGGAGAAATACAGTGATTGCAGTAACTAGAAGTAGAAGAGAAGTGAACCTAAAGTTTCATTGAATATTGTAACCAACTATCGACAAATACTGTTTAAAGAAAAATTATATATAACCAAGAATGTTAATAGGAGTAATGAAATGTCATTAAATAAAGAATTGTGAATACTAGTCTAAACAAGTTACATTGAGAATCCCATCGTTAACCATTAACATTGACATGAAGAAAAGGCATGTAAAAAATACAAGTTTACGTGACCTAAATTACATTCAGGTAAATTAAACTTCTTTAGGAGGGGGAGCATATGTAACGCAACAGAAATGCGGTCCTCGACGTTACATAAAAAAAATTTTAGAAATATAATAGGGAAATAAATATTTAAATCCCATACTAATACAAGGGTCAAATAAATACATTTATCATTGTATAAAAATGAATAAGGATGCAAGGTAGTAGTAGCAATAAAAAATAAACATGTAATATAGACAATAGTAAGAAATCAATGTTCAGTGAAAGTAAATAAATCAAAAATACTGATAAGAATTATAAGGAAGAAACTAATATCGAATATGTTAAAGTAAATGACGGTGAAAATAGATAAAAATGAGTCAATAATATACATTACTAGTTAATCGAAAGTAATGATTCTGAATTGTATAATGTTATGTTTTAACCATAAATATTATGTTAAAGTTTGTGTTAGATTATGAAGCTTACTTGTTGAAGTAATGTCAAATAATGAAGCAACATGTATTATTTGTTTACTGTTGTAGAATGTTGAGGGAAATCAGTTAATTAGTATTAATTAATTTCAATTTTTCTTATGTGTGATCCATAGGTCAAGATAGAGTTGTTGTTAAATATAATAAGGATAATTATTTGTGTACATGTACATAGTTAAGGTTTGATTATGTTTGTAAACTTATATAAAAAGGCTATAGTTGTTAACAAGTTATATTCAAAAGTAGATCCAAATATAATAAAAGGCCTAACAGCCAATAACACTATATAACAACTAAGAACAGAAAGGTTAGGTAAAGAATTAAACGGAATAAATCCTATTGTAGCCCCAAGCCACGTGTTTGTTAACCAAATACACTGTACTCACCGTCTATGGCTTTTTTCCGTGATGTTTTTTCCAGTTTACATGTTTCAAGGCACTTGCCTCATCATCAGAACTTATAAAATCAATCTATGTCATAAAAAATGACATTTGTCAAAATATTAAAAACACAATACGGCAATTAAACTATGTACATAAATTCGTTTTAAAAATGTTCGGTGTGCCTTGCAAGACAACACGCGCCGTACTGACGTAATCTAAGCCTTATCTCGACTATATCTCATAGCGGTATCGTACAGTATATTTGATTTATACTGTAATTGGTCGTTCAACACATGTGGCTTGGTACTGGCGTCGTTGTATGCTTTGTAAATTTCATATTCTTCAAGGGCATTCAAATAACTCCCTTTACTGCAGAAATGAAGGGGTATTAAATTTGAGCTAAAATCCGTGTAACTGTGACTGTTGTCTATGAGGTGCTTGGCGAAATTTGACTTGATATTGTCGAAGTTGTAAACTCGTGTAGGGGGTCTATGTTCAGAAAATCTTTTTTAAAAAAACCTCGACCCGTCTGGCCCACATAAAAAGCCTCACAGTCGTTGCAGACTAGCTTATAAACACCCGTTTTATTTTCAAGACTGGTATGTTCACGGGTGCGGAGATTATTCAAGATGTTATTACTAGTCTTATAGGAAACGACTATGTTGTTAACTTTATTAATAGTTGACTTAAAAATCCCCGGCATGAAATGCGTATAAGGTGCCGCAATGTACTTGCGTGTCTTTGTTTCGAGGTTCTCATTTCTATTATTTATATCTTTAGTTTCATTTTTAATAGTGTTACTCTTCTTTTTCTTTTGTTTTTTTAAAATATTATCTACTATTCTTTCATTGTACCCGTTGTTAAACGCAATGACTTTAATGGTACTTAACTCTTCGATATAATCCTCGATGCTAAGGGGTATAGACAACAAGCGATGTATCATGCTATGGAATGCAGCTAATTTCTGTGAAATGGGGTGGAACGATGAGGCATGTATGACAGCGTCAGTCATCGTGGGCTTCCTAAATATATTAAAACACAGTTTTTTTAGTAACAAAATTCTTAGTTACTGTCAAATCTAGAAAATGTAACCGACCTCCAACTTCATTCTCCAAAGTAAACTGTATCTTGTTGTTAATGCCATTCAAGTAATTGTGGAGCTTGTCAATTTGGCGATTTGTGCCTTTATACACCATAAAAGTGTCGTCGACATATCTACCATAGAACGCCACATTGTAATTATATGTAGGGTTTGCAAACAAGAAAGAATTTTCAAAGTAATTTAAGTATACCTCCGCTAGAATACTAGAGAGTGGGGAACCCATAGCTAACCCCTCCAGCTGTCTGAAAAACTGTTTGTTATGTGTGAAATAATTCTGGTCCAAAATCACTTCCAACAATTCTAATATTTCATTTATGCAATTAGCATCCAGTTTATTGGTGTTAACAAGGTTAGACCTTAATAGGCGTAAGGTTTCACTCACCGGTACATTTGTATACAAGTTCACAATGTCAAAAGAAATAAGTTTATAGTGGGGTTCAATCATCAGGTTTTTCACTTTTTCAACGAAATCACAACTATTAATCAAACTTCGATTATTAATCAAATGTAAATTATGTTTTAATATACTCACTAATTTTCTAGCTGCTTTGTAACCGGGTGCAGTGGTAAAATTTACTAGTGGTCTAATAGGAATCCCCTCCTTGTGAAGCTTTGGCAGACCTGATAAAACGGGCGCTTTAGAATTAATTGGTTTTAAGGAACGTCTAGTACGTTCATCAAAGAGATGTGTACACATGTTTAAGCTACGATTAAGACGTTTTACGTATAAATCCGTGGGGTCAGAGGTTAGCAGGGTGATATTATTATTTGCAATGAAATCGCGTATTTTATCGTCATAATCATTCTTATTTATAATAACCAGAGTATTACCCTTATCCGCTTTAGTGACAAGGGCTTGATCGTCAGATAGTTTTTTCTTTAATGTTTTTAAAATCCTACGTTCGGCATTATAATTAGTCATAGAAGGAATGGGAGAATGTACGTTATTAAGTTGGTTACGTATAATTTTGTTAAATTTGTTATTTATTATGAACCGTGCTTCATCTTGTTCTTTTTGTTCACTAATTGCTTTAATCACAGTTTCGGCACTAGCAACTTCAGTTAGAATGTGCCTTGTGTTGAAGTTCGGCTTATGTAATGGGAAATTGTATTTTAATCCTTTATTTAAAAGATTTTCTTCGTCAGTATTTAATTCAATCGAAGTCAAATTACATAGTCGTGTATGGAATACGTGTTTACAACTAGTATTACTGGTTTTAGGTATCTGAACGTCTATTAACCTTTGTAACTTGTTAAGCTGCGTCGTACGCATATTGTAAACAACACTTTCTATCGTACTGTTTATAAATTCCAGATAATGATCTAGTGCAGCTGGATGTATGTCATTAAGTAATTGTAAGTGTGCTCCATACAATTTAGAATTAAGAAATGATTTCTTAATATATAACGACCTCAATTCCTCTTTAATTCTAAAAATCTCTGCGCGTTTTTTAGCTTTCATATCTGCAATAGACGTGCCTTTAAACTTTATAATAGCGTAATTCGGGATAACCTTATTTTTCAAGCATGCTTTATTAAATCTAATATGCAGAATGGTCTTATGCAATTGTGTTTTAATATTCTGAAATCTGCGTACTACGTTATCACGACTATTGTTATTCATTTTGAATTAAACGGAATAAATCCTATTGTAGTCCCAAGCCACGTGTTTGTTAACCAAATACACTGTACTCACCGTCTATGGCTTTTTTCCGTGATGTTTTTTCCAGTTTACATGTTTCAAGGCACTTGCCTCATCATCAGAACTTATAAAATCAATCTATGTCATAAAAAATGACATTTGTCAAAATATTAAAAACACAATACGGCAATTAAACTATGTACATAAATTCGTTTTAAAAATGTTCGGTGTGCCTTGCAAGACAACACGCGCCGTACTGACGTAATTTAAGCCTTATCTCAACTATATCTCATAGCGGTATCGTACAGTATATTTGATTTATACTGTAATTGGTCGTTCAACACATGTGGCTTGGTACTGGCGTCGTTGTATGCTTTGTAAATTTCATATTCTTCAAGGGCATTCAAATAACTCCCTTTACTGCAGAAATGAAGGGGTATTAAATTTGAGCTAAAATCCGTGTAACTGTGACTGTTGTCTATGAGGTGCTTGGCGAAATTTGACTTGATATTGTCGAAGTTGTAAACTCGTGTAGGGGGTCTACTTTCAGAAAATCTTTTCAAAAAACCTCGACCCGTCTGGCCCACATAAAAAGCCTCACAGTCGTTGCAGACTAGCTTATAAACACCCGTTTTATTTTCAAGACTGGTATGTTCACGGGTGCGGAGATTATTCAAGATGTTATTACTAGTCTTATAGGAAACGACTATGTTGTTAACTTTATTAATAGTTGACTTAAAAATCCCCGGCATGAAATGCGTATAAGGTGCCGCAATGTACTTGCGTGTCTTTGTTTCGAGGTTCTCATTTCTATTATTTACATCTTTAGTTTCATTTTTAATAGTGTTACTCTTCTTTTTCTTTTGTTTTTTTAAAATATTATCTACTATTCTTTCATTGTACCCGTTGTTAAACGCAATGACTTTAATGGTACTTAACTCTTCGATATAATCCTCGATGCTAAGGGGTATAGACAACAAGCGATGTATCATGCTATGGAATGCAGCTAATTTCTGTGAAATGGGGTGGAACGATGAGGCATGTATGACAGCGTCAGTCATCGTGGGCTTCCTAAATATATTAAAACACAGTTTTTTAGTAACAAAATTCTTAGTTACTGTCAAATCTAGAAAATGTAACCGACCTCCAACTTCATTCTCCAAAGTAAACTGTATCTTGTTGTTAATGCCATTCAAGTAATTGTGGAGCTTGTCAATTTGGCGATTTGTGCCTTTATACACCATAAAAGTGTCGTCGACATATCTACCATAGAACGCCACATTGTAATTATATGTAGGGTTTGCAAACAAGAAAGAATTTTCAAAGTAATTTAAGTATACCTCCGCTAGAATACTAGAGAGTGGGGAACCCATAGCTAACCCCTCCAGCTGTCTGAAAAACTGTTTGTTATGTGTGAAATAATTCTGGTCCAAAATCACTTCCAACAATTCTAATATTTCATTTATGCAATTAGCATCCAGGTTATTGGTGTTAACAAGGTTAGACCTTAATAGGCGTAAGGTTTCACTCACCGGTACATTTGTATACAAGTTCACAATGTCAAAAGAAATAAGTTTATAGTGGGGTTCAATCATCAGGTTTTTCACTTTTTCAACGAAATCACAACTATTAATCAAACTTCGATTATTAATCAAATGTAAATTATGTTTTAATATACTCACTAATTTTCTAGCTGCTTTGTAACCGGGTGCAGTGGTAAAATTTACTAGTGGTCTAATAGGAATCCCCTCCTTGTGAAGCTTTGGCAGACCTGATAAAACGGGCGCTTTAGAATTAATTGGTTTTAAGGAACGTCTAGTACGTTCATCAAAGAGATGTGTACACATGTTTAAGCTACGATTAAGACGTTTTACGTATAAATCCGTGGGGTCAGAGGTTAGCAGGGTGATATTATTATTTGCAATGAAATCGCGTATTTTATCGTCATAATCATTCTTATTTATAATAACCAGAGTATTACCCTTATCCGCTTTAGTGACAAGGGCTTGAACGTCAGATAGTTTTTTCTTTAATGTTTTTAAAATCCTACGTTCGGCATTATAATTAGTCATAGAAGGAATGGGAGAATGTACGTTATTAAGTTGGTTACGTATAATTTTGTTAAATTTGTTATTTATTATGAACCGTGCTTCATCTTGTTCTTTTTGTTCACTAATTGCTTTAATCACAGTTTCGGCACTAGCAACTTCAGTTAGAATGTGCCTTGTGTTGAAGTTCGGCTTATGTAATGGGAAATTGTATTTTAATCCTTTATTTAAAAGATTTTCTTCGTCAGTATTTAATTCAATCGAAGTCAAATTACATAGTCGTGTATGGAATACGTGTTTACAACTAGTATTACTGGTTTTAGGTATCTGAACGTCTATTAACCTTTGTAACTTGTTAAGCTGCGTCGTACGCATATTGTAAACAACACTTTCTATCGTACTGTTTATAAATTCCAGATAATGATCTAGTGCAGCTGGATGTATGTCATTAAGTAGTTGTAAGTGTGCTCCATACAATTTAGAATTAAGAAATGATTTCTTAATATATAACGACCTCAATTCCTCTTTAATTCTAAAAATCTCTGCGCGTTTTTTAGCTTTCATATCTGCAATAGACGTGCCTTTAAACTTTATAATAGCGTAATTCGGGATAACCTTATTTTTCAAGCATGCTTTATTAAATCTAATATGCAGAATGGTCTTTTGCAATTGTGTTTTAATATTCTGAAATCTGCGTACTACGTTATCACGACTATTGTTATTCATTTTGAATTAAACGGAATAAATCCTATTGTGGTCCCAAGCCACGTGTTTGTTAACCAAATACACTGTACTCACCGTCTATGGCTTTTTTCCGTGATGTTTTTTCCAGTTTACATGTTTCAAGGAACTTGCCTCATCATCAGAACTTATAAAATCAATCTATGTCATAAAAAATGACATTTGTCAAAATATTAAAAACACAATACGGCAATTAAACTATGTACATAAATTCGTTTTAAAAATGTTCGGTGTGCCTTGCAAGACAACACGCGCCGTACTGACGTAATCTAAGCCTTATCTCGACTATATCTCATAGCGGTATCGTACAGTATATTTGATTTATACTGTAATTGGTCGTTCAACACATGTGGCTTGGTACTGGCGTCGTTGTATGCTTTGTAAATTTCATATTCTTCAAGGGCATTCAAATAACTCCCTTTACTGCAGAAATGAAGGGGTATTAAATTTGAGCTAAAATCCGTGTAACTGTGACTGTTGTCTATGAGGTGCTTGGCAAAATTTGACTTGATATTGTCGAAGTTGTAAACTCGTGTAGGGGGTCTATGTTCAGAAAATCTTTTCAAAAAACCTCGACCCGTCTGGCCCACATAAAAAGCCTCACAGTCGTTGCAGACTAGCTTATAAACACCCGTTTTATTTTCAAGACTGGTATGTTCGCGGGTGCGGAGATTATTCAAGATGTTATTACTAGTCCTATAGGAAACGACTATGTTGTTAACTTTATTAATAGTTGACTTAAAAATCCCCGGCATGAAATGCGTATAAGGTGCCGCAATGTACTTGCGTGTCTTTGTTTCGAGGTTCTCATTTCTATTATTTACATCTTTAGTTTCATTTTTAAATAGTGTTACTCTTCTTTTTCTTTTGTTTTTTTAAAATATTATCTACTATTCTTTCATTGTACCCGTTGTTAAACGCAATGACTTTAATGGTACTTAACTCTTCGATATAATCCTCGATGCTAAGGGGTATAGACAACAAGCGATGTATCATGCTATGGAATGCAGCTAATTTCTGTGAAATGGGGTGGAACGATGAGGCATGTATGACAGCGTCAGTCATCGTGGGCTTCCTAAATATATTAAAACACAGTTTTTTAGTAACAAAATTCTTAGTTACTGTCAAATCTAGAAAATGTAACCGACCTCCAACTTCATTCTCCAAAGTAAACTGTATCTTGTTGTTAATGCCATTCAAGTAATTGTGGAGCTTGTCAATTTGGCGATTTGTGCCTTTATACACCATAAAAGTGTCGTCGACATATCTACCATAGAACGCCACATTGTAATTATATGTAGGGTTTGCAAACAAGAAAGAATTTTCAAAGTAATTTAAGTATACCTCCGCTAGAATACTAGAGAGTGGGGAACCCATAGCTAACCCCTCCAGCTGTCTGAAAAACTGTTTGTTATGTGTGAAATAATTCTGGTCCAAAATCACTTCCAACAATTCTAATATTTCATTTATGCAATTAGCATCCAGTTTATTGGTGTTAACAAGGTTAGACCTTAATAGGCGTAAGGTTTCACTCACCGGTACATTTGTATACAAGTTCACAATGTCAAAAGAAATAAGTTTATAGTGGGGTTCAATCATCAGGTTTTTCACTTTTTCAACGAAATCACAACTATTAATCAAACTTCGATTATTAATCAAATGTAAATTATGTTTTAATATACTCACTAATTTTCTAGCTGCTTTGTAACCGGGTGCAGTGGTAAAATTTACTAGTGGTCTAATAGGAATCCCCTCCTTGTGAAGCTTTGGCAGACCTGATAAAACGGGCGCTTTAGAATTAATTGGTTTTAAGGAACGTCTAGTACGTTCATCAAAGAGATGTGTACACATGTTTAAGCTACGATTAAGACGTTTTACGTATAAATCCGTGGGGTCAGAGGTTAGCAGGGTGATATTATTATTTGCAATGAAATCGCGTATTTTATCGTCATAATCATTCTTATTTATAATAACCAGAGTATTACCCTTATCCGCTTTAGTGACAAGGGCTTGATCGTCAGATAGTTTTTTCTTTAATGTTTTTAAAATCCTACGTTCGGCATTATAATTAGTCATAGAAGGAATGGGAGAATGTACGTTATTAAGTTGGTTACGTATAATTTTGTTAAATTTGTTATTTATTATGAACCGTGCTTCATCTTGTTCTTTTTGTTCACTAATTGCTTTAATCACAGTTTCGGCACTAGCAACTTCAGTTAGAATGTGCCTTGTGTTGAAGTTCGGCTTATGTAATGGGAAATTGTATTTTAATCGTTTATTTAAATGATTTTCTTCGTCAGTATTTAATTCAATCGAAGTCAAATTACATAGTCGTGTATGGAATACGTGTTTACAACTAGTATTACTGGTTTTAGGTATCTGAACGTCTATTAACCTTTGTAACTTGTTAAGCTGCGTCGTACGCATATTGTAAACAACACTTTCTATCGTACTGTTTATAAATTCCAGATAATGATCTAGTGCAGCTGGATGTATGTCATTAAGTAGTTGTAAGTGTGCTCCATACAATTTAGAATTAAGAAATGATTTCTTAATATATAACGACCTCAATTCCTCTTTAATTCTAAAAATCTCTGCGCGTTTTTTAGCTTTCATATCTGCAATAGACGTGCCTTTAAACTTTATAATAGCGTAATTCGGGATAACCTTATTTTTCAAGCATGCTTTATTAAATCTAATATGCAGAATGGTCTTATGCAATTGTGTTTTAATATTCTGAAATCTGCGTACTACGTTATCACGACTATTGTTTTTCATTTTGAATTAAACGGAATAAATCCTATTGTAGTCCCAAGCCACGTGTTTGTTAACCAAATACACTGATGTTTTTTCCAGTTTATATGTTTCAAGGCACTTGCCTCATCATCAGAACTTATAAAATCAATCTATGTCATAAAAAATGACATTTGTCAAAATATTAAAAACACAATACGGCAATTAAACTATGTACATAAATTCGTTTTAAAAATGTTCGGTGTGCCTTGCAAGACAACACGCGCCGTACTGACGTAATCTAAGCCTTATCTCGACTATATCTCATAGCGGTATCGTACAGTATATTTGATTTATACTGTAATTGGTCGATCAACACATGTGGCTTGGTACTGGCGTCGTTGTATGCTTTGTAAATTTCATATTCTTCAAGGGCATTCAAATAACTCCCTTTACTGCAGAAATGAAGGGGTATTAAAGTTGAGCTAAAATCCGTGTAACTGTGACTGTTGTCTATGAGGTGCTTGGCGAAATTTGACTTGATATTGTCGAAGTTGTAAACTCGTGTAGGGGGTCTATGTTCAGAAAACCTTTTCAAAAAACCTCGACCCGTCTGGCCCACATAAAAAGCCTCACAGTCGTTGCAGACTAGCTTATAAACACCCGTTTTATTTTCAAGACTGGTATGTTCACGGGTGCGGAGATTATTCAAGATGTTATTACTAGTCTTATAGGAAACGACTATGTTGTTAACTTTATTAATAGTTGACTTAAAAATCCCCGGCTTGAAATGCGTATAAGGTGCCGCAATGTACTTGCGTGTCTTTGTTTCGAGGTTCTCATTTCTATTATTTACATCTTTAGTTTCATTTTTAATAGTGTTACTCTTCTTTTTCTTTTGTTTTTTTAAAATATTATCTACTATTCTTTCATTGTACCCGTTGTTAAACGCAATGACTTTAATGGTACTTAACTCTTCGATATAATCCTCGATGCTAAGGGGTATAGACAACAAGCGATGTATCATGCTATGGAATGCAGCTAATTTCTGTGAAATGGGGTGGAACGATGAGGCATGTATGACAGCGTCAGTCATCGTGGGCTTCCTAAATATATTAAAACACAGTTTTTTAGTAACAAAATTCTTAGTTACTGTCAAATCTAGAAAATGTAACCGACCTCCAACGTCATTCTCCAAAGTAAACTGTATCTTGTTGTTAATGCCATTCAAGTAATTGTGGAGCTTGTCAATTTGGCGATTTGTGCCTTTATACACCATAAAAGTGTCGTCGACATATCTACCATAGAACGCCACATTGTAATTATATGTAGGGTTTGCAAACAAGAAAGAATTTTCAAAGTAATTTAAGTATACCTCCGCTAGAATACTAGAGAGTGGGGAACCCATAGCTAACCCCTCCAGCTGTCTGAAAAACTGTTTGTTATGTGTGAAATAATTCTGGTCCAAAATCACTTCCAACAATTCTAATATTTCATTTATGCAATTAGCATCCAGTTTATTGGTGTTAACAAGGTTAGACCTTAATAGGCGTAAGGTTTCACTCACCGGTACATTTGTATACAAGTTCACAATGTCAAAAGAAATAAGTTTATAGTGGGGTTCAATCATCAGGTTTTTCACTTTTTCAACGAAATCACAACTATTAATCAAACTTCGATTATTAATCAAATGTAAATTATGTTTTAATATACTCACTAATTTTCTAGCTGCTTTGTAACCGGGTGCAGTGGTAAAATTTACTAGTGGTCTAATAGGAATCCCCTCCTTGTGAAGCTTTGGCAGACCTGATAAAACGGGCGCTTTAGAATTAATTGGTTTTAAGGAACGTCTAGTACGTTCATCAAAGAGATGTGTACACATGTTTAAGCTACGATTAAGACGTTTTACGTATAAATCCGTGGGGTCAGAGGTTAGCAGGGTGATATTATTATTTGCAATGAAATCGCGTATTTTATCGTCATAATCATTCTTATTTATAATAACCAGAGTATTACCCTTATCCGCTTTAGTGACAAGGGCTTGATCGTCAGATAGTTTTTTTTTTTTTTTTTTTTTTTTTTTTTTTTTTTTGTCAGCAGTTGGAAGTCAGTCCTCCCCAACCTATAACAAACAAAAATAATAATTTGTTAATTAAACGCACCAAGAATCCTTTGAAAAAAAAGTCATATTTTTTTAAAAATTAAACAAAAGATAAACTAAACTTTTAAGAACTAAAAATTGAACCCTATTAACTAAAGATAAAAAAAGTAATAGAGAAACGTATAGAATACATTATATATTTTAATAATTACATATTTAAAAAAAAATGATATAGGAAAGACTTATAAGACAAAGTTTTTGGAATAGAGAAATGTAAAAACGACATATGAAGAACCTACTTATTTTACAGGTAACGAATAATTACTGTATATGTAATGTGTAGAACATATTATAATAAGTTATTTTACAAGTAACTAAATTATATTGTGAAACTAATATAATCACCTATTTTTTTAAAATAGTAAAAATTATTAAAAAAAAAATACCTTAAAGATGATAATGATCACATCCAAGCTGTGTTATCACAAACTGGCATTGCGGCATTACTTTCTTATGTAATGCTATAGGGCAATCCTCCGCGTCCATTCCATAAATCTGACTCTACATGTCAGACATCGAACGGTGTCGCCATCGCCTTCATAAACAAATCCAGCGGCTGCCAGATTGTGAGGATTTTGATTCCTATTAGGATAAAATCTATGATAATGTTTTTTTCGTCCAGCTTTTTCAACTTTATAAAACGTCTTTAAGCGTTTCAAAAATTCTATGTGATTATACATTACAACAGTTGGTATGCTTCTGGATGCTGAGCCACAATTTTTAATCGGTTTATATACACAGAAAACGCATTATCGTCAGTACGTGTTATAAGTAGAAGGTCAAAAGATTAATTTATTATCGGCTTCATTGCAATTAACACAATCACGTTTCCAGTATGCGTTTCAATGAACATTTTTTTGTGTAGGAAATTATTTGAATATTGTCGATATCGTTTTTTTGTTCAGGTATTAAAAATATATATACATAAAATGTCATGGTAAATTAAAATATGTTAAAATAATTGAGATATAGTATTCCAAAGTTGAGTAACGCGTTGAGCGCATTTTAAATGATTATTACAACAAGTATTTTGATACACATCAAACTTTGTACAATTTTTAACACACTCCACATTATTATCATATTCTTCTACTTTTTCACGAAGAAATTTAAATATTTTAGAATAACAGATATTAAAATTTTTAAGTCCCATAGCCTGAGTATCGTAAATATTAAAAACGATGTTTTTACGTTGATTGTGTTTATTTTGTAACATAAAAAGACGATTCATAGTTCGACTATAAAGTATCAACTTGAATGGCTTAATGAATAATGACCGTACGGGATTGTATTTATCCCGTTATCACATAATACTCTCTTATCATCATTATTGCTTAACGCTAATTTATTAATTGATACCGATTCTACTATATGTTTTTTCGATCTTATTAATTTCATAATTCTACGTTTTTATGTTTCCGAAAGAGTATTATGAAGACAATTTTTGAAATCGTTAAACGCGATCTCGTTTTTAATTACACATTTTTTAATTCCTTTCGCTTTCTTTTGAATATTATTGTCACGCGTAATATAGGTATATAATTTTGATCGTAAACCAATAAATTCCTTAATCGGAATACCGTTACATTCGTCTTTAAATTTGCCAATTACTTTTTTATTTATAGTAGAATAACATTTATGATCAGGAGGATAATCGCTAGTATCAAAAAACATTTTCAAATCTGGATCTAACATATCTTCATAAAAATCATTTGTCAATATTTCATAAAACAAACTGTCAGTATCAGTATATAATAACGAAATTTTGTTTCCATATTTTTTTTTCATTATATCATAATGAAATTCATACATTAAGGTTTTGCTCAATTCTAATACCGCGAAACCTACATAAATTGGTTTATTAAAATAAATAGACGTTTTGTTTGATAATACAGCACAAAGTGATTTATCATATATAATTCTGTCTTTGAAAGTCGGGTTAGAAATAAGTTTTAATAATTTTTTATTTTCACTTACAAGATCTAATTTCATTCTTTTTCTTACATTTTCCATACACTTACCAAAGACAGAATTATTTAACAATTTAAAAAAATCTTTTTCAAACTCGTTTGTTGCAATTCGTCGTTTTTCCGTATTTAAATCGATATACGGTTTTAACCATGGTTTTTGATAAAATTTTAACGTTCTGTGAATTTTAGTTACTTTCAACCCGTGATTGACAGCTTGTTTTAAATTGATATAATGGCAAATATAATGTTCTTTTGGTTCTAATGTAGTTAGTAATTTTGTTTGTTTTGTGTGAGTTATACTTTTATTAATTGGAAGAAATGGTAGATCCATATGTTTATCGTGTAAACTTTCAGGGTATTCCATATCGACTTCTAATATATACCCTGTTTTAGAATTATTAGGGGTATTTAATATATCTGTAATAGTAATTTTATCAGTCCATACAAAGTTAGAATACGGAATATATTCACTCATCGCCCACCCGTATAGATTATTCGCGTCTAAATATGCTAAAAATGTTTTAGGATAATTTGGATTATATGTTTCTTTTATATATTCGTTATTGGCTTTTGAATGTTTTTTAATACATGACGATATCCTCCTTTTATAGCGGCCTCAAAGAACATATACATGTCGTATTCGTTAAGCAACTCAAGTTCAATACCAGTACAAAATAGCATCGCATCAAAAGCAAACCCTGGAACGGTTAAATAGTGCGCGCAATCTAAATTATGTGAAGATAAACAAAGCAAACGAAAACTTTCAAAAACGTCGCATAAAAGCAATACGTCAATTTTCAAATATAAATCACTGTAGTCGCCCAACGATTTAATTTTAAAATGATTCCAAACTTGAGCCGCGTGATTATAATCTTCATCGCTTATATGTTTCGCATTTAATTTACTATAAAATTCGACTTTAGGAGGTAGTTCTTGTACTTCCAATTTTTCCCACGAATCGGTATATTCATAAGGATATACACCTTTTCGAGTGACTAAATCCATATCATTATTTGAAAAAAATTTGCTAGTATGAAAAAATTGATTTTTTGGTAGATTATTACTTAGTTCCGCTAAGGATCTATTTAGAAAACGAAAAGTATCAACAAATTTAATAGTTATTCCGTTACACGTTTTTTTTGAAAATGATATATATTTTTCAGTCGAATTTGGAATAACAATTATTTGCCTAATATCATACCCTAATTGGCGGACGATAAAATGAGAATCATAATTTGAACTAGCGTGAATAAAAACGGGAACAAATTTTTGATTTTGTCTCCTCAGATTACAATTATTACATAATGCGGAACGGTAACGACCGGTAATATGACAATGATCTCTAACGGGTCTGTAAAATAACGTGAATTCGCGTTTACACATTTCGCAATGTGTAGTAGATTTATATTTGATTTTATCTTGTTTTGTCATTTTTAACGGTATAATATTATTAAGAAGCAAACCTAATAAATTTATGTTTTCAACGAGATATGATACGAATTTTTCCGCAGCATTTTTACCTCTATATAAGAACGGTTCTGATGGCAAATGTTTTTTAATATTAGCGGGAATTGAATTTTCTACAACGAAATAAACGCAAAAACTCATAGGTTCGTGTAGTTCATTCGCGACTGTAAAAGAATATTTCCGATCAGGGTAACAAGTACTTATCGGTTTTAATATACATTCAAAATCCGCGTAAACTACTATTGGAAGTTTATATTGGTATTGGAAATTTTGAAATTTTAAATTATCAGTCGGCATTATCACTCGTGTAGGTGTATTTTTTTGACAGTTTCGTTTATGTATTTTTAACTTTTTAGATTTAACAGTGAAGTAGGTTAGACATCGTTTACAAAATTCGATATCATTAAAACTTTTAGTTACTTGCGATCTAATTAATTTGGTGAAATTTTTAATATAACAATAATGGGTCGTATTATTTTTATTTAATAATAAAAGATCGAAATGGTTTGATTTTTCATTATCTCATACTTTTAACGGGTAAATTGTGATATCGTTTTCAACACCATACACGTTAATCGAAACGTTATTATTTTTTTCAAAAATTTTTATTTGTGTTAACGGAGTAGGAAAATCGATATTATTAAAAGTAAATTTATTTTCTAAATCCTTATAACGAAAATTTATGCGTTCCGGGTGTGAACCGTTTACGAATTTACAAAGAATCGCCCATTTAAAACAATAATTATCTGTATTTTTAGGATTAATTATGCTTTTTTTAGCAGTCAGTTTTGGTGAAAGCGGAATATACGAACTACCTCTTAAAGGCTTAAAACGATTAATTCGAATTAATATCCCGTCAATTGAATGTAACGACCATCCAGAGCCTTTTTGTACATATATGTCTTCTTCATTACAAATACTGTTTATCATACTGTCTATTTCAGATGGTATAGACGAACTATGAAGTAAAATAATATTTTTGGTTTTAAATGTTCTGTCCTGATATTCATTAATATTATTTTTAACGTATGTACATTCAACTAAAATATTGAATTTTATAGCGTTATATATTACAATCATATTACTTAAAATGTTTAATATTTCTAATTTAAATAAATTAATAATAGACATATGTCTTTAATTACGTTATTATTATTTTTATAAAAATACGTTCTTAAATTACCCTTAAACGCATTTTCTATTTCTATAAATTTATTTTCTAAAATTATATGTTTTAATCTATTATTTTTTAAATGTAAATTATTATTATTAGATGATGATGATGATGATGATGATGATGATGATGATGATGATGGTGATGATGTGGAAGAATAACTTGGATGTTGTATATAAGACGACCCAGGTTGAGGATCTTGTCTGGATGAAGATCCGGGTTCAGGTGTGTGAGTATTTGCGTTATTATCGGTTCTCACAGACAATCTCTTTTTGAATGGGAGTTGTTTGTCCATTATAATCTAAAAAAAGTAAAATCATTCATTTTTTAAAAAGTAAATATTTACTATTGAATTAGTCTAACAGTAAAAGAAATAATTCCAATACCTATAGGTTGCTGTTGTTCAATAAAGCTGAGTAATAGTTTTGAAGGTACACAAAATTCGTTGATTTTGTTATGAAGCGATTGTATCTCTCTATCTGTCCTGTAACGAATTTGATGAATTTGTCTTCATACTGTTGTAGAGGAATAAAATCATAGTATTTAAACGTTTTGCGGCTACAACAGTAAAATACAAATTGAGAAAAAAAATATTTACGTCATTTCAGTTAATTGGCGCTGTACATAAATGGAAAAACCAATTTGCGATAATTCCGGGTTGTTTAATCGATAGTACTCTTAATTATATTATTTTTTGTTTTGTTTTTTATATTACAATCTGTAAATAACAAGTTTCACGTGTATATCACACGATTATTAATTACAGTTATTAAAATAATTGGTTCGATAACGGAAACAGTAACGAAATCCGGGTCTAGAGTTTTAATTATTATTCTCTCTACTGTATTCTTACATATTATTATTATTTTTTTTTTGACATTACAACCTATAAATAACAAGTTTCACGTGTATGTTACATGATTATTAATTGCAGTTGTTTGTACAATTACGTAAATGGAATTAGCTTGATAACGAAAACAGTAAACAAAATCTGGATACAAAGTTCTAATTATTATTCTTTTTACAGTATTTTTATTTCTTTATATTATTTTTTTGTTTTTTTGACATTACAATCTGTAAATAGCAAGTTTCACGCGTATATCACATGATTATTAATCACAGTTTTTTTTGTATAATTACGTAAATGGAAGTGGCTTGATAACGGAAAACAGTAAACAAGTCTCTGTACAGAGGTCATAATTGGTATTCTCAAAAAATGTATATAAAGTGAATTGAATTTTACTGATCTATGTACAATTCTTCGTTCGACTCAACGTGTTGTACTGCTGCTATCTCAGGTAAGAGACAATTTTTTGTATACACTAACATTGTTGATAGTGATAGATTTTAAATAGATAATGTTAAGTTGTGAAATTAATACTTTTTTTATTTTTATACAGATATCATCTGCTTATTACTACCACTACTACTACTACTACTACTACTACTACTACTACTACTACTACTATTATTTTTGGTAAGCGGATATTTTTATTTAATATAAAAACATTAGCGCTGTTGATAGTAATAGATTTTAAGTTGTAAAATTAATACAGATATTATCAGCTTGTCTCGTCTCCCTTCGTACGTTTTTATCAATCGACTACCGTCACTTTTGGTAAATGATTATTTATATTATAAACACTAACGCTACTGGTGGTTATGATAAGTTATAAAACTAATACTTTATTTTGTTTTATACAGATATTATCAGCTTGTTCTTATATCAGCTTTCGTCTCCCTTCGTACGTTTTTATCAATCGACTGACTACCGTCACTTTTGGTAAATGATTATTTTTATTAAAAAATACTAACGCTACTGGTGATTATGTTAAGTTATAAAACTAATAATTTATTTTGTTTTATACAGATATTATCAGCTTGTTCTTCTTCTTCTCTTTTTTGTGCAACAACTTCATACATCAATTCAGTAAGTAATTGTTTAAAATTGTTTTTTAATATATGTTAATATTATCCGATAATGTAATTGTTTTTGTATATAGATATTATCATTGCTGAAGGCAGTATAATTTGTTTTTTGTGTTGCAGGCATAATGGCAGTTCCAACTCTGTTTTTTGTCAAGTTATCTGATAATGCTTATCCTCCAGTCAAAATGAGCGCATATGCTGCGGGTTTCGATCTCAGAAGCGCGTATGATTGTATGATCGCTCCTCATGACAATGCGCTAGTTAAAACTGATTTGGCTGTTAAAATTCCAGAGAAATGCTACGGACGAATTGCACCACGTTCTGGGTTAGCGTTAAAACACCATATCGCTGTCGGTGCAGGCGTTATTGACAGAGATTATCGCGGCAATGTTGGTGTAATTTTATTTAACCATTCTTCTGAAATTTTTTACATTCGAAAAGGAGATCGTATAGCGCAGTTAATATGCGAACAAATAGCTGAGCCAAAATTACAAGAATTAGCGAGTTTAGATTCAACAGCTCGCGGCTCTTGTGGTTTTGGTTCGACAGGAGGAACAAGCGTTGCAGATAACTATGATGATGATGAAAACTTATTGCTAGAAATAGAAAAATTTTTAACAGATTTCTAAATTTTCTTTTTTTTCTAACAATATTATTTATTTTTTTTCAAATGTTGTTAGAAATTAATTATGTTATTTTTTTCTGTTTCTAGTAATGGAACGCGAAGCATCCAATACTTCTCCTTCAGCATCCGCCGGCCCATCGACGTATTTTTCAATTAAAGACCTGATTCAATGTCTTTACATAACGGGGCTGGTAAAAATAGTGCTGTGGGAGGAGGCATTAGAAAATTTGAAAGCGATTGTACTGGACCAACCTTCAATTGTTATTAATTTATATTTAATTATTCAGAATGCGGTCATGCATATATTTGATGATGAACCGTCAGAAATCGATATTTTCCGTAGGAAACAAAAAGAAATGACCTTAGCGGAAATTATCGATTATTTTAATTCTCAGATTGATGACGAACTTTACAATAGCAAAAATTTAGATCATGATAGTATTAAATTGTTTCGTGAATTAATTAGTATAAAGAAATCGGCCGAGACGATTGAACTCAATAAAAACAGCGATAGTAGTACCGATACTCAATCAGATAGCGAAGACGATTTTAATAAAATTTTTAACTCTTTTTCCAAATCTAAAAAATCTAAAAAATCTGAAAAATCAAAAAAAATCAAAAACACTAAATTTGAACAAAAGTTTGAGATATTAAAAGACGGCATGAAGAAATGGGTCAAAACACCAGGTGAGGAAGGTCCATATTTGATCGAAGTAAAATTAACGCAGACGGCTGACATCAAACGTATACATTCCGACAACTGGTGGCAAAAAGTATCCCGTAAAGTGACTGTTTTAGCATCGTCACAACAAGACCCGCTGTTCGTGGCAACAGCCGATTTATTTAAATCGGCTTTAATCAAAATTAAAAATGTTAAAGATGTAGCACACGGCTCGTACAAGACGCGGTATAAGCCGTATTAAAATAATTTAAGGTTGGTCTGTTAGTTGATTGATTGATTGATGTATGTAAATATGTATATATTATAAATAAGTATTTAATTTTAATTGTATGTATATATATATATAAATAATTTAATTTTAATATATATAATAAAAATAATATGTTTTACACAAGAACGTTTTTATTCGTTTTTTTTTTTTGGTCACCTGTAAAATAAGTGTGTTCTTTTTATATCATTTTTTATATATGTATTATTACAAGGTATAACGTGTTTTACATTTCTCTATTCAAAAAATTAATTTTTTTTTGTTATAAGACTTTCCTATGTTATTTTTAAACCGTATTTGATTTTACATAGAACACATTTACAGCTGTTTTTGACCTACTTCTATTTGCGTCTTTGATGGAAATGAACACGTCATCAAAACAGGAGGAGGAGAGTCGTCTTCTCCAGAAATGGTTTTTTTCGCCAAAAAGATTAACACCTGGAGAAATTGTGAAATTGAAAGCGATAGTCGACAGACCAGGCTCGACTATACAACCGTTTATAAAAGAATTAATAAAAAAATTATAGAATTTTTGTAATTTTATATATATATATATATATTTATAAATAAATAGCATATAAAAAAAATTTAGTGTTGGTGTTTAATACTTTCACAAAATCCTTTCCTTTGTTTGGTATTTATCATGGATTCCCGGATTAATAATAATGTGATGTTCTAGCATAGTAATAGTGAAGAAAAAAAAATATGTTTATACAGACTGTTTTAAGACACTTAATGAGGGACACTTCAACCGACTTGTAGTCGATCATAGATTAATAATAGTGAAGGAAAAAGATGTGAAATAAATACATTAAAAAAAAATACATTTTAAATTTTATTATTCAATATCCAATTTGCTATATGAAATACATTATTTAGCGCACAATGATCAAGATTATGTTTATATGGGCAATCGACACGTGCCACAGTCTGCTGTTGTAAGACACTTAATGATGGACACTTAAGCGCTTCGAGATCTATTACTTCAACCGACTTGTAGTCGAGCATGTCCTCGATGAGTCTCTGCTTTTCCGCTCCTTTAGTGTACACATATTCACCTTCAGTAACGATGCTGTTTAAAATATTGTGAAGTTCGTCATAGCTGTGAATTCCACAATTCCAGCTGAAACCATGAAAAAATCTTTTCAACCACTCTACTTGTTTTTTTCTATTTTTTGATAAATAACGATAATCGAATGGTGGTAAAAACAAAAAATGTTCTCTCACACCGGTACAGTTATGATTTTCTATTCTTTGTACACACAATTCTTTAACAATATAATTTTTAGCGTCGTCGAAAAAACATTGAACATCAACAATAAAACCGATCATTATTATAAAGCGCTAACACTACAAGTGATTATAAAATGTGTATGACAAGCGAATAAATATAATGTTAACAATCGATTCATTCTATCGATTTTCTTATAACACCAGATAAAGGTAAATATACGAGCAAATTATCAGATATCAGTAAGCAGTATGCGGTCGTTTTCGGCGGAAAATTCTGCGCTGCTTCTATTTCTAAACGAACATCGACAGAACCGGTTTTTAAAAGGTCGCTCTGATGAGAGCAGTCAATAACAATTATCGGCGCGTATAATAAATAATCGGTCCTGTCCAGAACAGGTTCGTTCTCGCTACCATCATAATACGATGATTGAAACCCTTTATACATCTCGTATAACGTTTCTTTACTTCCGTTTAAATTATCATACGGATAGTATTGCGAATTCAAATATAATTTAATATTATCCAAGTTGCATAAATCAAAATGAGAGGCATTTTTTGTTATGTTATTTTTTCTATCTGTTTGAAAACCTACAATTATATAACGCGGTTTATCAGTCTGTGCTACAGTTTTTATCGTCCACGTCAACTGTTTAGTTTCTGGTAAAGTCGGGTATTCTTGCAACTCCCATCTACGAAACGCTAATTTTATTGGCGTATCTCTATCAACAATACTCAATAATCTGTGTCTATACTCATCGCTAACATAAATATAAGGAATTCGCCAATTGATTTTTGATAATTGTAATTTATATTTATCGATAGCGTTTAAAACTACAGCGTTATTATCAGACGATGATCGTATTAAAATCAGTTCTTGTTTCACATTTAAAATTATGCGTTTGTATTGTTCAGCAAAACCGAGTAATAATTTTAAAGGAATACAAAACACGAAATTCGTTGAATCTGTTGTGAAGCAACTTTTTACATCTCCCGTCCATCCTGCATTAGTTATTTTCTTCATATCACCGGGTTTGAATGTTAAAATATTCTTCATTACTGATGTGATACCAACATTTTTAACACGATCTACTTCCGTAGCACATATTTCGTACCGTATTTCATCGAATAAAAACGCTAATCCGTTACTAATTAATTGAATATTTTCGTTTTTCTGATTGTTTTCACCCATTAATTTACCTTCGATATGTAGATAACTCTCACAAGGAAGTGTATAATGATCTTGTTGATGAACAGGAATACGTATCTCATCATAATTATTTAATGTAGTAGATGCGTAAGGAGTGTGTGTATGATACGCACGTCCGATGATACTATCGTCATCATAGACAGCGCTATTTAACACGTCCAATATACTCATTGTTAATAAGTACTTTATACCCTAACGACTTTAAAAATTTTCTATTAAGAGATGTTAACTGATTAGCATCCCGTATTTTACTGGCGCTATTTACGGGCTTAACTATTGTTTTATTTTGCCCATAAGGAAAAATTAGCCTCATCTCGTCTTTTTCTTATATGTAATCGCAAAGAAATCGTTTCTTCTCTAAAATTTATTAACTTTCCGTCTTGATCTTCTAATCGTATTGTGATATTATCTAATCTATTTGTATTAACTGGTAAATAGATAACGTTTGTCGGTGATTCTACTAATTTATACCCCGGTCCGACTGTCGGATAAAATTCGTGTAATATATGAGATTCTCGACCGTTCTTCAATGATCCAGCCACAGCACTACAGACAAGTCTTACAACATCTGTCTTTACAATGTTAATTGTCGACTGTGATGAATGCCATATAAGCGGTTCGAGTTTGGCAGTATTAGCGAATCCGAGAAGAGAAGCCAAAGAATTCGGTTTAGTGAAATCTATCGTTTCACTCGAATAGATTTCGCTTTTCAAAGTATTATTATTAGCACGTATTAATAATTTAATAATTTTCCTTTTATTACTTTTTGGTAATTTTTGATTTATATAAGTGTTTATATCCTCGATTTCATAAGAGCCTGTAGGTAATGCAATCACTCCATCGTCACCGAAATAAAACATATTATTTACATTTTCTTCAACATTCGGTATGGAATTGTATGTCATGAAATTAATCAACCCGAGTTCCCAATTTCCTTCGAGTTCGATGGGAGGAAATATATCACAACTAAGTGACGATCCTACTCCGTTTAAGCTAAACATTATTACTAAGAAACTGTAAACACAAACGTCCACAATTAACTGTATTTGATCGTTGATAACGTTTATAATTATAGTTTATATTGACGGGTTGTTGCTCCGATGTTTGAAAATAACGAACTAATTCAATTGGCGGTCTTAAATTACCAAAACTATCGAAATAGTTTATTGTCTTATTTTGTTTACGGTAACATACCCAATGCGTACCTGACCCGCGTATACTATCTAAATTAACAATACCGGTTTCATTTTTCTGAATTTTTAACGGTAAAGTATCTTTCATAAAAACACCTCTAAAATTAAATACATTCAAGAGTTTAGCGTAGGAAAACAATTCATTATTGGTGAGAGCGTGTGAGGGAATCTTTATTTCTTTCGATGTTTTTTTTTTTTTATTCCCACCACCACCAGATTTTTTATACGGTCGTAAGTATAATCCCCTTCCCCTCCTTTTTCTTTTTTTTGATTCAGAAATTCGCTTATTTTTTTTCTTTTTTTTCTTTTTAATACCGCCGCCGAATTTACTTTTCGCTTTCATAATATTAGTTAACGCCCAAGCAGCAGCTTTTTCACCGATAGACGAGTCTCGTGCTTTTACACGTTGCCAAGCTTTTTCCGCTAATTCACGATCGGCTTTAGAACGATTTTCAGTATCTCGATATTTCGAGTATATTATATCGTGTTCCTTACAAGCCGCGTCTAATTTATTAATACCCGAATCTCCGCGCTGTAATCGTTTACTTAATTTCGTACCCGGTCCGCAGTATTGATAACCAGGAACATGTAGTTCGATAGGTAAAATATCGACCGCTTTATTCAGTAAATTTCCGATTAATCCTCGACCGCGACGGACATCTTCTGCACTCTTCTGATATACACGCATTTGTGACGGCGATAAATAATAATTTACAAATATATTTTTTTTTTCCAATCTTCTATATCTCTGACAGGATTATCTTTCGTTGTTTTTACATAAACATTATATAATATACTATACACGTGATTGTTTAATATATTAACAAAATTGTCTAATCTGTCTTCAACTCTCTGTTGAACTATATTAACTGTATCGAGTATAAACTGTTTGCTTACAGCATCTGTCGGAACCGATGGATAACCTATGTTATTTAACCTATAACCTTCGAAGTTACAAATTCCATTTGATACGGTCGGAATTTTTGTATCTACATACGATTTAGTCGCTGCGTCAGTAAGTAATTTCGGATCGGCTAAATTAATTATATTTTTCAAAGCAACGTCGTACTGGTTATCAATTTGATATAAACAATTTTCTTTTAAAATTTTAAAACTAACAGCATCTTCTTCCGAAACAGCGTTACCGACATTACAGAGTCTCTTATTATCTATATCATAATCACCCTCATCTGTTAAACGGAAACCTTCACCGGTAGGACCGCGAACAACGTTTATCCGCATATGTCTATTGTAACGTCCGAATTTATCGATACTCATTTTGTAAATGACAAAATTAACATTACTACACGTTATTTTATTATATTCGCTTCTCGCAATTCTTCGATAATTGATATGATTTCATTTTCATGCCCGGAATGACCGGTATTCTTAGATGCTATTAATAAACGTAATCTGTCGCATAACTCGTTCGGATCATCCCAATATACATAATTCGGTTTATCGTCGTTAGTTAACGATAAAACACCGCGTCCTTCAATACGTTTCAGTTTCGATTTAGTAGACGTTGACTCTGATACCAGATTTTTAATTATATTATTATATTTATGTCCTTTGTTACTCTTAACTCGATCAGAGTGACTCTGTTTATGAGCATTTGTCGCTTTTAGTATCAAACCGTACGTATGCAGATCCTCTTCTGAATATATATAATCGTCAGGTATTTTCATAAAAAGAAGTTCATAAAGTCCAGGCGTACCTTCATACGTTACATTATCGATAATAATATTATCGCCCTCGAAATTAATAGTTGAATTGCCTATCTTTATCGAATCATCGTCTCCAAAATAAACACCGTAAGTATGATCGATTTCCTTATTTTTATCATTAAACTATTTACGTAAATATAGTCTAGGCAATTTTCCTGTGACAGCGTTATCAATCCAATAATTTTCTCTACTAAGACCAGTAGATGTTGATAGTACTTCTAGTAATGTCGGCGGTGTTTCATATATTTCCGTAGCACCTTCGTTAACATCCATTTCAGGTGTACTAGTTATCGATCCAATTTTTCTCATTTTAATCGGCGTAATTCCTACTTCTTTTTGTTCTTCTATTTTATTTCCACGACGTTTATGTTTTTTTAAACGCGTTTCTACATCATCCATTTTTTCATCCGTATCATAAAGCACATTACGTAAATTTATTAATTTTTTTAAAGGTTGAACTATCGGTTCTAATTGTTTCTCTAATTCCTGTTGTTCGCTGATAGCGCTTTGAGTCAAATTAGCGTGTTTCCGTCTAATATCTTTCCTAATTTGTTTGATCTCTTTCGCAAGTTGTTCACGTTTCGCTCGCGACGTCATCTTGTACAATAATTTATCAATCCTTATGTATCTATATAAATATCGAATCCAATACGATAACGACCGCAACGCATATCACTCTCTTTGTCTATTACTAAAAAATGATGTTTACCACGTATCCATGCTTTATTACAAATTTCTTTAAAACAATCAAAACTCATATCCGTGTTAACATGATCGGCAAAAACATGTTTTAAATTTAGTTCATCTTGCCGAAATAAAACTATTAAATTTGCGTTATCTCGTATCAGTTGTTTTGGAATTTTACTATACGACTGGCACAAATAAGAAACATCAATATTATTATGTCTCCCCATTGTAAAATAATTTCGTATATTATACTGCCGTTCACAAGCTATATCGTCGAAAATTATTACAGAATTAGGTTTAGCTTCATTCGGATGTATAACCTCGTCATTATCTGTAAACGTATGATAACCTATAAACGGTATTTTTGAAAACACTCTATTTAAAAACTTGTATTTAGGCTGATACAACGATTATGAAAACACGTATATATTTTCAAAGCATAATCCGTTCGGATCGAATAACAAATTAAGCATTAAATTAGTCTTGCCCATGTCTGATGAGCCTGTAATTAAACATCTAATATTATCTGGTAATAATTTACTATGTTTTTTTCTCTTTTTCTTCAGATCCCTACAATTATAAACAATCGTATCAATATCGCGAATATTTATTTTATGTTTCTGCCGTTTAAGCTTCATCACTGACGTCTATTTTTTTACACACGTTATTATATAATATTATTTCTATTAATCCAACTGTCGTGTGATTTATCACAACCCAACCAACGTACAAGTACTTTCTCGCCTTTACGTTTTAAAATTTTTTCAATTAAATATACGTCACCAAATTTTGTTTTACTTATTTCTTGTTCATGAAAACCACCTTCTAATATATTACCTTTATCGTCCTTCAGAATATACGTTCTCGGCGCTGTAGATTTAACGTTATAAATAGTAAATAACTCGTTTGTCCAGTTGGGAAGGTAACCTTTAGCAAACACCTTTTTATATTTGCTAATTCTTACTCTATCGCCGATTTTAAATTTTGGAGGTTTCTTATTGAACGTTAATTGTTTTATTTTATTTATTCGTAACAATACTTCTTTTTCGTTATTCTTGTTTACATCTACAGGTTTCATTTTAATCGTTCTGTGCACAGTATTATTGTAGTCTCTCAATAAATCAGGAAGGACATTCAACCACGTATACTTGCCGTTAGTTGTAAACCATTTCCACATTTTATTTTTCAAAGTACGGTTGAACCGTTCGATAATAGAAGCTTTTTTATCTGAATGTGTAGAATAATGATTTATATTGTATTGCTTCAACAAATTACGCACACGTTCGTTGTACCATTCTTTACCTTTATCTGCTTGTAAATGATTCATTTTATTATTTTGTAATAAAATTTTAAGTACTCGCGCAACATTTTCAGACGATTTTGTTTTTATTGGAACAGCGAATGCGTATTTACTGAAGCAATTTATCATCGTTAATATATACTTTAACCTCTATTCAACTTTGCATATGGAATCATTTCTACAAGATCGGCTTGATATAAATCATCAAGACCTTTGAGCTCAACACTACGAGTTAAAAAATTTTTTCTAACTTGTTTATGTAATTCGTTACTGATATTCTCTCTTACACTCATTATATATATGTTGATGGTTCTAACTACGATAAGAAAATGAATAAAAAACAACAAACACAAATACATCAATACTATTTTTTATTATTTTTAATAATAATAATAATAATTAATTACATACAATCTTCACCTTTGTGAATTTTCACCAAAAAACAGTGTGGTGATACTTTTTCATGAACAGTCCAAGGATCGTCAGAACATTTCCAACCGTTTAAAATGACTCTACACTCTATACATGATAATTTACTACCAACGCCGGTATAATAAAATCCGGCGTTAACCAGTTTTTTAAAATTGGGCTCGAGTGTAGGCCAACTTTTAAATGATAATAACATCACTTTTTTAGTCTCTGCAATACATCTTTTCGCATTCCTATAATTATTGAAATTATACATTATACATTGCTCCATCTCGCAATTCGGATTCGATAATTTATGCATAAACTGAATATGTTCGATAGGTAAAGTTCCTCTTGTCTGAAACCCGCACAAAGAACACTGAACACTATCTAAATATCGTTTAAAAACAAAACCGGATTCTAACAATTCGTTTATCGAATGATTGATTAATCTTTCACACAGCAGCGCTTGTTTTGACATTGTTTTTTAACCGACGTCTTCACAGCTACTGGTGACGCACGAACTGATTTTACTTTATACAATTTTTCTTCTTCTTCATGATCGATACTCAGTAGTGTTTGACGACTACAGTTTTTTAATTTTTTCAATACAGCACCGTATGTATAAGTAATCGGTAAACTGATTTTAATAATCTGCTTATTCCTTTCAATTTTAACAACATTTGCTCGTGTAAATTCGTTCACTATCAAACAACAAATTTCGTTAAAATTTAATTCTCCATCGAGCGGCGGGCCGAAATAATATATTTGCCAATTAAATGCGGAAATACTGTTTTCAAATTTATCAGTCATTTTGTTTTTAAAAATCGAAGATATCTATCTACAAAAAATAATTTAATTTCTGAATCATCATGACTTTCAAAAAACCTCGACCCGTCTGGCCCACATAAAAAGCCTCACAGTCGTTGCAGACTAGCTTATAAACACCCGTTTTATTTTCAAGACTGGTATGTTCACGGGTGCGGAGATTATTCAAGATGTTATTACTAGTCTTATGGGAAACGACTATGTTGTTAACTTTATTAATAGTTGACTTAAAAATCCCCGGCATGAAATGCGTATAAGGTGCCGCAATGTACTTGCGTGTCTTTGTTTCGAGGTTCTCATTTCTATTATTTACATCTTTAGTTTCATTTTTAATAGTGTTACTCTTCTTTTTCTTTTGTTTTTTTAAAATATTATCTACTATTCTTTCATTGTACCCGTTGTTAAACGCAATGACTTTAATGGTACTTAACTCTTCGATATAATCCTCGATGCTAAGGGGTATAGACAACAAGCGATGTATCATGCTATGGAATGCAGCTAATTTCTGTGAAATGGGGTGGAACGATGATGCATGTATGACAGCGTCAGTCATCGTGGGCTTCCTAAATATATTAAAACACAGTTTTTTAGTAACAAAATTCTTAGTTACTGTCAAATCTAGAAAATGTAACCGACCTCCAACTTCATTCTCCAAAGTAAACTGTATCTTGTTGTTAATGCCATTCAAGTAATTGTGGAGCTTGTCAATTTGGCGATTTGTGCCTTTATACACCATAAAAGTGTCGTCGACATATCTACCATAGAACGCCACATTGTAATTATATGTAGGGTTTGCAAACAAGAAAGAATTTTCAAAGTAATTTAAGTATACCTCCGCTAGAATACTAGAGAGTGGGGAACCCATAGCTAACCCCTCCAGCTGTCTGACAAACTGTTTGTTATGTGTGAAATAATTCTGGTCCAAAATCACTTCCAACAATTCTAATATTTCATTTATGCAATTAGCATAAAATTTTTTGGTGTTAACAAGGTTAGACCTTAATAGGCGTAAGGTTTCACTCACCGGTACATTTGTATACAAGTTCACAATGTCAAAAGAAATAAGTTTATAGTGGGGTTCAATCATCAGGTTTTTCACTTTTTCAACGAAATCACAACTATTAATCAAACTTCGATTATTAATCAAATGTAAATTATGTTTTAATATACTCACTAATTTTCTAGCTGCTTTGTAACCGGGTGCAGTGGTAAAATTTACTAGTGGTCTAATAGGAATCCCCTCCTTGTGAAGCTTTGGCAGACCTGATAAAACGGGCGCTTTAGAATTAATTGGTTTTAAGGAACGTCTAGTACGTTCATCAAAGAGATGTGTACACATGTTTAAGCTACGATTAAGACGTTTTACGTATAAATCCGTGGGGTCAGAGGTTAGCAGGGTGATATTATTATTTGCAATGAAATCGCGTATTTTATCGTCATAATCATTCTTATTTATAATAACCAGAGTATTACCCTTATCCGCTTTAGTGACAAGGGCTTGATCGTCAGATAGTTTTTTCTTTAATGTTTTTAAAATCCTACGTTCGGCATTATAATTAGTCATAGAAGGAATGGGAGAATGTACGTTATTAAGTTGGTTACGTATAATTTTGTTAAATTTGTTATTTATTATGAACCGTGCTTCATCTTGTTCTTTTTGTTCACTAATTGCTTTAATCACAGTTTCGGCACTAGCAACTTCAGTTAGAATGTGCCTTGTGTTGAAGTTCGGCTTATGTAATGGGAAATTGTATTTTAATCCTTTATTTAAAAGATTTTCTTCGTCAGTATTTAATTCAATCGAAGTCAAATTACATAGTCGTGTATGGAATACGTGTTTACAACTAGTATTACTGGTTTTAGGTATCTGAACGTCTATTAACCTTTGTAACTTGTTAAGCTGCGTCGTACGCATATTGTAAACAACACTTTCTATCGTACTGTTTATAAATTCCAGATAATGATCTAGTGCAGCTGGATGTATGTCATTAAGTAGTTGTAAGTGTGCTCCATACAATTTAGAATTAAGAAATGATTTCTTAATATATAACGACCTCAATTCCTCTTTAATTCTAAAAATCTCTGCGCGTTTTTTAGCTTTCATATCTGCAATAGACGTGCCTTTAAACTTTATAATAGCGTAATTCGGGATAACCTTATTTTTCAAGCATGCTTTATTAAATCTAATATGCAGAATGGTCTTATGCAATTGTGATTTAATATTCTGAAATCTGCGTACTACGTTATCACGACTATTGTTATTCATTTTGAATTAAACGGAATAAATCCTATTGTAGTCCCAAGCCACGTGTTTGTTAACCAAATACACTGTACTCACCGTCTATGGCTTTTTTCCGTGATGTTTTTTCCAGTTTACATGTTTCAAGGCACTTGCCTCATCATCAGAACTTATAAAATCAATCTATGTCATAAAAAATGACATTTGTCAAAATATTAAAAACACAATACGGCAATTAAACTATGTACATAAATTCGTTTTAAAAATGTTCGGTGTGCCTTGCAAGACAACACGCGCCGTACTGACGTAATCTAAGCCTTATCTCGACTATATCTCATAGCGGTATCGTACAGTATATTTGATTTATACTGTAATTGGTCGTTCAACACATGTGGCTTGGTACTGGCGTCGTTGTATGCTTTGTAAATTTGATATTCTTCAAGGGCATTCAAATAACTCCCTTTACTGCAGAAATGAAGGGGTATTAAATTTGAGCTAAAATCCGTGTAACTGTGACTGTTGTCTATGAGGTGCTTGGCGAAATTTGACTTGATATTGTCGAAGTTGTAAACTCGTGTAGGGGGTCTATGTTCAGAAAATCTTTTCAAAAAACCTCGACCCGTCTGGCCCACATAAAAAGCCTCACAGTCGTTGCAGACTAGCTTATAAACACCCGTTTTATTTTCAAGACTGGTATGTTCACGGGTGCGGAGATTATTCAAGATGTTATTACTAGTCTTATAGGAAACGACTATGTTGTTAACTTTATTAATAGTTGACTTAAAAATCCCCGGCATGAAATGCGTATAAGGTGCCGCAATGTACTTGCGTGTCTTTGTTTCGAGGTTCTCATTTCTATTATTTACATCTTTAGTTTCATTTTTAATAGTGTTACTCTTCTTTTCTTTTGTTTTTTTAAAATATTATCTACTATTCTTTCATTGTACCCGTTGTTAAACGCAATGACTTTAATGGTACTTAACTCTTCGATATAATCCTCGATGCTAAGGGGTATAGACAACAAGCGATGTATCATGCTATGGAATGCAGCTAATTTCTGTGAAATGGGGTGGAACGATGAGGCATGTATGACAGCGTCAGTCATCGTGGGCTTCCTAAATATATTAAAACACAGTTTTTTAGTAACAAAATTCTTAGTTACTGTCAAATCTAGAAAATGTAACCGACCTCCAACTTCATTCTCCAAAGTAAACTGTATCTTGTTGTTAATGCCATTCAAGTAATTGTGGAGCTTGTCAATTTGGCGATTTGTGCCTTTATACACCATAAAAGTGTCGTCGACATATCTACCATAGAACGCCACATTGTAATTATATGTAGGGTTTTCAAACAAGAAAGAATTTTCAAAGTAATTTAAGTATACCTCCGCTAGAATACTAGAGAGTGGGGAACCCATAGCTAACCCCTCCAGCTGTCTGAAAAACTGTTTGTTATGTGTGAAATAATTCTGGTCCAAAATCACTTCCAACAATTCTAATATTTCATTTATGCAATTAGCATCCAGTTTATTGGTGTTAACAAGGTTAGACCTTAATAGGCGTAAGGTTTCACTCACCGGTACATTTGTATACAAGTTCACAATGTCAAAAGAAATAAGTTTATAGTGGGGTTCAATCATCAGGTTTTTCACTTTTTCAACGAAATCACAACTATTAATCAAACTTCGATTATTAATCAAATGTAAATTATGTTTTAATATACTCACTAATTTTCTAGCTGCTTTGTAACCGGGTGCAGTGGTAAAATTTACTAGTGGTCTAATAGGAATCCTCTCCTTGTGAAGCTTTGGCAGACCTGATAAAACGGGCGCTTTAGAATTAATTGGTTTTAAGGAACGTCTAGTACGTTCATCAAAGAGATGTGTACACATGTTTAAGCTACGATTAAGACGTTTTACGTATAAATCCGTGGGGTCAGAGGTTAGCAGGGTGATATTATTTTTTGCAATGAAATCGCGTATTTTATCGTCATAATCATTCTTATTTATAATAACCAGAGTATTACCCTTATCCGCTTTAGTGACAAGGGCTTGATCGTCAGATAGTTTTTTCTTTAATGTTTTTAAAATCCTACGTTCGGCATTATAATTAGTCATAGAAGGAATGGGAGAATGTACGTTATTAAGTTGGTTACGTATAATTTTGTTAAATTTGTTATTTATTATGAACCGTGCTTCATCTTGTTCTTTTTGTTCACTAATTGCTTTAATCACAGTTTCGGCACTAGCAACTTCAGTTAGAATGTGCCTTGTGTTGAAGTTCGTCTTATGTAATGGGAAATTGTATTTTAATCCTTTATTTAAAAGATTTTCTTCGTCAGTATTTAATTCAATCGAAGTCAAATTACATAGTCGTGTATGGAATACGTGTTTACAACTAGTATTACTGGTTTTAGGTATCTGATTAATAATCGAAGTTTGATTAATAGTTGTGATTTCGTTGAAAAAGTGAAAAACCTGATGATTGAACCCCACTATAAACTTATTTCTTTTGACATTGTGAACTTGTATACAAATGTACCGGTGAGTGAAACCTTACGCCTATTAAGGTCTAACCTTGTTAACACCAATAAACTGGATGCTAATTGCATAAATGAAATATTAGAATTGTTGGAAGTGATTTTGGACCAGAATTATTTCACACATAACAAACAGTTTTTCAGACAGCTGGAGGGGTTAGCTATGGGTTCCCCACTCTCTAGTATTCTAGCGGAGGTATACTTAAATTACTTTGAAAATTCTTTCTTGTTTGCAAACCGTACATATAATTACAATGTGGCGTTCTATGGTAGATATGTCGACGACACTTTTATGGTGTATAAAGGCACAAATCGCCAAATTGACAAGCTCCACAATTACTTGAATGGCATTAACAACAAGATACAGTTTACTTTGGAGAATGAAGTTGGAGGTCGGTTACATTTTCTAGATTTGACAGTAACTAAGAATTTTGTTACTAAAAAAACTGTGTTTTAATATATTTAGGAAGCCCACGATGACTGACGCTGTCATACATGCCTCATCGTTCCACCCCATTTCACAGAAATTAGCTGCATTCCATAGCATGATACATCGCTTGTTGTCTATACCCCTTAGCATCGAGGATTATATCGAAGAGTTAAGTACCATTAAAGTCATTGCGTTTAACAACGGGTACAATGAAAGAATAGTAGATAATATTTTAAAAAAACAAAAGAAAAAGAAGAGTAACACTATTAAAAATGAAACTAAAGATGTAAATATTAGAAATGAGAACCTCGAAACAAAGACACGCAAGTACATTGCGGCACCTTATACGCATTTCATGCCGGGGATTTTTAAGTCAACTATTAATAAAGTTAACAACATAGTCGTTTCCTATAAGACTAGTAATAACATCTTGAATAATCTCCGCACCCGTGAACATACCAGTCTTGAAAATAAAACGGGTGTTTATAAGCTAGTCTGCAACGACTGTGAGGCTTTTTATGTGGGCCAGACGGGTCGAGGTTTTTTGAAAAGATTTTCTGAACATAGACCCCCTACACGAGTTTACAACTTCGACAATATCAAGTCAAATTTCGCCAAGCACCTCATAGACAACAGTCACAGTTACACGGATTTTAGCTCAAATTTAATACCCCTTCATTTCTGCAGTAAAGGGAGTTATTTGAATGCCCTTGAAGAATATCAAATTTACAAAGCATACAACGACGCCAGTACCAAGCCACATGTGTTGAACGACCAATTATAGTATAAATCAAATATACTGTACGATACCGCTATGAGATATAGTCGAGATAAGGCTTAGATTACGTCAGTACGGCGCGTGTTGTCTTGCAAGGCACACCGAACATTTTTAAAACGAATTTATGTACATAGTTTAATTGCCGTATTGTGTTTTTAATATTTTGACAAATGTCATTTTTTATGACATAGATTGATTTTATAAGTTCTGATGATGAGGCAAGTGCCTTGAAACATGTAAACTGGAAAAAACATCACGGAAAAAAGCCATAGACGGTGAGTACAGTGTATTTGGTTAACAAACACGTGGCTTGGGACTACAATAGGATTTATTCCGTTTAATTCAAAATGAATAACAATAGTCGTGATAACGTAGTACGCAGATTTCAGAATATTAAAACACAATTGCATAAGACCATTCTGCATATTAGATTTAATAAAGCATGCTTGAAAAATAAGGTTATCCCGAATTACGCTATTATAAAGTTTAAAGGCACGTCTATTGCAGATATGAAAGCTAAAAAACGCGCAGAGATTTTTAGAATTAAAGAGGAATTGAGGTCGTTATATATTAAGAAATCATTTCTTAATTCTAAATTGTATGGAGCACACTTACAACTACTTAATGACATACATCCAGCTGCACTAGATCATTATCTGGAATTTATAAACAGTACGATAGAAAGTGTTGTTTACAATATGCGTACGACGCAGCTTAACAAGTTACAAAGGTTAATAGACGTTCAGATACCTAAAACCAGTAATACTAGTTGTAAACACGTATTCCATACACGACTATGTAATTTGACTTCGATTGAATTAAATACTGACGAAGAAAATCTTTTAAATAAAGGATTAAAATACAATTTCCCATTACATAAGCCGAACTTCAACACAAGGCACATTCTAACTGAAGTTGCTAGTGCCGAAACTGTGATTAAAGCAATTAGTGAACAAAAAGAACAAGATGAAGCACGGTTCATAATAAATAACAAATTTAACAAAATTATACGTAACCAACTTAATAACGTACATTCTCCCATTCCTTCTATGACTAATTATAATGCCGAACGTAGGATTTTAAAAACATTAAAGAAAAAACTATCTGACGATCAAGCCCTTGTCACTAAAGCGGATAAGGGTAATACTCTGGTTATTATAAATAAGAATGATTATGACGATAAAATACGCGATTTCATTGCAAATAATAATATCACCCTGCTAACCTCTGACCCCACGGATTTATACGTAAAACGTCTTAATCGTAGCTTAAACATGTGTACACATCTCTTTGATGAACGTACTAGACGTTCCTTAAAACCAATTAATTCTAAAGCGCCCGTTTTATCAGGTCTGCCAAAGCTTCACAAGGAGGGGATTCCTATTAGACCACTAGTAAATTTTACCACTGCACCCGGTTACAAAGCAGCTAGAAAATTAGTGAGTATATTAAAACATAATTTACATTTGATTAATAATCGAAGTTTGATTAATAGTTGTGATTTCGTTGAAAAAGTGAAAAACCTGATGATTGAACCCCACTATAAACTTATTTCTTTTGACATTGTGAACTTGTATACAAATGTACCGGTGAGTGAAACCTTACGCCTATTAAGGTCTAACCTTGTTAACACCAATAAACTGGATGCTAATTGCATAAATGAAATATTAGAATTGTTGGAAGTGATTTTGGACCAGAATTATTTCACACATAACAAACAGTTTTTCAGACAGCTGGAGGGGTTAGCTATGGGTTCCCCACTCTCTAGTATTCTAGCGAAGGTATACTTAAATTACTTTGAAAATTCTTTCTTGTTTGCAAACCCTACATATAATTACAATGTGGCGTTCTATGGTAGATATGTCGACGACACTTTTATGGTGTATAAAGGCACAAATCGCCAAATTGACAAGCTCCACAATTACTTGAATGGCATTAACAACAAGATACAGTTTACTTTGGAGAATGAAGTTGGAGGTCGGTTACATTTTCTAGATTTGACAGTAACTAAGAATTTTGTTACTAAAAAAACTGTGTTTTAATATATTTAGGAAGCCCACGATGACTGACGTTGTCTAACATGCCTCATCGTTCCACCCCATTTCACAGAAATTAGCTGCATTCCATAGCATGATACATCGCTTGTTGTCTATACCCCTTAGCATCGAGGATTATATCGAAGAGTTAAGTACCATTAAAGTCATTGCGTTTAACAACGGGTACAATGAAAGAATAGTAGATAATATTTTAAAAAAACAAAAGAAAAAGAAGAGTAACACTATTAAAAATGAAACTAAAGATGTAAATAATAGAAATGAGAACCTCGAAACAAAGACACGCAAGTACATTGCGGCACCTTATACGCATTTCATGCCGGGGATTTTTAAGTCAACTATTAACCCTTTCGTGGTTGGTGGGACATAAGTGTACCACTTATTGTTTTCAATCCCTGGCTGACTGGTGCACGTTTATCCCACCTTTGGCTAGTGGTGCTATCTTGTGAGAAGACTAATAAACATAAAAAAAAATATTGTACTGTTGTGTAGTTACGATGTTGGTAGCAGTGGCCATATTTGTTGACAAAGTGCATCGTTTTGGAGGCATAACCTCTTCAAATTGTGTAATGTTGTGTTTATTTTTCTACTACATCAATATACAATGAGTAAAGTAAGTGATCGTGTTTTTAGCTATTTTATTATTATATTTGGGTCATACCTACACCCATTTCTTGAGTTTTAGATAAGTATATAAATTTACTGGTGCACATAAATTAGTGGGACACATGTGTCCCAACAGCCTAGGCGTCTACCAGATTCATATAGTAGCAGTCAAATAAAAATTTGATATTCACTGAAAGTTTTGATATTTTTAAAGTTTTTATAGTAATTTATAATTAGGTTATAAGCATATATTAATCTCTAGTATTATAACCTATACTTGTGCATTGTCAAGTGCTATTATATAACCCATAGACCTACTTGCAGCTTCTATCTGAACATTATTGATAATAATATTACCTCTATTTGCTTCTGAAACATATTATTATATCTATTCCAGTTCTTGACTGAAGAAGAAATTTTAGATTTGATTTACTCAACTCCTATTGATCCAGAAACATCGGACATTGAAGGAGATGACGATGCGTTAGAGGAGTTTGACAGCACAACCTCTTGTGCACCACAACAAGCTGACAGTTTTGATTTCCTCAATTCATTGAATAATGGGTCTGTTAGTAATCATCATGATAATACAGAAAATGTGTTTTTACCTCAAAATCAATTACAAGATACATCGTACTCTAATGGTGGTAGCAATATAAATCCTGTGCAGATAGAAGAAGAAAGTGATAGTGAGGACTGGGATTATGATGTAACAGAATTTGAAGGACTGTGTAGTAGTGTTCATGAGATGCTACCAAAACCAACATACGAGTTTTCTAAAACTGATGCTGAATTAGTATACTTGGAACAGTTTCTAGATGAAGAGATACTTAGCAAAATATGCTATGAAACAAATTTGTATGCTTTTCAAAACAAAAGTAAGAACTGGAAAGATATAACAGTTAGTGAGCTAAAAGCATTTCTTGGGGTTAACATTATAATGGGAATACATGAATTACCAGCAGCTTGTAATTACTGGAGTTCAGATCCAATATTGAATGTCCACAGTGTATCAAATGTTATGACTGTATCGCGGTACAAAAAGATAGTTGAAAATCTTCACTGTAATGACAATTCTAAATTTCCATCCAAAAATCATCCACAATATGACAGACTTTATAAATTAAGACCGATAATTACAATGCTGAATGCTAAATGCCAGAAATGTTATGTACCGTCACATACGCTTTCAGTTGATGAATCTATGGTGCCATTCAAAGGGCGCACAACACTAAAACAGTACATGCCGCTAAAACCCGTGAAACGAGGGTACAAAATATGGTGCTTAGCAGATTCTGCAACTGGTTACATTACAAATTTACAAGTGTACACTGGAAAAACTGCTGTTTCTGTTGGAAATTTTACGAATTTTCAAATGTGTGAACGTGTTGTTCTCGATCTGTGTGAACCATACTTTTCAACAAATAGGCTTGTCGCATTTGACAATTTCTTTACCACATATAAATTAATGAAGACACTACGAAAAAATGGTCTGTACAGCTGCGGTACAGTAAGGGGAAATAGGAAAGGTCTGCCTTCAATTTTATCTGATACAAAAATTAAGCTAAATCGTGGTGAGTTCACATTTTTAGTCAAATCCTGTGTTGCAGCTGTGAAGTGGCAAGATAATAAAGCCGTTTCATTACTTTCAACTTTGCATAATCCAAAAGACGTTGTTTTTATCCAGAGAAAACAAAAGGATGGGTCTCGAATTGACATTTCTTGCCCTGAAGTTGTAAGAACCTATAATAATATTATGGGTGGAGTAGATAGGTTCGACCAACTGCGAGAACGCTATGCGATTGGGAGGAGATCTGTAAAGTGGTGGCACAGACTGTTCTATTTCTTTATTGATTTGGCAGTAATTAATTCATTTCAGTTAAAAAAACTAGTATGTGGAAAAATTGACCAACTATCTTTTCGTCTTCGATTGGCAAGACAGCTAATTGGTAGTTTTTCATCAAGAATAAAGAGAGGACCAGTTCCAGTTTTCATGCCAGCAAAAAGGGGTGTCACAGGAGTTCCAGATGAGGTCCGATGTACTAATGTAGGAAGACACATCCCAAAGTCATCTGAAACTAGGAGGAGATGCAGATATTGCAGTACAAAGAGGGAAGACAAACGGACCAAAATAATATGTTCATCATGCAATGTTCCACTGTGCGTTACACCATGCTTCTCAAAATTTCATGAAAAGTGAAAGACTCATGGATCTCTATACATATTTTTTACATTTAACATTTTGTGTTTATCTTATATTCTTTTTTTGGTAAAACTGAGTGTTTATGTTTATAGTGTTTTTATAGAAATTGTGCGGACTATTTTTATTTTATAAAACATACCTCATAAAAGGTGAGTTTTCAAAGAAGTAAAATGTATAGACTTTGTGTTATTAAAAGTAATTTTTTACTCAAATGTTTTACTTTATTAAAATATAATAAAAAAACTTTTATTGTAAAAATTACATACACAAAACATACGACACTTAAAAAAAAATTGTGTAATTGACGTGGTCAGTGGAACATATATGTCCCACTAATTATTTTGGACAAAAGACAAAATGCAAAATTATGTCATATACTCCATGTTATTAATAGTATTTTTGAGGTTCTGAAACCAAGTTTTCAAACAAATATTGCAACCCACAAATTTTAACCATGAAAGGGTTAATAAAGTTAACAACATAGTCGTTTCCTATAAGACTAGTAATAACATCTTGAATAATCTCCGCACCCGTGAACATACCAGTCTTGAAAATAAAACGGGTGTTTATAAGCTAGTCTGCAACGACTGTGAGGCTTTTTATGTGGGCCAGACGGGTCGAGGTTTTTTGAAAAGATTTTCTGAACATAGACCCCCTACACGAGTTTACAACTTCGACAATATCAAGTCAAATTTCGCCAAGCACCTCATAGACAACAGTCACAGTTACACGGATTTTAGCTCAAATTTAATACCCCTTCATTTCTGCAGTAAAGGGAGTTATTTGAATGCCCTTGAAGAATATCAAATTTACAAAGCATACAACGACGCCAGTACCAAGCCACATGTGTTGAACGACCAATTACAGTATAAATCAAATATACTGTACGATACCGCTATGAGATATAGTCGAGATAAGGCTTAGATTACGTCAGTACGGCGCGTGTTGTCTTGCAAGGCACACCGAACATTTTTAAAACGAATTTATGTACATAGTTTAATTGCCGTATTGTGTTTTTAATATTTTGACAAATGTCATTTTTTATGACATAGATTGATTTTATAAGTTCTGATGATGAGGCAAGTGCCTTGAAACATGTAAACTGGAAAAAACATCACGGAAAAAAGCCATAGACGGTGAGTACAGTGTATTTGGTTAACAAACACGTGGCTTGGGACTACAATAGGATTTATTCCGTTTAATTCAAAATGAATAACAATAGTCGTGATAACGTAGTACGCAGATTTCAGAATATTAAAACACAATTACATAAGACCATTCTGCATATTAGATTTAATAAAGCATGCTTGAAAAATAAGGTTATCCCGAATTACGCTATTATAAAGTTTAAAGGCACGTCTATTGAAGATATGAAAGCTAAAAAACGCGCAGAGATTTTTAGAATTAAAGAGGAATTGAGGTCGTTATATATTAAGAAATCATTTCTTAATTCTAAATTGTATGGAGCACACTTACAACTACTTAATGACATACATCCAGCTGCACTAGATCATTATCTGGAATTTATAAACAGTACGATAGAAAGTGTTGTTTACAATATGCGTACGACGCAGCTTAACAAGTTACAAAGGTTAATAGACGTTTAGATACCTAAAACCAGTAATACTAGTTGTAAACACGTATTCCATACACGACTATGTAATTTGACTTCGATTGAATTAAATACTGACGAAGAAAATCTTTTAAATAAAGGATTAAAATACAATTTCCCATTACATAAGCCGAACTTCAACACAAGGCACATTCTAACTGAAGTTGCTAGTGCCGAAACTGTGATTAAAGCAATTAGTGAACAAAAAGAACAAGATGAAGCACGGTTCATAATAAATAACAAATTTAACAAAATTATACGTAACCAACTTAATAACGTACATTCTCCCATTCCTTCTATGACTAATTATAATGCCGAACGTAGGATTTTAAAAACATTAAAGAAAAAACTATCTGACGATCAAGCCCTTGTCACTAAAGCGGATAAGGGTAATACTCTGGTTATTATAAATAAGAATGATTATGACGATAAAATACGCGATTTCATTGCAAATAATAATATCACCCTGCTAACCTTTGACCCCACGGATTTATACGTAAAACGACTTAATCGTAGCTTAAACATGTGTACACATCTCTTTGATGAACGTACTAGACGTTCCTTAAAACCAATTAATTCTAAAGCGCCCGTTTTATCAGGTCTGCCAAAGCTTCACAAGGAGGGGATTCCTATTAGACCACTAGTAAATTTTACCACTGCACCCGGTTACAAAGCAGCTAGAAAATTAGTGAGTATATTAAAACATAATTTACATTTGATTAATAATCGAAGTTTGATTAATAGTTGTGATTTCGTTGAAAAAGTGAAAAACCTGATGATTGAACCCCACTATAAACTTATTTCTTTTGACATTGTGAACTTGTATACAAATGTACCGGTGAGTGAAACCTTACGCCTATTAAGGTCTAACCTTGTTAACACCAATAAACTGGATGCTAATTGCATAAATGAAATATTAGAATTGTTGGAAGTGATTTTGGACCAGAATTATTTCACACATAACAAACAGTTTTTCAGACAGCTGGAGGGGTTAGCTATGGGTTCCCCACTCTCTAGTATTCTAGCGGAGGTATACTTAAATTACTTTGAAAATTCTTTCTTGTTTGCAAACCGTACATATAATTACAATGTGGCGTTCTATGGTAGATATGTCGACGACACTTTTATGGTGTATAAAGGCACAAATCGCCAAATTGACAAGCTCCACAATTACTTGAATGGCATTAACAACAAGATACAGTTTACTTTGGAGAATGAAGTTGGAGGTCGGTTACATTTTCTAGATTTGACAGTAACTAAGAATTTTGTTACTAAAAAAACTGTGTTTTAATATATTTAGGAAGCCCACGATGACTGACGCTGTCATACATGCCTCATCGTTCCACCCCATTTCACAGAAATTAGCTGCATTCCATAGCATGATACATCGCTTGTTGTCTATACCCCTTAGCATCGAGGATTATATCGAAGAGTTAAGTACCATTAAAGTCATTGCGTTTAACAACGGGTACAATGAAAGAATAGTAGATAATATTTTAAAAAAACAAAAGAAAAAGAAGAGTAACACTATTAAAAATGAAACTAAAGATGTAAATATTAGAAATGAGAACCTCGAAACAAAGACACGCAAGTACATTGCGGCACCTTATACGCATTTCATGCCGGGGATTTTTAAGTCAACTATTAATAAAGTTAACAACATAGTCGTTTCCTATAAGACTAGTAATAACATCTTGAATAATCTCCGCACCCGTGAACATACCAGTCTTGAAAATAAAACGGGTGTTTATAAGCTAGTCTGCAACGACTGTGAGGCTTTTTATGTGGGCCAGACGGGTCGAGGTTTTTTGAAAAGATTTTCTGAACATAGACCCCCTACACGAGTTTACAACTTCGACAATATCAAGTCAAATTTCGCCAAGCACCTCATAGACAACAGTCACAGTTACACGGATTTTAGCTCAAATTTAATACCCCTTCATTTCTGCAGTAAAGGGAGTTATTTGAATGCCCTTGAAGAATATCAAATTTACAAAGCATACAACGACGCCAGTACCAAGCCACATGTGTTGAACGACCAATTATAGTATAAATCAAATATACTGTACGATACCGCTATGAGATATAGTCGAGATAAGGCTTAGATTACGTCAGTACGGCGCGTGTTGTCTTGCAAGGCACACCGAACATTTTTAAAACGAATTTATGTACATAGTTTAATTGCCGTATTGTGTTTTTAATATTTTGACAAATGTCATTTTTTATGACATAGATTGATTTTATAAGTTCTGATGATGAGGCAAGTGCCTTGAAACATGTAAACTGGAAAAAACATCACGGAAAAAAGCCATAGACGGTGAGTACAGTGTATTTGGTTAACAAACACGTGGCTTGGGACTACAATAGGATTTATTCCGTTTAATTCAAAATGAATAACAATAGTCGTGATAACGTAGTACGCAGATTTCAGAATATTAAAACACAATTGCATAAGACCATTCTGCATATTAGATTTAATAAAGCATGCTTGAAAAATAAGGTTATCCCGAATTACGCTATTATAAAGTTTAAAGGCACGTCTATTGCAGATATGAAAGCTAAAAAACGCGCAGAGATTTTTAGAATTAAAGAGGAATTGAGGTCGTTATATATTAAGAAATCATTTCTTAATTCTAAATTGTATGGAGCACACTTACAACTACTTAATGACATACATCCAGCTGCACTAGATCATTATCTGGAATTTATAAACAGTACGATAGAAAGTGTTGTTTACAATATGCGTACGACGCAGCTTAACAAGTTACAAAGGTTAATAGACGTTCAGATACCTAAAACCAGTAATACTAGTTGTAAACACGTATTCCATACACGACTATGTAATTTGACTTCGATTGAATTAAATACTGACGAAGAAAATCTTTTAAATAAAGGATTAAAATACAATTTCCCATTACATAAGCCGAACTTCAACACAAGGCACATTCTAACTGAAGTTGCTAGTGCCGAAACTGTGATTAAAGCAATTAGTGAACAAAAAGAACAAGATGAAGCACGGTTCATAATAAATAACAAATTTAACAAAATTATACGTAACCAACTTAATAACGTACATTCTCCCATTCCTTCTATGACTAATTATAATGCCGAACGTAGGATTTTAAAAACATTAAAGAAAAAACTATCTGACGATCAAGCCCTTGTCACTAAAGCGGATAAGGGTAATACTCTGGTTATTATAAATAAGAATGATTATGACGATAAAATACGCGATTTCATTGCAAATAATAATATCACCCTGCTAACCTCTGACCCCACGGATTTATACGTAAAACGTCTTAATCGTAGCTTAAACATGTGTACACATCTCTTTGATGAACGTACTAGACGTTCCTTAAAACCAATTAATTCTAAAGCGCCCGTTTTATCAGGTCTGCCAAAGCTTCACAAGGAGGGGATTCCTATTAGACCACTAGTAAATTTTACCACTGCACCCGGTTACAAAGCAGCTAGAAAATTAGTGAGTATATTAAAACATAATTTACATTTGATTAATAATCGAAGTTTGATTAATAGTTGTGATTTCGTTGAAAAAGTGAAAAACCTGATGATTGAACCCCACTATAAACTTATTTCTTTTGACATTGTGAACTTGTATACAAATGTACCGGTGAGTGAAACCTTACGCCTATTAAGGTCTAACCTTGTTAACACCAATAAACTGGATGCTAATTGCATAAATGAAATATTAGAATTGTTGGAAGTGATTTTGGACCAGAATTATTTCACACATAACAAACAGTTTTTCAGACAGCTGGAGGGGTTAGCTATGGGTTCCCCACTCTCTAGTATTCTAGCGAAGGTATACTTAAATTACTTTGAAAATTCTTTCTTGTTTGCAAACCCTACATATAATTACAATGTGGCGTTCTATGGTAGATATGTCGACGACACTTTTATGGTGTATAAAGGCACAAATCGCCAAATTGACAAGCTCCACAATTACTTGAATGGCATTAACAACAAGATACAGTTTACTTTGGAGAATGAAGTTGGAGGTCGGTTACATTTTCTAGATTTGACAGTAACTAAGAATTTTGTTACTAAAAAAACTGTGTTTTAATATATTTAGGAAGCCCACGATGACTGACGTTGTCTAACATGCCTCATCGTTCCACCCCATTTCACAGAAATTAGCTGCATTCCATAGCATGATACATCGCTTGTTGTCTATACCCCTTAGCATCGAGGATTATATCGAAGAGTTAAGTACCATTAAAGTCATTGCGTTTAACAACGGGTACAATGAAAGAATAGTAGATAATATTTTAAAAAAACAAAAGAAAAAGAAGAGTAACACTATTAAAAATGAAACTAAAGATGTAAATAATAGAAATGAGAACCTCGAAACAAAGACACGCAAGTACATTGCGGCACCTTATACGCATTTCATGCCGGGGATTTTTAAGTCAACTATTAACCCTTTCGTGGTTGGTGGGACATAAGTGTACCACTTATTGTTTTCAATCCCTGGCTGACTGGTGCACGTTTATCCCACCTTTGGCTAGTGGTGCTATCTTGTGAGAAGACTAATAAACATAAAAAAAAATATTGTACTGTTGTGTAGTTACGATGTTGGTAGCAGTGGCCATATTTGTTGACAAAGTGCATCGTTTTGGAGGCATAACCTCTTCAAATTGTGTAATGTTGTGTTTATTTTTCTACTACATCAATATACAATGAGTAAAGTAAGTGATCGTGTTTTTAGCTATTTTATTATTATATTTGGGTCATACCTACACCCATTTCTTGAGTTTTAGATAAGTATATAAATTTACTGGTGCACATAAATTAGTGGGACACATGTGTCCCAACAGCCTAGGCGTCTACCAGATTCATATAGTAGCAGTCAAATAAAAATTTGATATTCACTGAAAGTTTTGATATTTTTAAAGTTTTTATAGTAATTTATAATTAGGTTATAAGCATATATTAATCTCTAGTATTATAACCTATACTTGTGCATTGTCAAGTGCTATTATATAACCCATAGACCTACTTGCAGCTTCTATCTGAACATTATTGATAATAATATTACCTCTATTTGCTTCTGAAACATATTATTATATCTATTCCAGTTCTTGACTGAAGAAGAAATTTTAGATTTGATTTACTCAACTCCTATTGATCCAGAAACATCGGACATTGAAGGAGATGACGATGCGTTAGAGGAGTTTGACAGCACAACCTCTTGTGCACCACAACAAGCTGACAGTTTTGATTTCCTCAATTCATTGAATAATGGGTCTGTTAGTAATCATCATGATAATACAGAAAATGTGTTTTTACCTCAAAATCAATTACAAGATACATCGTACTCTAATGGTGGTAGCAATATAAATCCTGTGCAGATAGAAGAAGAAAGTGATAGTGAGGACTGGGATTATGATGTAACAGAATTTGAAGGACTGTGTAGTAGTGTTCATGAGATGCTACCAAAACCAACATACGAGTTTTCTAAAACTGATGCTGAATTAGTATACTTGGAACAGTTTCTAGATGAAGAGATACTTAGCAAAATATGCTATGAAACAAATTTGTATGCTTTTCAAAACAAAAGTAAGAACTGGAAAGATATAACAGTTAGTGAGCTAAAAGCATTTCTTGGGGTTAACATTATAATGGGAATACATGAATTACCAGCAGCTTGTAATTACTGGAGTTCAGATCCAATATTGAATGTCCACAGTGTATCAAATGTTATGACTGTATCGCGGTACAAAAAGATAGTTGAAAATCTTCACTGTAATGACAATTCTAAATTTCCATCCAAAAATCATCCACAATATGACAGACTTTATAAATTAAGACCGATAATTACAATGCTGAATGCTAAATGCCAGAAATGTTATGTACCGTCACATACGCTTTCAGTTGATGAATCTATGGTGCCATTCAAAGGGCGCACAACACTAAAACAGTACATGCCGCTAAAACCCGTGAAACGAGGGTACAAAATATGGTGCTTAGCAGATTCTGCAACTGGTTACATTACAAATTTACAAGTGTACACTGGAAAAACTGCTGTTTCTGTTGGAAATTTTACGAATTTTCAAATGTGTGAACGTGTTGTTCTCGATCTGTGTGAACCATACTTTTCAACAAATAGGCTTGTCGCATTTGACAATTTCTTTACCACATATAAATTAATGAAGACACTACGAAAAAATGGTCTGTACAGCTGCGGTACAGTAAGGGGAAATAGGAAAGGTCTGCCTTCAATTTTATCTGATACAAAAATTAAGCTAAATCGTGGTGAGTTCACATTTTTAGTCAAATCCTGTGTTGCAGCTGTGAAGTGGCAAGATAATAAAGCCGTTTCATTACTTTCAACTTTGCATAATCCAAAAGACGTTGTTTTTATCCAGAGAAAACAAAAGGATGGGTCTCGAATTGACATTTCTTGCCCTGAAGTTGTAAGAACCTATAATAATATTATGGGTGGAGTAGATAGGTTCGACCAACTGCGAGAACGCTATGCGATTGGGAGGAGATCTGTAAAGTGGTGGCACAGACTGTTCTATTTCTTTATTGATTTGGCAGTAATTAATTCATTTCAGTTAAAAAAACTAGTATGTGGAAAAATTGACCAACTATCTTTTCGTCTTCGATTGGCAAGACAGCTAATTGGTAGTTTTTCATCAAGAATAAAGAGAGGACCAGTTCCAGTTTTCATGCCAGCAAAAAGGGGTGTCACAGGAGTTCCAGATGAGGTCCGATGTACTAATGTAGGAAGACACATCCCAAAGTCATCTGAAACTAGGAGGAGATGCAGATATTGCAGTACAAAGAGGGAAGACAAACGGACCAAAATAATATGTTCATCATGCAATGTTCCACTGTGCGTTACACCATGCTTCTCAAAATTTCATGAAAAGTGAAAGACTCATGGATCTCTATACATATTTTTTACATTTAACATTTTGTGTTTATCTTATATTCTTTTTTTGGTAAAACTGAGTGTTTATGTTTATAGTGTTTTTATAGAAATTGTGCGGACTATTTTTATTTTATAAAACATACCTCATAAAAGGTGAGTTTTCAAAGAAGTAAAATGTATAGACTTTGTGTTATTAAAAGTAATTTTTTACTCAAATGTTTTACTTTATTAAAATATAATAAAAAAACTTTTATTGTAAAAATTACATACACAAAACATACGACACTTAAAAAAAAATTGTGTAATTGACGTGGTCAGTGGAACATATATGTCCCACTAATTATTTTGGACAAAAGACAAAATGCAAAATTATGTCATATACTCCATGTTATTAATAGTATTTTTGAGGTTCTGAAACCAAGTTTTCAAACAAATATTGCAACCCACAAATTTTAACCATGAAAGGGTTAATAAAGTTAACAACATAGTCGTTTCCTATAAGACTAGTAATAACATCTTGAATAATCTCCGCACCCGTGAACATACCAGTCTTGAAAATAAAACGGGTGTTTATAAGCTAGTCTGCAACGACTGTGAGGCTTTTTATGTGGGCCAGACGGGTCGAGGTTTTTTGAAAAGATTTTCTGAACATAGACCCCCTACACGAGTTTACAACTTCGACAATATCAAGTCAAATTTCGCCAAGCACCTCATAGACAACAGTCACAGTTACACGGATTTTAGCTCAAATTTAATACCCCTTCATTTCTGCAGTAAAGGGAGTTATTTGAATGCCCTTGAAGAATATCAAATTTACAAAGCATACAACGACGCCAGTACCAAGCCACATGTGTTGAACGACCAATTACAGTATAAATCAAATATACTGTACGATACCGCTATGAGATATAGTCGAGATAAGGCTTAGATTACGTCAGTACGGCGCGTGTTGTCTTGCAAGGCACACCGAACATTTTTAAAACGAATTTATGTACATAGTTTAATTGCCGTATTGTGTTTTTAATATTTTGACAAATGTCATTTTTTATGACATAGATTGATTTTATAAGTTCTGATGATGAGGCAAGTGCCTTGAAACATGTAAACTGGAAAAAACATCACGGAAAAAAGCCATAGACGGTGAGTACAGTGTATTTGGTTAACAAACACGTGGCTTGGGACTACAATAGGATTTATTCCGTTTAATTCAAAATGAATAACAATAGTCGTGATAACGTAGTACGCAGATTTCAGAATATTAAAACACAATTACATAAGACCATTCTGCATATTAGATTTAATAAAGCATGCTTGAAAAATAAGGTTATCCCGAATTACGCTATTATAAAGTTTAAAGGCACGTCTATTGAAGATATGAAAGCTAAAAAACGCGCAGAGATTTTTAGAATTAAAGAGGAATTGAGGTCGTTATATATTAAGAAATCATTTCTTAATTCTAAATTGTATGGAGCACACTTACAACTACTTAATGACATACATCCAGCTGCACTAGATCATTATCTGGAATTTATAAACAGTACGATAGAAAGTGTTGTTTACAATATGCGTACGACGCAGCTTAACAAGTTACAAAGGTTAATAGACGTTTAGATACCTAAAACCAGTAATACTAGTTGTAAACACGTATTCCATACACGACTATGTAATTTGACTTCGATTGAATTAAATACTGACGAAGAAAATCTTTTAAATAAAGGATTAAAATACAATTTCCCATTACATAAGCCGAACTTCAACACAAGGCACATTCTAACTGAAGTTGCTAGTGCCGAAACTGTGATTAAAGCAATTAGTGAACAAAAAGAACAAGATGAAGCACGGTTCATAATAAATAACAAATTTAACAAAATTATACGTAACCAACTTAATAACGTACATTCTCCCATTCCTTCTATGACTAATTATAATGCCGAACGTAGGATTTTAAAAACATTAAAGAAAAAACTATCTGACGATCAAGCCCTTGTCACTAAAGCGGATAAGGGTAATACTCTGGTTATTATAAATAAGAATGATTATGACGATAAAATACGCGATTTCATTGCAAATAATAATATCACCCTGCTAACCTTTGACCCCACGGATTTATACGTAAAACGACTTAATCGTAGCTTAAACATGTGTACACATCTCTTTGATGAACGTACTAGACGTTCCTTAAAACCAATTAATTCTAAAGCGCCCGTTTTATCAGGTCTGCCAAAGCTTCACAAGGAGGGGATTCCTATTAGACCACTAGTAAATTTTACCACTGCACCCGGTTACAAAGCAGCTAGAAAATTAGTGAGTATATTAAAACATAATTTACATTTGATTAATAATCGAAGTTTGATTAATAGTTGTGATTTCGTTGAAAAAGTGAAAAACCTGATGATTGAACCCCACTATAAACTTATTTCTTTTGACATTGTGAACTTGTATACAAATGTACCGGTGAGTGAAACCTTACGCCTATTAAGGTCTAACCTTGTTAACACCAATAAACTGGATGCTAATTGCATAAATGAAATATTAGAATTGTTGGAAGTGATTTTGGACCAGAATTATTTCACACATAACAAACAGTTTTTCAGACAGCTGGAGGGGTTAGCTATGGGTTCCCCACTCTCTAGTATTCTAGCGGAGGTATACTTAAATTACTTTGAAAATTCTTTCTTGTTTGCAAACCCTACATATAATTACAATGTGGCGTTCTATGGTAGATATGTCGACGACACTTTTATGGTGTATAAAGGCACAAATCGCCAAATTGACAAGCTCCACAATTACTTGAATGGCATTAACAACAAGATACAGTTTACTTTGGAGAATGAAGTTGGAGGTCGGTTACATTTTCTAGATTTGACAGTAACTAAGAATTTTGTTACTAAAAAAACTGTGTTTTAATATATTTAGGAAGCCCACGATGACTGACGCTGTCATACATGCCTCATCGTTCCACCCCATTTCACAGAAATTAGCTGCATTCCATAGCATGATACATCGCTTGTTGTCTATACCCCTTAGCATCGAGGATTATATCGAAGAGTTAAGTACCATTAAAGTCATTGCGTTTAACAACGGGTACAATGAAAGAATAGTAGATAATATTTTAAAAAAACAAAAGAAAAAGAAGAGTAACACTATTAAAAATGAAACTAAAGATGTAAATATTAGAAATGAGAACCTCGAAACAAAGACACGCAAGTACATTGCGGCACCTTATACGCATTTCATGCCGGGGATTTTTAAGTCAACTATTAATAAAGTTAACAACATAGTCGTTTCCTATAAGACTAGTAATAACATCTTGAATAATCTCCGCACCCGTGAACATACCAGTCTTGAAAATAAAACGGGTGTTTATAAGCTAGTCTGCAACGACTGTGAGGCTTTTTATGTGGCCCAGACGGGTCGAGGTTTTTTGAAAAGATTTTCTGAACATAGACCCCCTACACGAGTTTACAACTTCGACAATATCAAGTCAAATTTCGCCAAGCACCTCATAGACAACAGTCACAGTTACACGGATTTTAGCTCAAATTTAATACCCCTTCATTTCTGCAGTAAAGGGAGTTATTTGAATGCCCTTGAAGAATATCAAATTTACAAAGCATACAACGACGCCAGTACCAAGCCACATGTGTTGAACGACCAATTACAGTATAAATCAAATATACTGTACGATACCGCTATGAGATATAGTCGAGATAAGGCTTAGATTACGTCAGTACGGCGCGTGTTGTCTTGCAAGGCACACCGAACATTTTTAAAACGAATTTATGTACATAGTTTAATTGCCGTATTGTGTTTTTAATATTTTGACAAATGTCATTTTTTATGACATAGATTGATTTTATAAGTTCTGATGATGAGGCAAGTGCCTTGAAACATGTAAACTGGAAAAAACATCACGGAAAAAAGCCATAGACGGTGAGTACAGTGTATTTGGTTAACAAACACGTGGCTTGGGACTACAATAGGATTTATTCCGTTTAATTCAAAATGAATAACAATAGTCGTGATAACGTAGTACGCAGATTTCAGAATATTAAAACACAATTGCATAAGACCATTCTGCATATTAGATTTAATAAAGCATGCTTGAAAAATAAGGTTATCCCGAATTACGCTATTATAAAGTTTAAAGGCACGTCTATTGCAGATATGAAAGCTAAAAAACGCGCAGAGATTTTTAGAATTAAAGAGGAATTGAGGTCGTTATATATTAAGAAATCATTTCTTAATTCTAAATTGTATGGAGCACACTTACAACTACTTAATGACATACATCCAGCTGCACTAGATCATTATCTGGAATTTATAAACAGTACGATAGAAAGTGTTGTTTACAATATGCGTACGACGCAGCTTAACAAGTTACAAAGGTTAATAGACGTTCAGATACCTAAAACCAGTAATACTAGTTGTAAACACGTATTCCATACACGACTATGTAATTTGACTTCGATTGAATTAAATACTGACGAAGAAAATCTTTTAAATAAAGGATTAAAATACAATTTCCCATTACATAAGCCGAACTTCAACACAAGGCACATTCTAACTGAAGTTGCTAGTGCCGAAACTGTGATTAAAGCAATTAGTGAACAAAAAGAACAAGATGAAGCACGGTTCATAATAAATAACAAATTTAACAAAATTATACGTAACCAACTTAATAACGTACATTCTCCCATTCCTTCTATGACTAATTATAATGCCGAACGTAGGATTTTAAAAACATTAAAGAAAAAACTATCTGACGATCAAGCCCTTGTCACTAAAGCGGATAAGGGTAATACTCTGGTTATTATAAATAAGAATGATTATGACGATAAAATACGCGATTTCATTGCAAATAATAATATCACCCTGCTAACCTCTGACCCCACGGATTTATACGTAAAACGTCTTAATCGTAGCTTAAACATGTGTACACATCTCTTTGATGAACGTACTAGACGTTCCTTAAAACCAATTAATTCTAAAGCGCCCGTTTTATCAGGTCTGCCAAAGCTTCACAAGGAGGGGATTCCTATTAGACCACTAGTAAATTTTACCACTGCACCCGGTTACAAAGCAGCTAGAAAATTAGTGAGTATATTAAAACATAATTTACATTTGATTAATAATCGAAGTTTGATTAATAGTTGTGATTTCGTTGAAAAAGTGAAAAACCTGATGATTGAACCCCACTATAAACTTATTTCTTTTGACATTGTGAACTTGTATACAAATGTACCGGTGAGTGAAACCTTACGCCTATTAAGGTCTAACCTTGTTAACACCAATAAACTGGATGCTAATTGCATAAATGAAATATTAGAATTGTTGGAAGTGATTTTGGACCAGAATTATTTCACACATAACAAACAGTTTTTCAGACAGCTGGAGGGGTTAGCTATGGGTTCCCCACTCTCTAGTATTCTAGCGAAGGTATACTTAAATTACTTTGAAAATTCTTTCTTGTTTGCAAACCCTACATATAATTACAATGTGGCGTTCTATGGTAGATATGTCGACGACACTTTTATGGTGTATAAAGGCACAAATCGCCAAATTGACAAGCTCCACAATTACTTGAATGGCATTAACAACAAGATACAGTTTACTTTGGAGAATGAAGTTGGAGGTCGGTTACATTTTCTAGATTTGACAGTAACTAAGAATTTTGTTACTAAAAAAACTGTGTTTTAATATATTTAGGAAGCCCACGATGACTGACGCTGTCATACATGCCTCATCGTTCCACCCCATTTCACAGAAATTAGCTGCATTCCATAGCATGATACATCGCTTGTTGTCTATACCCCTTAGCATCGAGGATTATATCGAAGAGTTAAGTACCATTAAAGTCATTGCGTTTAACAACGGGTACAATGAAAGAATAGTAGATAATATTTTAAAAAAACAAAAGAAAAAGAAGAGTAACACTATTAAAAATGAAACTAAAGATGTAAATAATAGAAATGAGAACCTCGAAACAAAGACACGCAAGTACATTGCGGCACCTTATACGCATTTCATGCCGGGGATTTTTAAGTCAACTATTAATAAAGTTAACAACATAGTCGTTTCCTATAAGACTAGTAATAACATCTTGAATAATCTCCGCACCCGTGAACATACCAGTCTTGAAAATAAAACGGGTGTTTTTTAAGCTAGTCTGCAACGACTGTGAGGCTTTTTATGTGGGCCAGACGGGTCGAGGTTTTTTGAAAAGATTTTCTGAACATAGACCCCCTACACGAGTTTACAACTTCGACAATATCAAGTCAAATTTCGCCAAGCACCTCATAGACAACAGTCACAGTTACACGGATTTTAGCTCAAATTTAATACCCCTTCATTTCTGCAGTAAAGGGAGTTATTTGAATGCCCTTGAAGAATATCAAATTTACAAAGCATACAACGACGCCAGTACCAAGCCACATGTGTTGAACGACCAATTACAGTATAAATCAAATATACTGTACGATACCGCTATGAGATATAGTCGAGATAAGGCTTAGATTACGTCAGTACGGCGCGTGTTGTCTTGCAAGGCACACCGAACATTTTTAAAACGAATTTATGTACATAGTTTAATTGCCGTATTGTGTTTTTAATATTTTGACAAATGTCATTTTTTATGACATAGATTGATTTTATAAGTTCTGATGATGAGGCAAGTGCCTTGAAACATGTAAACTGGAAAAAACATCACGGAAAAAAGCCATAGACGGTGAGTACAGTGTATTTGGTTAACAAACACGTGGCTTGGGACTACAATAGGATTTATTCCGTTTAATTCAAAATGAATAACAATAGTCGTGATAACGTAGTACGCAGATTTCAGAATATTAAAACACAATTGCATAAGACCATTCTGCATATTAGATTTAATAAAGCATGCTTGAAAAATAAGGTTATCCCGAATTACGCTATTATAAAGTTTAAAGGCACGTCTATTGAAGATATGAAAGCTAAAAAACGCGCAGAGATTTTTAGAATTAAAGAGGAATTGAGGTCGTTATATATTAAGAAATCATTTCTTAATTCTAAATTGTATGGAGCACACTTACAACTACTTAATGACATACATCCAGCTGCACTAGATCATTATCTGGAATTTATAAACAGTACGATAGAAAGTGTTGTTTACAATATGCGTACGACGCAGCTTAACAAGTTACAAAGGTTAATAGACGTTTAGATACCTAAAACCAGTAATACTAGTTGTAAACACGTATTCCATACACGACTATGTAATTTGACTTCGATTGAATTAAATACTGACGAAGAAAATCTTTTAAATAAAGGATTAAAATACAATTTCCCATTACATAAGCCGAACTTCAACACAAGGCACATTCTAACTGAAGTTGCTAGTGCCGAAACTGTGATTAAAGCAATTAGTGAACAAAAAGAACAAGATGAAGCACGGTTCATAATAAATAACAAATTTAACAAAATTATACGTAACCAACTTAATAACGTACATTCTCCCATTCCTTCTATGACTAATTATAATGCCGAACGTAGGATTTTAAAAACATTAAAGAAAAAACTATCTGACGATCAAGCCCTTGTCACTAAAGCGGATAAGGGTAATACTCTGGTTATTATAAATAAGAATGATTATGACGATAAAATACGCGATTTCATTGCAAATAATAATATCACCCTGCTAACCTTTGACCCCACGGATTTATACGTAAAACGTCTTAATCGTAGCTTAAACATGTGTACACATCTCTTTGATGAACGTACTAGACGTTCCTTAAAACCAATTAATTCTAAAGCGCCCGTTTTATCAGGTCTGCCAAAGCTTCACAAGGAGGGGATTCCTATTAGACCACTAGTAAATTTTACCACTGCACCCGGTTACAAAGCAGCTAGAAAATTAGTGAGTATATTAAAACATAATTTACATTTGATTAATAATCGAAGTTTGATTAATAGTTGTGATTTCGTTGAAAAAGTGAAAAACCTGATGATTGAACCCCACTATAAACTTATTTCTTTTGACATTGTGAACTTGTATACAAATGTACCGGTGAGTGAAACCTTACGCCTATTAAGGTCTAACCTTGTTAACACCAATAAACTGGATGCTAATTGCATAAATGAAATATTAGAATTGTTGGAAGTGATTTTGGACCAGAATTATTTCACACATAACAAACAGTTTTTCAGACAGCTGGAGGGGTTAGCTATGGGTTCCCCACTCTCTAGTATTCTAGCGGAGGTATACTTAAATTACTTTGAAAATTCTTTCTTGTTTGCAAACCCTACATATAATTACAATGTGGCGTTCTATGGTAGATATGTCGACGACACTTTTATGGTGTATAAAGGCACAAATCGCCAAATTGACAAGCTCCACAATTACTTGAATGGCATTAACAACAAGATACAGTTTACTTTGGAGAATGAAGTTGGAGGTCGGTTACATTTTCTAGATTTGACAGTAACTAAGAATTTTGTTACTAAAAAAACTGTGTTTTAATATATTTAGGAAGCCCACGATGACTGACGCTGTCATACATGCCTCATCGTTCCACCCCATTTCACAGAAATTAGCTGCATTCCATAGCATGATACATCGCTTGTTGTCTATACCCCTTAGCATCGAGGATTATATCGAAGAGTTAAGTACCATTAAAGTCATTGCGTTTAACAACGGGTACAATGAAAGAATAGTAGATAATATTTTTAAAAAACAAAAGAAAAAGAAGAGTAACACTATTAAAAATGAAACTAAAGATGTAAATATTAGAAATGAGAACCTCGAAACAAAGACACGCAAGTACATTGCGGCACCTTATACGCATTTCATGCCGGGGATTTTTAAGTCAACTATTAATAAAGTTAACAACATAGTCGTTTCCTATAAGACTAGTAATAACATCTTGAATAATCTCCGCACCCGTGAACATACCAGTCTTGAAAATAAAACGGGTGTTTATAAGCTAGTCTGCAACGACTGTGAGGCTTTTTATGTGGGCCAGACGGGTCGAGGTTTTTTGAAAAGATTTTCTGAACATAGACCCCCTACACGAGTTTACAACTTCGACAATATCAAGTCAAATTTCGCCAAGCACCTCATAGACAACAGTCACAGTTACACGGATTTTAGCTCAAATTTAATACCCCTTCATTTCTGCAGTAAAGGGAGTTATTTGAATGCCCTTGAAGAATATGAAATTTACAAAGCATACAACGACGCCAGTACCAAGCCACATGTGTTGAACGACCAATTACAGTATAAATCAAATATACTGTACGATACCGCTATGAGATATAGTCGAGATAAGGCTTAGATTACGTCAGTACGGCGCGTGTTGTCTTGCAAGGCACACCGAACATTTTTAAAACGAATTTATGTACATAGTTTAATTGCCGTATTGTGTTTTTAATATTTTGACAAATGTCATTTTTTATGACATAGATTGATTTTATAAGTTCTGATGATGAGGCAAGTGCCTTGAAACATGTAAACTGGAAAAAACATCACGGAAAAAAGCCATAGACGGTGAGTACAGTGTATTTGGTTAACAAACACGTGGCTTGGGACTACAATAGGATTTATTCCGTTTAATTCAAAATGAATAACAATAGTCGTGATAACGTAGTACGCAGATTTCAGAATATTAAAACACAATTGCATAAGACCATTCTGCATATTAGATTTAATAAAGCATGCTTGAAAAATAAGGTTATCCCGAATTACGCTATTATAAAGTTTAAAGGCACGTCTATTGCAGATATGAAAGCTAAAAAACGCGCAGAGATTTTTAGAATTAAAGAGGAATTGAGGTCGTTATATATTAAGAAATCATTTCTTAATTCTAAATTGTATGGAGCACACTTACAACTACTTAATGACATACATCCAGCTGCACTAGATCATTATCTGGAATTTATAAACAGTACGATAGAAAGTGTTGTTTACAATATGCGTACGACGCAGCTTAACAAGTTACAAAGGTTAATAGACGTTCAGATACCTAAAACCAGTAATACTAGTTGTAAACACGTATTCCATACACGACTATGTAATTTGACTTCGATTGAATTAAATACTGACGAAGAAAATCTTTTAAATAAAGGATTAAAATACAATTTCCCATTACATAAGCCGAACTTCAACACAAGGCACATTCTAACTGAAGTTGCTAGTGCCGAAACTGTGATTAAAGCAATTAGTGAACAAAAAGAACAAGATGAAGCACGGTTCATAATAAATAACAAATTTAACAAAATTATACGTAACCAACTTAATAACGTACATTCTCCCATTCCTTCTATGACTAATTATAATGCCGAACGTAGGATTTTAAAAACATTAAAGAAAAAACTATCTGACGATCAAGCCCTTGTCACTAAAGCGGATAAGGGTAATACTCTGGTTATTATAAATAAGAATGATTATGACGATAAAATACGCGATTTCATTGCAAATAATAATATCACCCTGCTAACCTCTGACCCCACGGATTTATACGTAAAACGTCTTAATCGTAGCTTAAACATGTGTACACATCTCTTTGATGAACGTACTAGACGTTCCTTAAAACCAATTAATTCTAAAGCGCCCGTTTTATCAGGTCTGCCAAAGCTTCACAAGGAGGGGATTCCTATTAGACCACTAGTAAATTTTACCACTGCACCCGGTTACAAAGCAGCTAGAAAATTAGTGAGTATATTAAAATATAATTTACATTTGATTAATAATCGAAGTTTGATTAACAGTTGTGATTTCGTTGAAAAAGTGAAAAACCTGATGATTGAACCCCACTATAAACTTATTTCTTTTGACATTGTGAACTTGTATACAAATGTACCGGTGAGTGAAACCTTACGCCTATTAAGGTCTAACCTTGTTAACACCAAAAAATTTTATGCTAATTGCATAAATGAAATATTAGAATTGTTGGAAGTGATTTTGGACCAGAATTATTTCACACATAACAAACAGTTTTTCAGACAGCTGGAGGGGTTAGCTATGGGTTCCCCACTCTCTAGTATTCTAGCGAAGGTATACTTAAATTACTTTGAAAATTCTTTCTTGTTTGCAAACCCTACATATAATTACAATGTGGCGTTCTATGGTAGATATGTCGACGACACTTTTATGGTGTATAAAGGCACAAATCGCCAAATTGACAAGCTCCACAATTACTTGAATGGCATTAACAACAAGATACAGTTTACTTTGGAGAATGACGTTGGAGGTCGGTTACATTTTCTAGATTTGACAGTAACTAAGAATTTTGTTACTAAAAAACTGTGTTTTAATATATTTAGGAAGCCCACGATGACTGACGCTGTCATACATGCCTCATCGTTCCACCCCATTTCACAGAAATTAGCTGCATTCCATAGCATGATACATCGCTTGTTGTCTATACCCCTTAGCATCGAGGATTATATCGAAGAGTTAAGTACCATTAAAGTCATTGCGTTTAACAACGGGTACAATGAAAGAATAGTAGATAATATTTTTAAAAAACAAAAGAAAAAGAAGAGTAACACTATTAAAAATGAAACTAAAGATGTAAATAATAGAAATGAGAACCTCGAAACAAAGACACGCAAGTACATTGCGGCACCTTATACGCATTTCATGCCGGGGATTTTTAAGTCAACTATTAATAATGTTAACAACATAGTCGTTTCCTATAAGACTAGTAATAACATCTTGAATAATCTCCGCACCCGTGAACATACCAGTCTTGAAAATAAAACGGGTGTTTATAAGCTAGTCTGCAACGACTGTGCGGCTTTTTATGTGGGCCAGACGGGTCGAGGTTTTTTGAAAAGATTTTCTGAACATAGACCCCCTACACGAGTTTACAACTTCGACAATATCAAGTCAAATTTCGCCAAGCACCTCATAGACAACAGTCACAGTTACACGGATGTTAGCTCAAATTTAATACCCCCTCATTTCTGCAGTAAAGGGAGTTATTTGAATGCCCTTGAAGAATATGAAATTTACAAAGCATACAACGACGCCAGTACCAAGCCACATGTGTTGAACGACCAATTACAGTATAAATCAAATATACTGTACGATACCGCTATGAGATATAGTCGAGATAAGGCTTAGATTACGTCAGTACGGCGCGTGTTGTCTTGCAAGGCACACCGAACATTTTTAAAACGAATTTATGTACATAGTTTAATTGCCGTATTGTGTTTTTAATATTTTGACAAATGTCATTTTTTATGACATAGATTGATTTTATAAGTTCTGATGATGAGGCAAGTGCCTTGAAACATGTAAACTGGAAAAAACATCACGGAAAAAAGCCATAGACGGTGAGTACAGTGTATTTGGTTAACAAACACGTGGCTTGGGACTACAATAGGATTTATTCCGTTTAATTCAAAATGAATAACAATAGTCGTGATAACGTAGTACGCAGATTTCAGAATATTAAATCACAATTGCATAAGACCATTCTGCATATTAGATTTAATAAAGCATGCTTGAAAAATAAGGTTATCCCGAATTACGCTATTATAAAGTTTAAAGGCACGTCTATTGCAGATATGAAAGCTAAAAAACGCGCAGAGATTTTTAGAATTAAAGAGGAATTGAGGTCGTTATATATTAAGAAATCATTTCTTAATTCTAAATTGTATGGAGCACACTTACAACTACTTAATGACATACATCCAGCTGCACTAGATCATTATCTGGAATTTATAAACAGTACGATAGAAAGTGTTGTTTACAATATGCGTACGACGCAGCTTAACAAGTTACAAAGGTTAATAGACGTTCAGATACCTAAAACCAGTAATACTAGTTGTAAACACGTATTCCATACACGACTATGTAATTTGACTTCGATTGAATTAAATACTGACGAAGAAAATCTTTTAAATAAAGGATTAAAATACAATTTCCCATTACATAAGCCGAACTTCAACACAAGGCACATTCTAACTGAAGTTGCTAGTGCCGAAACTGTGATTAAAGCAATTAGTGAACAAAAAGAACAAGATGAAGCACGGTTCATAATAAATAACAAATTTAACAAAATTATACGTAACCAACTTAATAACGTACATTCTCCCATTCCTTCTATGACTAATTATAATGCCGAACGTAGGATTTTAAAAACATTAAAGAAAAAACTATCTGACGATCAAGCCCTTGTCACTAAAGCGGATAAGGGTAATACTCTGGTTATTATAAATAAGAATGATTATGACGATAAAATACGCGATTTCATTGCAAATAATAATATCACCCTGCTAACCTCTGACCCCACGGATTTATACGTAAAACGTCTTAATCGTAGCTTAAACATGTGTACACATCTCTTTGATGAACGTACTAGACGTTCCTTAAAACCAATTAATTCTAAAGCGCCCGTTTTATCAGGTCTGCCAAAGCTTCACAAGGAGGGGATTCCTATTAGACCACTAGTAAATTTTACCACTGCACCCGGTTACAAAGCAGCTAGAAAATTAGTGAGTATATTAAAACATAATTTACATTTGATTAATAATCGAAGTTTGATTAATAGTTGTGATTTCGTTGAAAAAGTGAAAAACCTGATGATTGAACCCCACTATAAACTTATTTCTTTTGACATTGTGAACTTGTATACAAATGTACCGGTGAGTGAAACCTTACGCCTATTAAGGTCTAACCTTGTTAACACCAATAAACTGGATGCTAATTGCATAAATGAAATATTAGAATTGTTGGAAGTGATTTTGGACCAGAATTATTTCACACATAACAAACAGTTTTTCAGACAGCTGGAGGGGTTAGCTATGGGTTCCCCACTCTCTAGTATTCTAGCGAAGGTATACTTAAATTACTTTGAAAATTCTTTCTTGTTTGCAAACCCTACATATAATTACAATGTGGCGTTCTATGGTAGATATGTCGACGACACTTTTATGGTGTATAAAGGCACAAATCGCCAAATTGACAAGCTCCACAATTACTTGAATGGCATTAACAACAAGATACAGTTTACTTTGGAGAATGACGTTGGAGGTCGGTTACATTTTCTAGATTTGACAGTAACTAAGAATTTTGTTACTAAAAAACTGTGTTTTAATATATTTAGGAAGCCCACGATGACTGACGCTGTCATACATGCCTCATCGTTCCACCCCATTTCACAGAAATTAGCTGCATTCCATAGCATGATACATCGCTTGTTGTCTATACCCCTTAGCATCGAGGATTATATCGAAGAGTTAAGTACCATTAAAGTCATTGCGTTTAACAACGGGTACAATGAAAGAATAGTAGATAATATTTTAAAAAAACAAAAGAAAAAGAAGAGTAACACTATTAAAAATGAAACTAAAGATGTAAATAATAGAAATGAGAACCTCGAAACAAAGACACGCAAGTACATTGCGGCACCTTATACGCATTTCATGCCGGGGATTTTTAAGTCAACTATTAATAAAGTTAACAACATAGTCGTTTCCTATAAGACTAGTAATAACATCTTGAATAATCTCCGCACCCGTGAACATACCAGTCTTGAAAATAAAACGGGTGTTTATAAGCTAGTCTGCAACGACTGTGAGGCTTTTTATGTGGGCCAGACGGGTCGAGGTTTTTTGAAAAGATTTTCTGAACATAGACCCCCTACACGAGTTTACAACTTCGACAATATCAAGTCAAATTTCGCCAAGCACCTCATAGACAACAGTCACAGTTACACGGATTTTAGCTCAAATTTAATACTCCTTCATTTCTGCAGTAAAGGGAGTTATTTGAATGCCCTTGAAGAATATCAAATTTACAAAGCATACAACGACGCCAGTACCAAGCCACATGTGTTGAACGACCAATTACAGTATAAATCAAATATACTGTACGATACCGCTATGAGATATAGTCGAGATAAGGCTTAGATTACGTCAGTACGGCGCGTGTTGTCTTGCAAGGCACACCGAACATTTTTAAAACGAATTTATGTACATAGTTTAATTGCCGTATTGTGTTTTTAATATTTTGACAAATGTCATTTTTTATGACATAGATTGATTTTATAAGTTCTGATGATGAGGCAAGTGCCTTGAAACATGTAAACTGGAAAAAACATCACGGAAAAAAGCCATAGACGGTGAGTACAGTGTATTTGGTTAACAAACACGTGGCTTGGGACTACAATAGGATTTATTCCGTTTAATTCAAAATGAATAACAATAGTCGTGATAACGTAGTACGCAGATTTCAGAATATTAAACACAATTGCATAAGACCATTCTGCATATTAGATTTAATAAAGCATGCTTGAAAAATAAGGTTATCCCGAATTACGCTATTATAAAGTTTAAAGGCACGTCTATTGCAGATATGAAAGCTAAAAAACGCGCAGAGATTTTTAGAATTAAAGAGGAATTGAGGTCGTTATATATTAAGAAATCATTTCTTAATTCTAAATTGTATGGAGCACACTTACAACTACTTAATGACATACATCCAGCTGCACTACATCATTATCTGGAATTTATAAACAGTACGATAGAAAGTGTTGTTTACAATATGCGTACGACGCAGCGTAACAAGTTACAAAGGTTAATAGACGTTCAGATACCTAAAACCAGTAATACTAGTTGTAAACACGTATTCCATACACGACTATGTAATTTGACTTCGATTGAATTAAATACTGACGAAGAAAATCTTTTAAATAAAGGATTAAAATACAATTTCCCATTACATAAGCCGAACTTCAACACAAGGCACATTCTAACTGAAGTTGCTAGTGCCGAAACTGTGATTAAAGCAATTAGTGAACAAAAAGAACAAGATGAAGCACGGTTCATAATAAATAACAAATTTAACAAAATTATACGTAACCAACTTAATAACGTACATTCTCCCATTCCTTCTATGACTAATTATAATGCCGAACGTAGGATTTTAAAAACATTAAAGAAAAAACTATCTGACGATCAAGCCCTTGTCACTAAAGCGGATAAGGGTAATACTCTGGTTATTATAAATAAGAATGATTATGACGATAAAATACGCGATTTCATTGCAAATAATAATATCACCCTGCTAACCTCTGACCCCACGGATTTATACCTAAAACGTCTTAATCGTAGCTTAAACATGTGTACACATCTCTTTGATGAACGTACTAGACGTTCCTTAAAACCAATTAATTCTAAAGCGCCCGTTTTATCAGGTCTGCCAAAGCTTCACAAGGAGGGGATTCCTATTAGACCACTAGTAAATTTTACCACTGCACCCGGTTACAAAGCAGCTAGAAAATTAGTGAGTATATTAAAACATAATTTACATTTGATTAATAATCGAAGTTTGATTAATAGTTGTGATTTCGTTGAAAAAGTGAAAAACCTGATGATTGAACCCCACTATAAACTTATTTCTTTTGACATTGTGAACTTGTATACAAATGTACCGGTGAGTGAAACCTTACGCCTATTAAGGTCTAACCTTGTTAACACCAATAAACTGGATGCTAATTGCATAAATGAAATATTAGAATGGTTGGAAGTGATTTTGGACCAGAATTATTTCACACATAACAAACAGTTTTTCAGACAGCTGGAGGGGTTAGCTATGGGTTCCCCACTCTCTAGTATTCTAGCGGAGGTATACTTAAATTACTTTGAAAATTCTTTCTTGTTTGCAAACCCTACATATAATTACAATGTGGCGTTCTATGGTAGATATGTCGACGACACTTTTATGGTGTATAAAGGCACAAATCGCCAAATTGACAAGCTCCACAATTACTTGAATGGCATTAACAACAAGATACAGTTTACTTTGGAGAATGACGTTGGAGGTCGGTTACATTTTCTAGATTTGACAGTAACTAAGAATTTTGTTACTAAAAAACTGTGTTTTAATATATTTAGGAAGCCCACGATGACTGACGCTGTCATACATGCCTCATCGTTCCACCCCATTTCACAGAAATTAGCTGCATTCCATAGCATGATACATCGCTTGTTGTCTATACCCCTTAGCATCGAGGATTATATCGAAGAGTTAAGTACCATTAAAGTCATTGCGTTTAACAACGGGTACAATGAAAGAATAGTAGATAATATTTTAAAAAAACAAAAGAAAAAGAAGAGTAACACTATTAAAAATGAAACTAAAGATGTAAATAATAGAAATGAGAACCTCGAAACAAAGACACGCAAGTACATTGCGGCACCTTATACGCATTTCATGCCGGGGATTTTTAAGTCAACTATTAATAAAGTTAACAACATAGTCGTTTCCTATAAGACTAGTAATAACATCTTGAATAATCTCCGCACCCGTGAACATACCAGTCTTGAAAATAAAACGGGTGTTTATAAGCTAGTCTGCAACGACTGTGAGGCTTTTTATGTGGGCCAGACGGGTCGAGGTTTTTTGAAAAGATTTTCTGAACATAGACCCCCTACACGAGTTTACAACTTCGACAATATCAAGTCAAATTTCGCCAAGCACCTCATAGACAACAGTCACAGTTACACGGATTTTAGCTCAACTTTAATACCCCTTCATTTCTGCAGTAAAGGGAGTTATTTGAATGCCCTTGAAGAATATGAAATTTACAAAGCATACAACGACGCCAGTACCAAGCCACATGTGTTGATCGACCAATTACAGTATAAATCAAATATACTGTACGATACCGCTATGAGATATAGTCGAGATAAGGCTTAGATTACGTCAGTACGGCGCGTGTTGTCTTGCAAGGCACACCGAACATTTTTAAAACGAATTTATGTACATAGTTTAATTGCCGTATTGTTTTTTTAATATTTTGACAAATGTCATTTTTATGACATAGATTGATTTTATAAGTTCTGATGATGAGGCAAGTGCCTTGAAACATGTAAACTGGAAAAAACATCACGGAAAAAAGCCATAGACGGTGAGTACAGTGTATTTGGTTAGGTAAAGAAGTTAATAATAATTATTGAATATAATTCAAGGAGTTAAAAAACCCCTATAATAATTAATAATAAATAATAAACAAACTCAATATAAACAAATTATGATAATGCCATAGTGCAATGATATCGATTGATAACGTTTGATATCGGATAAATAATAATTATGAAAAGAAACAGACTAAGATTGAAAAACCAGCAGAATATATATAGAAATTAGTAAATAAGTTATAAATAATGTTATATTTTGATATAATGGAAGTTTAATAAGGAATTATTTTGATGAGTGGAAGAATAATATATGAAATTATCACTATATAACAAAACATTGAAAAAGAATAAAAAAAAATTTGTTGCTAGGGACAACAAAAATTAATATAAGTTGTTGATTTTGATCATTGCAATTTATGATCTGAACATGGTGAGATTAAACCCAGAGAAATGGTTAATAAAACTAATTTAATCTAAATTATTTAAATACAGTAATAGTCACCATATATGAATAACTAATTGTCATAATTAGGCCAGCAAACATTAACCAAATTGTATAATGGTATCATACAAACGATAATAAGTAATTGAATTCCAAAAAGGAATGACTTGGATTGTCCAATATCAGATCAAGAACAAATGATAATTTAATGAAATAATAAGACTATATAAAGAACTACCTGTGTAAAGAATTAATCCTACAAATCAAACGAAAAATAATAACCATTCAACCACATTGGACATCGCAATTTACATCATACGATAGAAAAACGTATTTGGATCCAGAGTTTGCCGAAGAACGTAATCACTAGTTTGGCCGTTGGTGAACAAAGGGAGCGGTATTTCTAAATCAACCAGGACCAAGGATTCCACTTTATTACCACTTGAAGACAAGAATAAAGAAAATCATCTCATCTCTGATTAATATGTGGCGTCAACTCACGAGGTTAAAAGCAACCGCCTTCCAGAGTCGCTTAGTGCTTCGTATGGTAATTTTCAATTGTATAAATAATATTAAACACAACAACACTTTAAGTTTGTAATATCTTGCTTTCTTATCTATGTATTTTTAATCTTCCCCGCAGTTGAAAGAACCTTCACACCCTGAACTAAATTAATTATAAAAAATATAACTGAATTTAAAATAAAATATTGGACCGAACAATAATCGATTAACTCAACGTATAGCCTTTCGTATATCAAGTAAAACCAATCTTATTGAATGTTAAAAAAAAATTGAACTAATAAAGAAACCTTGTATAATTTCAGGATCTTATTATTTGGGTATTATTTAATGAAGTGGGAATAAGAATTAAACATACCGAGTGTATAATAACTAAGCACCGTACGCGGTGGGTTAACCTCTAAATTCCGTTTGTTTTGGAACTGCAGCGCTTGTTGCGGAATTTTCCGATACCAAAGAGAAGAGAGTTACACACGAATTTTCTATAATTCTCTGCAAGGCAGACTAGGGCTGAACGGAATTTTTGAATAACACCCTACATACATAAGTTACATTCACACTAACACTTTTAGATTAAATAGAGAGATAAGATAATCATAATTAACGATATTACTATATCTAGCAAACCCAGATATATAAGAAATTGAAATATTAAAATAATCAAAGAGAGGTACATACGAGAGAAATATTACAAATTGACGAAATCAACAGTGTGGCTTAAACCGTACACACCGGTCTCATAACAAATTGGCTTCCATCGCGGGGCTCGAACGAGACACACGTACTCGAAGCATAACAAATTGACGCCGACAACGTTGGGGCTGAAAGAACGAGAAACCCACAAGACGTGGGAGTCATAACAAATTGGTGCTCAACTAGTGTAGGGCTTAAGTTAAGTAACTATAATTATATTAATATTAGTTAACCAGAGCAGGCAACTGTAGGAGAATAAAAATGCATAATACCAGAGGTAGATCAAAGAAGAGGGCAGAAGACACGGAGAAGGAAGAAGGTGAACAAGGACAAGAAATAGAAGTAATCACAGATAGTGAAATGGAACAACAGACAGACGAAATAACGGAAACTGAAATAATTACGGACAAGGAAAAGGGAGTAATTGAAGAAGATGCCCAAGGGGACCAAATAGATAAAGCGGAAGCCAGAGAAGTACCAAGTTGGCAGGAGATGATGAAATTTATGGCAGAACAATTTAAGAAACAGGAGGAAAACTCAAAGGAACAATTTAAGAAACAGGAGGAAAACTCAAAGAGACAGGAGGAAAACTCAAAAGAACAATTTAGGAAACAGGATGAGAAATTCGACAAAATAAATGAGGAAATTAAAGAAACTTCAAAACTACTTCTCAGACAAATGAAGGAAGAAATCATACAAATGAACGAAGAGAATTTAAGGCGAATGGATGAGAGAATTGAAAAAATGAACGAAGCAGGTTTAAAGCGGATTGAGGATAAGAGGGAGCAGTTCAATAATGAGATAATGGAAACTTTCGAAGGGAAGTTTGAAAATGCTAACACACTTAGCCCAGAAGTAGATAAATACAAGGAGGATACAAAAAAAGAAATGGAGATGTGTCTAAAGAATATGAATGAAACACTAAACAGCACTTCCGAAGGTATTATAGTAAGTCCAAATACAGAAGAGAATATCAAGAAAATAAGGAAACTATGGAGAAAGAAAATAGTCAATACAAAAGAAGAAATGGAGATGAGGAAAGGTGGATTAATTAGTGCGTTTAACATCCCAATTAATGAACGAAGGGAGTTATGTAGAGATAGGAATTATAGAAGAAACTTTATGAAAATGAAAAAAATAAACCACCATGGAATAATAACAAAAATCTTAAATAAATTTAAATATCATTTAAATAAATCGACAATCAAAGAGTATATGACCACATCAATTATATCTTCAATACGGAGGATGCCAGCAGAACATTATGTAAATAATACAGATATCAAAGGGAATGGAAAGGTAGAATATACGAGTGATTATATTAGAATAGAGTAGATACAATACCTGCTAATTAAGAAAGATTTAAATATGACCGAAAACCGTGAATTAAATGAAGACTTTGCATCAGCCGAGTTACAGTACCAGATATACAAGAGATATTTAAAAAGTGTAGAAATTGGTATGAACACTGCAGTAATCCGGACGACGAGTGCAGACGAATTAATGGACCATGGTTAGGAGAGGAAGTAGTCAACCAGAAAAATGGGACTGATTTGCTGAAAACTGACCAGGCAACCAATTGGAAAGAATACGAAAATATTATTTAATAAAAAAAAAAAAGACCACTAAATCCAAAAGGTATGTAAGCACAACTTACTAAAGATTTTTTGAACAATATTATTTAAATAGAAAACGCAACATTCAAAAGGAAGTAAGTACGACTTACTATATAGTTATGAAGAAGGTATTAAGAAGAATTAATAACAACCCCAAGATTACAGAAGAAAACCAGAAATATTACTATATGTCTACAAGGAAAGATTATAAATAAGGAATAATGAAACCCCAAGATAAAAATTTTTTATATCAAGAAGTACCTATGCAAAATAGTAAAAGAAAAAACAATAAGATAAGAAGAACAATGGTTGAGTTAATGACTATAATTACACTGAACTTAAGTAATAATAATAATCAAAACAATTACAATTTAGAAATTCTTGGAATTATAAGAACCAATGAAGAAATGATACTTAGAGTTACTATCACTACAAGAAGGAAGATCAAGACTAATTACAGATAATGACTGTCAGAAGTGTTATCAGAAAATGATTAAGGAAAATAAAATGGAATCACGAAGTATAAAAAATAGGAATAATTAAATATAAAACGCGACAATGTGAAGAATTCCCAAATGTTTATTATTAATTAATTAAGAAGATTATTATGATATTATTATATTTTATAGCTGACTGTAGATGAATTCCAGCAGTACTATATTGAAGTGTAGTATGGACAGCAGAGTATGAAGCCAAACAGTGCCTCTCTGAACTGTACCAACGCACATATTAGGGATTGTTAGGGAAATTAAATATTTAAGGAATACTAGAATCGTTGCGAAGAATGACATCAAATTCCAGAAAAGAATGACGAAGAAAATAGAAGGAAAATAGCTGACAGAAGAATAATGGAGAAATACAGTGATTGCAGTAACTAGAAGTAGAAGAGAAGTGAACCTAAAGTTTCATTGAATATTGTAACCAACTATCGACAAATACTGTTTAAAGAAAAATTATATATAACCAAGAATGTTAATAGGAGTAATGAAATGTCATTAAATAAAGAATTGTGAATACTAGTCTAAACAAGTTACATTGAGAATCCCATCGTTAACCATTAACATTGATATGAAGAAAAGGCATGTAAAAAATACAAGTTTACTTGACCTAAATTACATTCAGGTAAATTTAACTTCTTTAGGAAGGGGAGCATATGTAACGCAACAGAAATGCGGTCCTCGACGTTACATAAAAAAAATTTTAGAAATATAATAGGGAAATAAATATTTAAATCCCATACTAATACAAGGGTCAAATAAACACATTTATCATTGTATAAAAATGAATAAGGATGCAAGGTAGTAATAGCAATAAAAAATAAACATGTAATATAGACAATAGTAAGAAATCAATGTTCAGTGAAAAGTAAATAAATCAAAAATACTGATAAGAATTATAAGGAAGAAACTAATATCGAATATGTTAAAGTAAATGACGGTGAAAATAGATAAAAATGAGTCAATAATATACATTACTAGTTAATCGAAAGTAATGATTCTGAATTGTATAATGTTATGTTGTTACCATAAATATTATGTTAAAGTTTGTGTTAGATTATGAAGCTTACTTGTTGATGTAATATCAAATAATGAAGCAACATGTATTATTTCTTTACTGTTGTAGAAAGTTGAGGGAAATCAGTTAATTAGTATTAATTAATTTCAATTTTTCTTATGTGTGATCCATAGGTCAAGATAGAGTTGTTGTTAAATATAATAAGGATAATTATTTGTGTACATGTACATAGTTAAGGTTTGATTATGTTTGTAAACTTATATAAAAAGGCTATAGTTGTTTACAAGTTATATTCAAAAGTAGATCCAAATATAATAAAAGGCCTAACAGCCAATAACACTATATAACAACTCAGAATAGAAAGGTTAGGTAAAGAAGTTAATAATAATTATTGAATAAAATTCAAGGAGTTAGAAAACCCCTATAATAATTAATAATAAATAATAAACAAACTCAATATAAACAAATTATGATAATGCCATAGTGCAATGATATCGATTGATAACGTTTGATATCGGATAAATAATAATTATGAAAAGAAACAGACTAAGATTGAAAAACCAGCAGAATATATATAGAAATTAGTAAATAAGCTATAAATAATGTTATATTTTGATATAATGGAAGTTTAATAAGGAATTATTTTGATGAGTGGAAGAATAATATATGAAATTATCACTATATAACAAAACATTGAAAAAGAATAAAAAAAAATTTGTTGCTAGGGACAACAAAAAATTAATATAAGTTGTTGATTTTGATTATTGCAATTTATGATCTGAACATGGTGAGATTAAACCCAGAGAAATGGTTAATAAAACTAATTTAATCTAAATTATTTAAATACAGTAATAGTCACCATATATGAATAACTAATTGTCATAATTAGGCCAGCAAACATTAACCAAATTGTATAATGGTATCATACAAACGATAATAAGTAATTGAATTCCAAAAAGGAATGACTTGGATTGTCCAATATCAGATCAAGAACAAATGATAATTTAATGAAATAATAAGACTATATAAAGAACTACCTGTGTAAAGAATTAATCCTACAAATCAAACGAAAAATAATAACCATTCAACCACATTGGACATCGCAATTTACATCATACGATAGAAAAACGTATTTGGATCCAGAGTTTGCCGAAGAACGTAATCACTAGTTTGGCCGTTGGTGAACAAAGGGAGCGGTATTTCTAAATCAACCAGGACCAAGGATTCCACTTTATTACCACTTGAAGACAAGAATAAAGAAAATCATCTCATCTCTGATTAATACGTGGCGTCAACTCACGAGGTTAAAAGCAACCGCCTTCCAGAGTCGCTTAGTGCTTCGTATGGTAATTTTCAATTGTATAAATAATATTAAACACAACAACACTTTAATTTTGTAATATCTTGCTTTCTTATCTATGTATTTTTAATCTTCCCCGCAGTTGAAAGAACCTTCACACCCTGAACTAAATTAATTATAAAAAATATAACTGAATTTAAAATAAAATATTGGACCGAACAATAATCGATTAACTCAACGTATAGCCTTTCGTATATCAAGTAAAACCAATCTTATTGAATGTTAAAAAAAAATTGAACTAATAAAGAAACCTTGTATAATTTCAGGATCTTATTATTTGGGTATTATTTAATGAAGTGGGAATAAGAATTAAACATACCGAGTGTATAATAACTAAGCACCGTACGCGGTGGGTTAACCTCTAAATTCCGTTTGTTTTGGAACTGCAGCGCTTGTTGCGGAATTTTCCGATACCAAAGAGAAGAGAGTTACACACGAATTTTCTATAATTCTCTGCAAGGCAGACTAGGGCTGAACGGAATTTTTGAATAACACCCTACATACATAAGTTACATTCACACTAACACTTTTAGATTAAATAGAGAGATAAGATAATCATAATTAACGATATTACTATATCTAGCAAACCCAGATATATAAGAAATTGAAATATTAAAATAATCAAAGAGAGGTACATACGAGAGAAATATTACAAATTGACGAAATCAACAGTGTGGCTTAAACCGTACACACCGGTCTCATAACAAATTGGCTTCCATCGCGGGGCTCGAACGAGACACACGTACTCGAAGCATAACAATATATATTTGTCATTTAGATTATTGACTGTGTTAAAGGACCTACCTTCTATATTTCTCACTTAATTACTATTGTTATTAGTATTGTCAATGCATTAACAGAATGGGATATATATATAGTATATGTTATTGATGTAAAGACTTACACATATACCGTATTTTCTTTGTTTTAATAATCGAAACTTTGTTACAACTACAAGTGAAAATTTATAGTCTTAACTGTGTTAAAACGTATCCATTTGTTATACTACTTGATAATTTTGGTTGTTACTGCTATTGGCAATTCTCATTGAGACAGACAGTAGCTTATACATGCATAGAATGATTGCTATAAAAGCCTAGACATAAACAGTATTTTCATGTTCAGAACGATTAAGATTTTGTTAGAACTAGTCAGGTGGGTATAGATTTGTGATATTTATAATTTTTTTAAATGGTGCTAGAAGGATCCACCTGTTACGCTTGAATTATTTTATTGTTATCAGCATTGGTGATTACTATTGATATGTACTGGATGTATATATGTATACATCTTTGTTCATAAAATGAAAACTAAGAACGGCTATGAAGTACACAAGAAGTCAATTGTTAAACACTGTTTTTAAATACTGAATAATTAGTTACTTCCAGTAGCATGAAACTTTTACTTATGATTATATTGACTGTTCATATTCAAGTGTTTGAGTATAATGTGTTTTGATTGTAAGATGAGTAGGGACCAATAAAAAAAAGGGTTGTTACTGTTAACTGAGTGTTTTATTTGCAAGTCCTGTCAAGATGGGTCCAGCCATTTTTTGCTTCCGTCTAGTCCAAGTGGCTAGTTATTAAATTTTTAAGTAACGCCCCTCAAAAAAAAAAAAATGTACAAAATTGTACGCTAGTGGAGGAAGTTTCACTAGTACACATACACATTTCAATTTCACGTCTTATTCCGTTCAGCAGTAATTACGTAAAACACTTATATGCGTACAGACGGAAAAAGAAGCATGTATGTTTTCGCCGTATGTTTAATGGTAATTTTCCCTTCAGTTTAGTGAGTAGAATCATATTCGAAAGTTTGGCAATATATTTTGGGAACACTGTGTGTACCATATTCACTCTACATAATACCAGCTGTAAAATCAGTAGTTACCAATAAGATTCAACTTTTTCTACGTCGTAAAGTAATGTATATCTAGATATTAATAATAATCGCGTGAAGGTGTGTCTTCATATTTTCTTTATACTATTTACATTCGATAAATCAACACATACACTATCTCGTATTTCACAGCATGTACATACTTAAGAAATGTACGTGTTTATGCAAGAAATACAATTTTTTATTGCAGCTTGTGGATATTTTGTAAAGTGGCTTTACGATGAAAAAAGTATGATCATATTTTAGTTTATGTGTAAATACAGTTTCTTACCTTAACCGTTCATTATTCATTGGCGCAACAGTCATATGTTTAGTATATATTATATTACATGTATATATTACGTCCTTTGCTACTCCTTTAGTAGCGACATTTTTCCAGATTCAAGAATATATTTTTTTTACTTATAGCGAATCGCAGCATAGCATAGTTTACCAACTAGAGGCATATTGTCTTTTACTGACATGGGATTTGCGCAAAATAAACAAGTATCAATGAAGGGAATTCTATAATAGGCCTATAACAGAATACTTTATTAACAATTTAGTGCTAATCAACTTGTGTTGTACAGAGAAAGATATTATTCCAGTAAACTGAACCATTCTTCGTAGTTCGTACGTCGTTAAAACGTTGTGATCGGGTATAGTTAAATTTAAGACTGTCAGTTAAATGTTGCGACAGTAAAATTTAATGTTGCGACAATTCCCAAGGTACAAAGTTGAAAACTAGATTTCCTGATTTCCATTATGATGTGTTTGAGTGCCACCACGATTACAGAAACGAACTTGTCTGGATGACATTATAAGCGTTAGCCAGATGAATATTTCATTTCGCCACAAACCATTGATCTTGTTTGGAAATTGAGAAAGCACGTGCGTTAATGTTGTAAATGGGGTGGTAGGGGTTGAGAAGTGGGGAATATAGAGGTAGTTAATAATAAATAACACTTCTTTTTATAAGAATACATCCATTATGTATATTATGCATTTCTTGTATAGGCCTATTTACAATATTTAATAGTATAAATTGTTACCATCAGAGATTGTTATATTAGAGGTAGGTAAACACAGTGGGATCACGGAATCTAAGCGGTAGACGCTAAACCGCTAAACCTACAAGATCCAATCTTCCTCTTACATATTACGTATAGATTCCTTGATGAAGATTAATCAGATATGAATATTGTTTATAACTTTCGAGTACAAAGAAAATTTATTTACGTATGATGTGCTTGATATCTGATATTTATAAAGACCATTTTATCCCATAAGCAACTATTGGTATTTTAAAATTTGCTACTACCTCTTTCATTTAAAGCGTCCCCAGTCGGCGTCAAGGCAACATGAACGTGGTAATTTTTTCTTGATCTGCGTAGTTATTTAAAAAATACGTTGTATGTTTCCGAACAAGAATAGGCCTGTTCCATTAAACACGATAACTTTAAACCCACGCATTAAAAGGGTCTACTGTGGGTTTACTGTCACTACACATAAACAGTGTCTGTCCGTAGAAAGAGAAAGAGAGAGAGAGAGAGAGAGATGAACTTTTTTGTCTCTTTTGCATCAGTGCCAATATATTCACTTTTTTATAGGAGTAAAAAACGTCACAAGCACTGTGTAATTAAAACAATTGTCTTGAAAAGCCAATAGAAACGAAACAAAATGTAATTGCAAGGTTATCGCTGACTGCACAGTGGAACGCCATGACTCATAAAATACAGATGTAATTTATCAGGAGTATAGAACATTGCAGATGACTATAGTAAGTAAATGGGTTATAACAGCAACGAGATCTTTGTTACAAGTTACTCTCGTTTGTAATCAACAGAAATATAGATGGAGCGCAGGGCAGTTAGCGGGATTGCTTTCTGGTAGTTAATTTGTACAAGGAGTCGGCCAGAATCTAGATATTTTCTGTTTAGAGGAAAATATGATAAATTTAATATATTTTCCTGTTTAGAGGAAAAAATCAAGTAAAATTTGGACAGGAATTTGGATAGAATGACTGATAAAAATCTGGCTAGAACACACGAGCGCGCGCGCGCGCGGACATAACATAACTTATTGCAGCATAAAAAATGATTTCTTTAAGATATATTGCTTTTCAACAATTATTTGATTTATGTAATATGTTAGTTATATGTAAAGGAAAGGGTCTAGAAATAATTAAAAGTTAATACAAATATTTACCGAATAAAAGTACAAAATTTTCCATAGCACGGACAACCCACGTGAGTATGGGTGTAACCATACGTATACACATATATATATATACATATATATATATATATACACAGTGGTTGATTTCTAATATTATAGGTGTCGGAACGCATTAATTCAAAAGTTGTACAGACACAAATATACTTAAATTTTATATTAGCGTATAAGTTTTCATCAGGTTATCACAAAGGAGGCCTACATTTTTAAAGCCTTATAAAATATGTAACATTCGTATAAACTTGTATCTAAAAAGATAATAAAGTTTACTGATATTTCTAAAGAGCTTCATCGTTAGGTTAGCCACACGGCAATCGAAAACATGTCACTCATGATGGCGTTATCTCGGAGCCTGAATCAAACTCTAAGTGATGGTTTCGTTTGTTTGGACAGTTTAAAAAATTTCGAAAGTTTCATCTTTGTGTCGTCATATTGTTTGTTTCTTGACCTTTTCTTACTCTTTGTGTCCAATGCTGTATGATGGCCAGAAATTAGACATGAATCCACGTTCTTCGATGGATCAAATTAACCGTGCTCCTGAGAAATATCTACACGAAAGCGACCATGAGGCCGTACAGAGTATGTCTACCAACGTATTCATTGAAATCCAGGATTATCCAAAAACAACACGTCGTCTGAATGGTCTGCAGTCGACAGGAAAGGGAGGTGAACCTATAGGCTATATTATTTATGTACAATAAAAATTTATAATTTAAAAGAAAGCCTGTATCATATCAGCAAAAACTTTATAGCCAAAAAGAACGTTAAAATATTAATTTATTTTATTGTATAGAATGTAAATTTCTAGTTGGGTTATAAAGGTCAACAGAGACAAATTAATTATTTTTTTAGAAACTGTATTAAAAGCTCAGCAGATTGTCATAAAAGAATAGGTTTATTAAAAAAAAACTTCATTCCAGTAACACATAGTTCGACTACTTATTCTATGCGACTTCTATGCACTGCTAAATGTATATTTAATTAAGAAACCTCTGAAGATACAGAGACTGAATCTGTGAAGCGTGTCAGGAATATATATAGTGATAAAAAATAAGAAAAATTCACTTGCAGAGTAATTACTATCTGCAATATATAATTATTATAATATAGGCCTATATTATAATATATAATTATTAACATACAAATATTTAGAAATAATCAAATATTACTATAGTTATATATATATATATTGTGTGTGTGTGTGTGTGTGTGTGTGTGTGTGTGTGTGTGTGTGTGTGTGTGTGTGTGTGTGTGTGTGTGTGTGTGTGTGTGTGTGTGTGTGTGTGTGTGTGTGTGTGTGTGTGTGTGTGTGTGTGTGTGTGTGTGTGTGTGTGTGTGTGTGTGTGTGTGTGTGTGTGTGTGTGTGTGTGTGTGTGTACGACCACAACAAACTGGTTGTACATGTGCAGCTGCATTATATACCGTTGCTTTAATCTGTCCCCTCCTATATTTCAACGAATGTATGTAGTTTGAAGCGGCTTTCGCCAATATTTAATATAAAACAAAAATAAATTTTCTTACTTAGAAATCTATAAACTTTAAACCTTTAAGGCATATCGCATGCAATGTATTGGATATAAATATTCTTTGAAATTTAGCTCAACATTATAAATTCTCAGAATTTTGTTGGCTCGTACCCCGAAAAAGGTAAATTATTGAATCTAACTCAGAATGAGCTGTCACTATATATATACTAGTGTTGTAAAAACAGGTCGCAACTTTAGGGTTAGGCAAAGCGTTCTGTACATGGTAAGAAATCATAAACTGTAGCATGAATACATTACGTTTACGTTTACATTACATTACACATTTTTAAATACGTTAAAATTTGGTTTAAATACTTATTTCTACTATAGGTTTTTAAGCTAATTACCCCTTGATTGCAGTTCACATTTTGTTTGATATAAAAGTTGTTAAATTATGAAAGACTTTTAATATTATGTGTTTCTTGTATTATTGTTGTGTTAACCAATAACTTTGTATACTCTCATTACATTATGATAAAAGTCGTAGCGTTGTGAACGTATGAAGTGCGCTGCAAGGTAACTACGATACTCAAGAGAGAAGTTCACTCTAGTAACGACTACAGCACGTTCAACTAAAACACTTAACAAATTTTTGCCCCAAACGAAAAACTTACAAGAGAGAAATCGTTTGTCTCGTTAGTTTGGTCAGGTTTAATTGAAAAGTGTCCGGTCAAAATGAAGGTGAACAAAGGCACTTGGTTACTCTGTAACGGTTAGTGTTGTCCTTAAATTCACACTCCATTGATTTATAAACTGTTACAACAGCACACGTAGGTGTAGTTTTAAAAAGCACCGAATATAAAAAGACAGGTTTTGGTAAGACGTTGATGTAATCAGAGTAGCCTATGCTACGTAAAAGTGTGTATTGTACGAAGACAGTTTGTGTAATATTCGTATGACACTTTTTATATTTCCACTTTTTAGCAATATAAAATAGAAATTTAAGTGCTCTTAAATGGTACACAAACGACTAAAATATTAATTTGGAAGGTCATAACCACGTCGTTTCATTATATTTCCCTTTTCTTATGTCATTGTAACAATTTTCTTGAATTAAAAATTGTTTGGCAAACTACTGTGAGTCTGGGTGTGTTTCGTTGCTACACTCACATACTGCATTTATACACACAGTTTGTCATTATCCCCAGTTAGCCAAGTCTAGTCACTTTTCAATTATGTCTACTTAAAATAAAATCAAAATATTATAATAATATTTATAAAAATATCCAATTGCCATCATATTTGGATAAATTCAAAGAAAAAGATTTCGCACTCAATTCTACAAGTATTTCTTGTAAACATTTTCCTCATTGGTCGTTTTATCCTCTCGAGGATTTTGTGGTATGACATTAGGTGCACGTAGGACTATATTAACTTCAAACCATATATGCCTGTATAATGCCTCTGATTTTTTCAAATTATAAGATACTTCTCGCTGTGTGTGTGTGTGTGTGTGTGTGTGTGTGTGTGTGTGTGTGTGTGTGTGTGTGTGTGTGTGTGTGTGTGTGTGTGTGTGTGTGTGTGTGTGTGTGTGTGTGTGTGTGTGTGTGTGTGTGTGTGTGTGTGTGTGTGTGTGTGTGTGTGTGTGTGTGTGTGTGTGTGTGTGTGTGTGTGTGTGTGTGTGTGTGTGTGTGTGTGTGTGTGTGTGTGTGTGTGTGTGTGTGTGTGTGTGTGTGTGTGTGTGTGAAGAGAAAGGAATTTGTTTACTGTGACTGCAATAGAATTAGGTCTATATATGGCTACGTAGCATCCGAGACACAATCTTCCATATTGGACAGTCGCAGTAGGTTTCGATAGGTGATATGCCACATATGTAATTACATCTTGTTGTAACACATTAATTGTTATTTTGTGTACCGTATAAATACACTGATGATAACAGAGCTCTTCTACAAGTGTGTATGTATGTATGTATATGTTTATGACGCTGTCAAGATATGGAATACGATTAAAATATCGATGCCACTTACCTCAACATTTGGCCATGAAGACAAAGTGCGATGGTCGCGGAGTTGTCTTTGAATTTATGTAACTCTGTACAATACTTGTTGCAGTCATGTTCTACTAAGCATAGTGGAAGGAAAGTGAAAATTTATTTCAACTTATGTGATTCCAAAGGTGTAAAGATCTCTCTTTAGAGTCTTTCCAATAGTTTTTACAATGACAAGAGTGTTTTACGTGCACCCTTTTCTGCACATTTACATAAATTCTGTAACTCTGCTGCGATCGTCGTACATGGATAGGCTATATTAGTTTATATATTTACACACACACAGAGTGCAAATTTTACTCACTCCTTTACACTTACAAAACAAGTTAATCTCGCCTGTTTGAATCCATTCAGCGCTGAAAACGCGTGCCGAAAAAGAACAAAGACAGTTGTCAACTTGGACTTCTTATCCCCCCCCACACATACACACACAAATCATAATAAGTGTATCACGTAATTTCTATTCTTAACACGTAATTGTCAACGACCCAATGCATTTTTAATTTGAAGTGAACACCCCGTTTTCATATAGCGTAAAGAATAATTCATTTTCATATTAAAATATTTCAAATTAGTTATTATTTTACCCCACGATATTTCGACATTTGTGCGTCATAAATTATCATCAAAATACTAACAAATAAATTGTCGTATATACATCTTTACAGTATCCAATTCAAATAAATACATGCTTGATTCTTTTTAGGAGCATAGGAGAAACAAAACAAATACGAGCTTCTATTAATTTTCCTTGTATAAACGTTTGCTCGTAAAAACTTCTGATGAAATATTAAATTAAGTAAACCCTTTTCAATCCTTTGCTGGAACTAAGATATAGGCTGGTGTGTAAAGATAATTCACTAGTTTGTAAAGTTCGAAACTCAATTTCACAAGATCTACTGGGATGAAGTGTTTGAGTGTCAATAAACGTTTGGAGATGAAACTTTGTGTCGATCTCAGTTATTCTGTCCAGAACTAACCTACCCAACTGATTATATTAGGCTAAATCTACTCTGTCTGTACCACAAATACAAATGTCTGATCATAATGTATATTTTGCAATTAGCCGTTAACTTTTTAATTCTTTTCGTTTTTCATGATACAGAAGAGACTTATTATGCCACAATCATTAAATCTGACTTGCGAGGCTCAGAAGAAATGAACAAGCCGCAGCTTGCTCTTGTGAACAAACCAATTACTTTGCTTTAGTGTGAAGCAGACGTAAGCTTCAGTCAAGAGAAATAAAATTTTGGCGGAGACCGGTTTGGCCCTCTATATAGCATTCCGCACATTGTCTTACAGGGACTTTAATTAGTTATTGTAAGACGTTGGATCCGTCATAACTGTGTTACCAAATAAGGAGCGATTTTTTTGTGTTTGGTGACAGGATTAGCAAATTTAACAACCATTTACCCTGTAGATTTGATATCGTGATATCGTTTAATATTGATTGCTTCTTTGTAAAATTTTGATACGCGCGGTTGGTTTTTGTACGTCTTATGTTAAGAGGAAATCTAGGTACACAATCAAATTTGCTGTGTAGTACAGTATAGATTACGGCGGGAAACGCTTTCCATTCGTCCATGTACTGGCTGGATTTCTTTCACAACACGCCCCCTATTTTTTCTGTCCTATTCTGCCATTCGTCACCACCTACAGACGTCTTCTGATGTCCTCGAAGACTGTCTAATCGGCTCTTCTTTGGTTTCCTTTTGGCCTATTTTTAAACCTAGTCTGCCCTAGGCTATTCTTTTAGGCACTATCTCTTCGTCACCCTTTGTAGGTGAACTCTCCACCTTATTCTTGCCATTTGGATCTCACCTAATATTTCAGGTTTCCCATACAGGTGTTACAGCTCATTATTTCATGTTATGCTCCTCACTCCGTTCTCCTTGGCTGGTCCGTATATTTTTCTTAGCATTTTTCCCCTATCTTTACACCTCATCGTCAGAGTCCACCAACTACAGTCGTTGCCAGACCAATAGGTACCGACTGCTCTTAAGAGTGTTTCATAAATTCTTATTTTTGAGGTTCTGCTAACGGCCTTGGATTTGAATACATGCTGTAGTGTAACGCAAGGTCTGTTTCCTCCCGTTACTTGTGTCTCGGGTTTATACAAAATTTTGTTGTGTGCCCGAAGAACTCTAGTTACTTACAGTTAGTTAGGTCCTTAAAGCCTTTTCAATCGGTTTATTTCTAAGTGTCAGAATATTCAATTAAATGTCATCTGTGTTGTCTCGACAACTTTATAAACGTAGCTTTTCCAAGATTTATTTCAACATCCATGGCTGGTGCAGGTATTTCTAATATTGTTTAAGTTTCTTCAAAATGTCTGGTGTTCATTGCTACAATTGCTTGTTGCATACGCCAAGTACTGGCAGTTTCCGTTAAGAATGTTAGCACCTTCATTATGCGATACAGCTTGTAGTTCCACTTTTTCAACGACAAGCTTAAAAATTAATCCAGAAATAAAGTCTATTTATCGTAAATCTCTTCCTACTCTGAATTGTTCTGACGTCTTATCATCAATCCTTACTTTAATTCTCGCATTTAGTATTTAGTTTACTTCTCGTATTTAACTAGTCTTATTAGCTTCCCTGGTATTCCAAATTCCTGCATTGTACAATATAAATGACATCTCTTTACCGTATCGTACGCAAGCTTGATATCTACGTATACAAATCTGTATCATGCTTATGAAACGTTTCCAGAATTTTGCATAAATTAAAGATCTGGTCAGCTGTGGATCATCCCTGCCTGAAACCTGCTTAATATTTTCTGAAGACCATAGACGCGAACATCGTTTAACGCGTTTATAAGAAGAAAGTACAGAGGTGTTTGTTATAAGTACTCATTTTACATGATCAGGCCCAGTGGACTGCGCGCCGCCATAAGGATCTTCCTCCATCAAACTCTGTCTCCTGCACTTCCATTTAGGTATCATGTATCTCCAATACAATGCACGTACATTCCTTTCTGGGAGCGACAACCAAGTCTACGTCATCAGGACAGGCCAGATGTATGATTTCGTCACCTTCAGCTTGTATCTCCATGAAGTTCTGATCTTCTCAAACACAATGTTGGGTAGAATGGAAAAAACGACGCGGGCTTTTATTATCTCGAGTTGGTGATAAAATCTCTCCGTAACGTGGTTTCCAAACTTCACCTTTCGACGCAGCTCAATCAGAAAGATCCTCAACGACCTCTCTGGATGCTCCGCTATCCTTTCTGCTATGTGCTGCAGAACTAAGAACCGCCGTAATATTCGCCAGTCATTTTCCCTGCTAAAAGCTTAATTCTTTCAGGAAGAGAAATGGACAAAATCCTGTAGCAGACATTGAGCAGAGCAATATGTTAATAATTATCGAAATTTATTTTGTCAGTCTTCTTATAGATCAATCAAATCAGGGCAGTCTTCTAATGTTGTGAATTACTCTAGTTTGTGGAAAGATGAAGTAACTACGAGGATCAGCTGTGACTAGCTACAATATGTTTATATTCAGGAAGTCGTCAGGTCTATGCTCTAGGCTTACATTAAAACTACACCATCGTGGCTCGATAACCGTATGTTACATTTATCGCTCAGTGTTAGTTTTAATTATACAAACCTGGGAATGGTGTGCTAATGTTTAGAATCCAAAACAGTTTTTAACAGAAAAGAACTTTAAAATAAAGTTATTCAACTTTAAAATAAACTTTGAATAAAGTTATTCAACAGAAAATGAGGTCAGTAATATTTAAAGTAGCAGTAACAACAGTAACAAATAGATTCCTATTTGTGGAGTTATATAGAAAATGTTAGTAGGCCTATATAAAAATGTTTTCTGTGTGAAGAACGTCTCTAAAAACAATTAAACGTTGATAAATTCTATCATTGTCTCTAATGTAGCCAGCTGTATTAAAACAAATTATTGTTACCAACATTTTTGTACCCCATCCTACTGAAAATTGCATACTGACAATCATCAGGGAAGATAGAGTAAATTTTTAATACAGTTTTAGTACATTTGCCTTGAATATCTTACATGTCAGTTTTTGCTTATTATAAATAAATATTAGCTGTTAGGAAGTAAAAAATCTATTAAAATAACTGAGTAGCTCAACAAACTATACAAAGTTATTTCAAGTTAGAGCTTAATTTAAGTGATCTTGTATTCTATGATTTATTGTTATAAAAACGTTAATCTGGTAAACTCATAACGTTATGTTATTTTAAGTAGTAAAACTTTACATACACATGATAACTAGAATAGTATTTTTTTAAATTAAGTTTAAAATGTAATAAATGTTACATTAAAAGTTATAATAAACGTTAGTGTATCACAAACTCTTTGATTTTGTGATATTAAAGACCTATAAGTGCATATGACATAAAATGCCTGTGCCAGTTCATGCTATAAAATTGGAGACCATTTATGAAATTTTATGTTCGAAGTCGTTCAAATTTTTTATAATTATGTCGTTGATTTTGTTTTCTTTACACTTAACAGTTTTTGTGTTTTTCGTGTTTTCACTATTTTTGTGTAACATTTCACCTTTTCTATAAATTTAAGAAACGCTAAAAGGCCACAAAACAGTATCAAACGAAAACTTAGTAACGCCCAAACGCGAATACATGGAAACGTGCAAACTAAAAACGAAAAGCGGAAATGGGAATTGTGACGATTTTAAAATAGGAAATGTAAAAGGAGAGAAATTAAATTTTTTAATCGCACATTTAAACTAATTTTAAATCCCTTAAATAACTTAAAATAATATTTAATAAAGAGATTATATAGACAAAAGGAATGCGAGTGTAAAGTAATGAAACCCTTTCATAATTTACCATGCATCGACATGCGAATACCGGAATCAACTTGCATACCGGCCCATAAACTAAACTAAAAATAGTACGTAGGCTTTCACGGCCGGTGTCATTATGATTATTTTCTAAAACTTCCGGGCTGAAAGGCCGTGGTCGAGTGCTTGATATACTGCTAAACGTTTCGGCCGTACCACCGGTGGCCATCTTCAGTAGATGGCCACCGGTGGTGCGGCCGAAACGTTTAGCAGTATATCAAGCACTCGACCACGGCCTTTCAGCCCGAAAGTTTTAGAAAATAATCATAAACTAAAAATATTTGTAAATTTGAAATTAAATAAATAATAAAACAACAACATAGTAGTATACTATAATTAATTCTGAAGTAAAGCGTAGCTTTGGATAATTATAATGTCAAACTTTAATACCGTAAATATCAAATAAATGTGGAACTACTTTTATAATAAAGAGTAAACTACGCGAGGTTACAATTCTGCCCCTAAACGATGCCCACTTGAAGTGGAGCGGTCAACCCGTAAGCTGCGCACAGCAGTAATCTGGAACGTTAAAAATAGTTTGTCTCCTAAAGTGATTAATCCGTCAGTTAAGACATAGAGGCATTCTTTATACTATTAAACAACGTGTTGCGTTAATATAGTTGAACCGCGATTCATATAAATATGTTGTAAACGAGTAAGAAAGAATAATGAAAATTGAGCGCCTATGACATCTCTACAAAAATCTAAAAATATAAAACTTATGTAATTAAAACTGTGGTAAGACCATAAAGTGAAGTGCAACAAATAAACAATCATGTGAAGTGAATACAGGTGAATAAAACTTTTGTGTTAATCATTCAAATCAACGAGCTATTACTACCAGTTAGCAAAGAGCAGAGAACCAGGACCCACAATGATCTAAAAGACTTCAGGACTACACCATCACCGGATACGAAGATAACGAGAGATACCTGACCTACATCAAACATGCTGCAACCGAGGACCGAGGACTGGAATAAGAAGGAGCTGGAGGATATCACAGGTGACACGGAGGCATGCCTTCCGTGGTTATGAAATACTAAATACTATATCCAACAAAAGACAATTAAATTAACACAATTAAGACATTTTAATTACTGACAGTAATTGTATTCTTATTCTTAGCAAAAGAGTTATATAGCTCTAAACTGTAAAGCCTTATTGTTTAAAAAGGGAAATAAGTCCATTCTTCTAATGGCACCACTTCAAGATAATATATGATATGTGACCATTATTAATATACCTTTTCAAGTCCCGGATCCGTGGAAAAGTTAAACAGATGTACATCTATATTTTGAGGGCCCTTGTAATTGAACAAAACATAAAATCATTTTGTAAACTATTGAAACACAAATGTTGATAACCATAAGTAAAGATGCTAATATCAGTAAGTAATAAAGAGATGTCATGGTCAAACAAAGATGAGTGAATAAGTCTACAAACCCCTGCCAATTTTCCTTAATTCTTGAGATCCTATATAATATTTGTTTATTTTCAGTTATTGTTGATTTTGTTAAGAATATGACAGCCTGTTTAATTGACCTGAGCCAATTAACCAGGTTCCCGATGTTATAACGAAGAGACGTTATAGAATGGTAAAACGGAAAAAGTAAGAATTAAAAACTTGAAAATCCCCAATCATAAAATCTAAAGTAAAAATTACTTGAAAATACATAACCCATAAACACAGTAAGCTACTCAAACAGAAACATCTCGTAAAACTCTAATATTTGAGGGTTGACAACTAATAAAATAAAGTCTAATCAAATAGTGGAATATTCATAGGCAAATCACAGTAATAGAAGGAACATAATAAATACCGCACAAAAGCCAAAGATGGAATATTACAGTTCTCTTTACTACTGAGAATCAGGTAGCTCTGTCTTGCTGTCTTAGGCTACAAAATTCGAATTTTCTACAACAACAAGCTTATCGTTTATAAAAAAACAACTCTTGCAATTACAAAATATTATTTTATAATAAATTATCAGGAGTCCCTTGGTAATTTATTGAATCCATCTGGTTGCAATCTGTTTGGTTTTTTAACATTTTCTTTTTTCTAACCCCCAAGCTGGATGACCAGACAATTTTTAATCAAGGTTTATTTCCTTTAGCCTTTGATAAACCAATATCCATCTACAAGGCAGCAGCTGCTAGTTTCGGTCCACCCCGGGTATTTTATTTCGCCGGTACCTACGATATCTGGTGATCGTTCCCCTATCCGCCACCTGGAGAAATTGAAAAACGATTGATTGAACGAGAAACTGAAAAAGATCTTTGGATGGACAAGCAGCAGTGGAAGATGAGACTTTAATCACTTCTTTAATCTTTGGTTCCGGAAAATGTGTAAACATTGTACATCCGGAATAATAATAACTTGGTAATTTACTGGTTCTAGATTGTAAAGATTCTAGCAGCCATAATTTTCTCCCAACATAATTACATTTACAAACACACTTTTTAGTTTAGTTGCTCAAGTTAGCAGCACACATGTGGTGAAATATAATTGAAAATAATTATATAGACTGAAACAAGTTGTTAAGTAATAAATTGTTTTAAGAGCACAAACGAATTAGAAAAAATAACTTAGTACGCTAATTATATATAAGTACACCTTTGTAAGTAAATTGAATACGCCACATTTTAATTGATACATCAGCATTTAGTATCTACAGCATTTCGTCTTATTTTTATTGGCAATTAGGATATCGCATGCAATCTATAATTGTACGCACATTAAACAGGACTGCAAGAAAGACACCAATTCTTACAATTCACATCACCTTTGAAGACTTTTGGTACGTCTTCATTTTTGTTTCGTCATTGAAATGAATTACTATATTTGTTTCTGCTTCTAGTTTGTCACTTGTTTATACATGAACTATTCAAGTCTGTGTGAAGTCTTTGGTTTGAATCATACCGTGGCGCGTGGAGGTTCTCACGACCTCTGACTGAATTATATTAATTGCAGGAGCACTTGCACATATCCACGTTTCACAACAGTTTAGTTATTTTGGGCGGATTTTAATCTTGTAATGTGGTAAAGTGTTCTCCAGTGTAAACGACAATCTTCGTCCCATGAGCCAGTACAAGTTTTACATTCTTCTACGAGACATGATGTCCAAGTCCGAGTTTCCGTGTCGGGCTCTATTGTTGTAACTGTATACCACGGTACTGTACACGTTACTAGTTTATAAAGCTCTCGGTTATATCAAATCTTGTGTGAATGCAAGTGAAAGTCTGTGCACTGCGTGAGTTGACACACACTGTCGAGAAAATACCTTTAGGCATCTCCCCAACTTTGTTGCAGGAAGGGCAAGAAGAAAAGACGGATACGCGTAGAGCAGAGTATTAAACACAGCACCATGTGTACTTAACCTGTTAAGTAAACAGATTATATTACGTAGTTACAATCCGGCCGGGGAGCCAGTAATGTGAGATACCTCACTATAAGATTTTCCTATTCACGGCTACAGAATACATACAATGAACAAGTATATTTTATTTTCAACAAAATTCTCTTCTATATTATGCACGCGGGTATTATTTTGAAGGAACAAGCCATGGTGAGAGAGTATGTGAGGGTACACGTGTATTCGCGATAATACCGGATGATTCTAAATAAACCACTTCCGTGCCCCGAGATAAACTCTCTCGGGCACAACTGGACACACAATAAATAGCTTATGTTTATCAAGACCCCGCGTGGACAAGAAAGAAAAATATTGGAGAGCTAAATAATTGACCTAAATCGTGTGTTAACGCCTTTCTCTTTCTCCGCTTCGCGTGTAGGTGGCTTCCTTAAGATAAATCTTGCCCAAGAAAAATACATTGATAAATAAAGGAAGATCGACTTCTAGACTTAGACTAAACAAACTTTACTGAGCGATGAGATTTAGCAAAGAAAACCTGCAAATCTTTCCGATACAAAAATATTTCTTTATTCTTGTCAAAAATTGTAAAAGGCAAACAGGTAAATTCTGAATAAATGACGAATTTGTCTTTATCTCCAGTGGGAACGTGACAGTGAGGGGATATTGCTGTCCATCTCCCGTCCTCCTGGATACACCAAGGAGGACTTCTTAAAACCAAAATCGGGGATAAGATCTATTTCCGATGTCCAGGAGGTGAGGACCGGATCGGAGTTCAGCTCGATTGCCGGCGCCAACGACCTCACCGACCTCGGTGACCTGGCGGAGCTTGACAGTCCAAAAAAATCGAGAAGAAAAGCTGGCCTAATGGGAAGTTAAGGAAATAAGCACGGTCCGCAACGACGATTCTTCAACATCTTGCATGGAGAGCATCCTTCAGTGGAATATCAACGGTTGCAGTTCGCATTACTGGGAACTAAAAATGCTACTGGCCAAGCATACACCTCTGTGTGTGTGTGTGTGTGTGTGTGTGTGTGTGTGTGTGTGTGTGTGTGTGTGTGTGTGTGTGTGTGTGTGTGTGTGTGTGTGTGTGTGTGTGTGTGTGTGTGTGTGTGTGTGTGTGTGTAACAACACATATCCCGCTAGACCTATTCAGCTCGATACGCCACTACAAGCAGTAGCGTTCACTTTATTACAGCTACTGAAAAAGACGATCTGCTGCTTATACTTACCAGATTCTGAGTAGCGAGCAGAAGATCTACAGGATCTGGTCAAGCAGCTGCCATCCCCATTACTGCTTGAAGGGAACTTCAACGCCCATAGTTCCACTTGGGGTGGTCTTAGGACGAACAGCACTGGATAAGAACTTAGGATCTCTTGCTATACACGCTTGTCTTTTTAAAGCACATATTTCAACGTTGGAAGTGGTACTTCCTCTACTATCGACATTTTGATCTGTATTGGACAGGCTTCCAGACTGCTTGTATATCTATGATATTCTGTGGAATTATAGAAGACGATGTACACAGTTTCACAGCTGCTATCACCTCAGCAGCTACGGAGCATATCTCACAGACCGGTACCGTGGTGGGTAAACGCTGTGAAAGACACAATAAGAGAGAAGCGACGAGCCGTAAACAGGTATAAAATAGCAACGACGGAAGATAATGGCATCGAGTTTAAGCAACTTCGAGCCACCTCTCGTAGAACAATAGTCGCTGCAAAACGATCGAGCCGTGAAACCTACGTTTCACCTGTAACAGAATTATGGGGGATTACGTGTCCCCCAGTGACAGAAGTATGAAAGAAGTTCGCTGGCACATCAGTTATTAGCCAATCACATGCATAGAGCACGATGGTAAACTGATTTTTAACCCCAATGATTTTGCTGACACCTTAGCTGTGAGATATGCCGAGGTCAGTAGTACAGAAAGGAAAGAAGATGTCGAACTCAACCTTGACTTCGAATGTGAAAGGTACAGGAGCTATAACGTTTCTTTCACGATGAGGGAATTACAGATGGCTGTCCGCGCTACCAGAGACACTGCGGCGGGACCGGACGATATTTCTTTCAGCATTATATGCGAACAGCCGGATGTAGATATAGCTACATTACACTCTATAACGTCATATAAACACAAGGGGAGTACCCAAAACCATGCAAGGAAGCAATCGTCATCACGATTCTAAGGGCTGGAAAGGATACGCTGAAAGCAGAAAACTATGGTCCTGTATCATTGGCGTGCTGTCTAGGAAAGTTATTTTAGAGGATGGTAAACAGCCGGCTCACCGTGCATCTGGAAATCACAGCCTTCTGAGCGCATGCCAGTGTGGGTACCGGAGGCACCATTCTACTACTGATCAACAAATCCAGGTTCACCTGGAAAATGCAGTTCAAAACAGTTCCGTAGAAGGCAAAATCATGGATTCAGTATTCTTCGATTTGGAGAAATCCTTCGACAAAATGTGGCGATTTAACATCATGCAACAGCTACATAATTGAGTTCAAGGATAACCTGCCTCAATTTATCTCCAGCTTTCTCAGAGACAGGACTTTCCGTGTTTGGGTCGGACAATCATTGTCTGTCCCTCACGACCTGTAAAATGGAGTACAGCGGGGATCTCCGTTGAGCCTCACGTTTTTTACTATCGCCATCAACGGAATCTTTGCGCGTATAGAAACGTCAGTTGGGAAGTGCTTGTATTCCTGTTAACACCATAAACGGTGTCCGGCTGCTCTATAGGCCCGTTATCAAATTCCTAGCCCTACCTTTCGACAAACTATTAACATGGAATGCACGTATGGACGACCTGGCTACTAGGTGCAAATCCTCGTTAAAAGCAATCATGTGCATCTCCCATATGGCCTGGGGAGCGTCTGTGTGCTGCGCTGGTGTTATCCAAAATGGATTATGAATTGGCGGTGTACTCTTCAGGTAGAAGGTCGTTCTTGTATCCTATTCACAACGCCCCTGCGTTCCGCACTAGCCCTGAACAAAGCTTACATTGTGAAGCAGGAGTGACGTCCTTAGATTTGCGACGTCAACTACTGTTGCTGAGATGTGTGTCAAAAACATCACCACTACCGAGCCACATAAACCACACCAGACTTGCTAGAGTATACGACCGCCGTTCGACATTCACCAGACCAGCCGGTATTCGTTCGCTCTAAATAGCCCGGCGCTACAACATCGAGGCGCCGATGGTCCAGGCGTACGTAAGCTGCTTCGAAAATCACATTGCCGTATGGTTGTCTCCAGTAGAAGCAAGGAATCGTACCACCCAATTGAACTATAACTTCTCTTTAGTCCAGTCCCGAAAATGTGTAAAATTGATTACAGTCGGAGAAGTGTATTCTGTACAGGCGTAAACGTAACTATTATTCTACATTTGTTGTGAATCTGGGATTTCATTTTAACTTAAATTCGATGCAAAATTTTATTTTATCTTATGATAAGATACATGCAGATTTGTATTTTTAGTTTCCTAGTTTTGTTAATTGGTGACTAAATGTTTACTTATAAGCATACGTTTATAGAGCTTTATTTTTGTAGTTTTATCTAATAAATATAAATTTTTCTAAACACTTTTATAAATCTGACTTATCTGCACACGTCCTAATGAAAACCTAAAGTCTATGTCTAAATATGTAGACCAGTTTGCACACCGTAGTTGGAACGAAAGGACTAACAAATGTTAGCAAGTACTTATCGGTCAGAACTAAACACAGAACTAAACATATTCGGTGACTTATTTTCTACAAACTGTCTTCAAAATTATTAAAATAGTTATACTAAATAAAGTACTCACATTTTCGATCTTTTATTCCTTATAATTGATTACATATATACACGACAAATACTATGGAATTGTGTACCATGCATATTGGTGTTAAGACTTACACCTTCCTACCCTAACAGGTACCTACCTACCTACCTAACAGGTACAGGGCCTACCTAGTACCTATATAACAGATATAAACATGTCTTGCAGACGATACACAACAAATCGTTGCCTCTTCTCCCTGCAATTGTGTTCAGTAAAGGTATACCTTCCCGCATACAGAACAATATATTTACCTTTGCCCTCTGTATACAACATACTTAACGGTTTTTAAATCTACTTCAAGCAAGGAAATATACACTTGCAGCTTATAGTTTCTGCTTTCATTTTCTTCAGACCGTTACCCACGAAAAAGCAAGTTGAAGTAAATTATGTACTTGAATATCATACGTTGAAATAACATTTGCAACAGAATTTATTTATAACTAAAAATATCACTCATAAACCGTTTTACAGGGTTTTTTGTTAAAGGATTTTATGTCCAAGTACTGTAAATTTATATACTGTGAATTTATGTCCAAGTACTATAAACCTTACAGTACGCAAACGTAATAAGATTAGTAGGTATAGGCTTACTGTTGAAGACTGATTTCTGAAAACTTTCAAGCTCCTACGTTTTTAATCTAATTATAAATTTTAATTCTCCAGCGTTTTGCTTTATTTTTCCAGTTCGTGATTGTTCTTTTTCCAGTAGGAATTAAACACAAAATTACAGGTGAATTAATTACTAACTTTTTTACTGTTTTGTGTGTTTCTTTTGTATTATTCTGACATGATTACCCCATGAGAATGAAATAAACACTCAGATAAACACACGGAATTATACATTTCTGTTGTTTTTTTGTGGCATGGAGTAATAAAATTCTAGTGAGAAAATTTGCACCCATTTCAATTTTCCCACGTGTGCTATGCGTTCCTAACAATCTTTATAATTCCTAAACAATAAACACATATCAAAAACGTGAGGTGACTTTTAGCTTGCTGAATGTAAGAAGAAACATGTTTCCCAATTTTTTCTTTCAAGAAAATAATTGTTCATTTTAAATACACTTTTGCCTATTTTTGAACAGTCGTTTTAAATGTTTTAAATATTTTAAAAATAAAACTAAGTTTACTAGACCTAAATAAGGTTTTCTAAATAAATGTTTAGCTAGATTTTAGGGAAGTTTCTGTAATGTTTTACGGTGGCTCACCCTCAGTATATTACGTTGTAAACGATATGTGGACACCCAATAACGAAACCCGTCTCACAGTTTGTGTTTCTGGATACCGCCGCAGTAAACCTGTTTGCATATGTTGAGTGTTAAGCGTTAATACAGACTGTGATAAGTAAGACAATCCAATATGAGAATAATAAAAGGACAATAAACATAACGCCTCTTACCAGTCCAAGACAAATAATTTTTCACTTTAGTGATTCATTCTTATAATTTGTTTGTTGTTTTACAGCTTCCGAGTCGTTTTATTTTGTTAAACTTATTTTAAATTATTTTATTTTATTAAAGGAGAAAAATCACATGGTATACACGGAATTGTTAATTTCTTTTTTTATTGTAGCAGTGACACTCTGATGACACTGATGGGTATGAGTTAGCTGCAGAACCGTTTCTTAGACATGTACGAATTTATTAAATAAATGTCTCGAAAGCATTTTATTTCGCCTATTAAATAGTTGACAAACGTTTTGAGGAAAAAGGCTCATATTTACGAAACATGCCTACCAAGTATCAGTAAACGAACTTCAGTGAAGGAAGCTGTACAATAGATTATCCCGCAGCTTGTCTTAGTGGGCTTTCTATTCTGGAAAACGTCTTCCAATTAAGTTGCATTCCTTCACACTTTTTACTATGCTGACTATTATCATTCTTTATCATTCCGTCTCATACAGAGTATCGTCACTATAGTCATTAGTGACTATGATGATAATTTTTGGCTTTATTAATATCATATTTTTATAATTTTCATTCCTGCATGTATTCCAGTAACAATAAATGTTACGATTAGTCTTCACTATTAACGAACCTGTGTTAAAAAATTCTAACAGTGCTTGCCATTACATTTTCCTCTAAATGATTAGCACTTAGTAGGTTTTATAATATTTGTTTATTACCTACAAAGAATTCACTGTTTTTAACAATGTAATTTCTAAAACAATATGTATTTATGTGTGTAACATAGGCAACACGATTACAAGTAAACACGAACGTGGTACAACGTGAATTAAAAATGTAACACATGACTTGCTTACAACTATAAAATTATTCTATACTTTGTAAAGAATTTAATTCTATACCTCGGAAGTTTTTAAGTAGTTTAATATACGTTTCGTACAATCAATTTTTCTACGTTACCACAGAATAATCGTGTCAGACTACATCTATGCACAGTTTAGTTCTTACAAAATAAATACTTACTTTTTTAATAATTATGTACGACATAATTTGTTTATACAACGTTAATACTAATTATAATTATCTAAATTATTTTAAAAAACGTAGACTTACATGATGTACGTAATTGAAAATGAAAAAGAAATATTGTTTTATGTACAAGTTTTATGTCGTATTTAAAGTTATTTAATAATTAACTAATAATATCAATAATTATAATTACTAATAATTATTTTTTGGTGTGTTAGATTTTCTTTCACTTACGTAATATTTATGCTAGTAATTTATTAGCAGATATCAATCTAATTGCCTGAGTTATGATTTTTTTAAATTTTAACCCTTTTTTCTAATTTTACTGAATTTAACGTTTACGAACTTTGATTTTGCTCTTGACTAGTGAAATTAGAATGTTGTTCAGTAATCTTTCTATTTATGTCAAAGTAAAGCTATTTCTATTTTTGCAATTGAGGTATATACTTAATATGATTAATTCTTCTAAAGTTTACATAAATTAAACTTTTTAATTAAAGCGAGGCGTAAAACTCATTATGTCTTACAGTCTGAAAATTTTTAATATAAATTACGATTTTAAAAACATGCGTGTATTTCGTGTGTGTGTGTGTGTGTGTGTGTGTGTGTCTGTGTGTCTGTGTGTGCGTGCGTGTGTGTGTCTGTGTGTTTTCTCTAATGCAACTTTATTTTCAACATACTCCATTACAATATAATGTAATACTACATGTTATGTTATTCTTATTAATTATTAACAAATACTAATTAATAAAAATTCAGTTATAAAACACAATGCATACATAGGCCTATAGCTAATAGTAATAACAATAATAACGCACCAATGAATAACTACGGTAAAACTAAACACAATTCGTGACCAAAACCGCCAAAAATAACAAAAATACTATAACAATGTAAATCACAAAAGATCAAAATTTATACTGTTGACACATATAAGAAAAGCTTTAATTTGTTTTTTCGTAATCATATCTTTTTCTTGCATTGACTCCAGACACCACCACACATTGCAATACTTCTCCTGAAGGCCGTTCTTTCTTTATGTAAAATTTTACACTCATAAAGGAGGTGACGAACTGTCTGTTGTCCACTTTTGCAGCTACACATTTGGTCATCTGAAATCTTGAAACGATAAAAATAAGATTTAAGGTTACCGTAGCTGTCAATTTGTGTAACTTTGGGATATTTACGATAATTCTTTGTTTAATAGTAGGAAAAAACAATTTAGTTTCAGCTCCATTTGTTGAATTTGCCCATTCATTTTCCCATTTTTCTGTACTTCTATGTCCCGCCTCAGTAATAACTGCACTTTTGGGAATCAGATCAAATGAGGATGGAATTTCAGTGTTTAAAGCTGCTTCCTTGGCCAGCTGATCGGCCAGTTCATTGCCATGATTAACTACATGAGCTTTAATCCAGCTAAAATGTACGCACCAGTTGTCACCTTCAAGAGATACAGATACAAGTGTGTGTGTGTGTGTGTGTGTGTGTGTGTGTGTGTGTGTGTGTGTGTGTGTGTGTGTGTGTGTGTGTGTGTGTGTGTGTGTGTGTGTGTGTGTGTGTGTGTGTGTGTGTGTGTCGGAAGAAAAGCTAAAATGGAAATGTCTGAGGAAGATGCACACAGCAACTCCATGTGACCGAGTTGAGTGTAATGTTCCAGTTGTGATGTGTAAATGTTATGTAAAGAATTATGATAAAATAGTTTGTTATTTGTAGTAGATAAATAATAAAAAAGCGTGATAAGATAAATTTTAAGCAACACCATAATGTATCATAACCTGTTACTAAATAATTTTCACGATAAACGAAATGAGTTGTGTGAGACTGTTAAAAGACCTGATCGTGTGTGTGAGATACATACAACACAAAACACGGAAGACTAGGTCATGTTCTTTCTTACTTCTTATTTGAGAGAGTATTTTACAGACAAATTGTACTTGGTTAATACAGTCACTGCCTGAAATACTGCTTATTTGCAATTGGATAAATCATACGATTATTGGATTCCACAATAACAACATTATTAATGAATAGATATAATTGATAGAGAGGTTCTTTACTTATAAACATTATTTAAACACTTTAATTTATACATTTCGTTCCGCATTATACGTAGCAAAATGAAATTTTTGAAAGAATAATTCGATAATAAGATGTAAGTAAATTAGAAACAATTGGCAGAACATGCAGTTCAGTCTTAAAGATTTTATTTTATAAACTAAACACATTAAAAATTCCTTCGTAAGGGATCACATCTACAAACGGTGGTAAGAAGAGGTTACTTATTTGTTATGATTATTGCGGTATGTTAATTTATTATTGTTCTAGCGAGCAATTTTGGATTCCTAATTCGTAACGGTAATGTCAATTACGATTACTTTTTTCAAAATGTTTGAGACGTTTCAACGAAACTTCTTCTAATATTACAGTTTAAATTTTCTCAGTTTTATAAATTTTTATTAATAAGAAGACTGTAAAAATTTTTCATAATCTGAACGGTAACTAACGCCCAAAATATCACTGTGGAATTTTGTTTAGCTGTATTCACAACCCACCGTGAACTATACTAACGTGAAGAACTATAAAACATAATGGTCTTAAAGCCATTGTATTGGTATCCGCGTCACGGTTATTATTAAATATAATTTACCTTGACCGTCTTTGTGACTTTGTGAAACGCGTTAGTACAAGGAGAAAGAAATAAGCAGTCACAAAGATGGTCAAGGTAAATTATATTTAACATAATGGTCGTTTTAGACAAAAAATGTAGGTAATTATACAACAAATGCATTTTTCATTTGTAAACTTATCAGGTTATTTGTGTTTGTAATAAACGCGGGGCCTTATGTTTGGAGAAAAGATTAGTGTAAGCAATCATTTAAAAATTAAATTTTGACCAAATTAGCTTTTAGTATTTTCCAGTATCTCATGTTGTTTAGGAAACACGCAGTATAAGATTTAGTGATTTATTAAACTTTTATCACGTAAATCTAATTATTCAGTCTCAGGATATACACCTTCAACTGTCACTATGACCGTAAATATAGTAGTTTTAGCTTTTACATCATGGTTACAATAATAATCAGTATTCTTGAAACTTTTATTATTGTCGTGTACCTACTGGCAGTGTTCTTTTTTACTTTTTGTATTACTTTTGTGAACACAAACTTTTTGTGTTCTTTTTAATGGGAACAACTAATATCTACCATCAGTTTCTATGTGACGCCTGCAGTTCTTTCGACTTGTTTTAATTTGCTCTTATATAGCATTGTTTTAATAGCAGATAGTTTACTTCGTCACGGACACTTTCTCATTACGCCAGTTCGAGTAGTTGCTTTCCTTCAAGCTTTCTTACTAATTCTTTATTGATAAGTATGTAGTTTGCTGAAGCTTTGGTTAGTCGTGCAACCGTACCACTTGCTTTATTTCGTTAACTAAGCTGCAGAATAATCGCGTAAATCAGCAGTTCTACACGTATTCAGACTGTGTAAAGGTGGGTGCAATAGTCCATTCACTTTGCATTATGTTAGCCGTGTAAAAATTATTTGCAACATTGTGAAATATTCATTAACTATTTTTTAGAAAAACCAATTAAGTTTTATCATTCTACCTTAAGGTACAGTTTCCCAAGTAATATGATAACCAGTGGCGGCTCGTCCATAAGGGCTGCAGGGCTGCAGTCCTAAAATTCTCAAGGAAAACTAATTACCGTATTTAAATAACATTTTATTTAGGAAATTATGTATTCTTTAAAGATTTTACCGTATAAGAAATACATTTTTATATTCGCGTTCAGCCACAACTGATGGTCGTGTACGTGGCAGGCGGGCTGTGCCCTACGTAGACAAGTGCGCGTTGCGTCTGGGCTTCAGGCACGTGGTGGGAGAACGCTTTGTTAACAACCCAAGGTTGGGCTGCATTCAGTCCAGCCCGAGGCTGTCTAGAAGTCGAACGTGTGCTTGCAAATCTTTTGCTTACGGAGTGTTCCGTGTTTGTAGACTGTGCTAATTTCTATCGTTGCAGTTTTAAAACAAATAAAAATAGTGTTTTATATTTGCAAAACATCAGTTTTTCATCGTTATCGTTACCAAAGAAGAATGAAATTAGGAATTTAGGTACCGAGACTTCTATTTATTAATTTCTCGGTCATCGTGAAGCAGACTTATTGTAGGAAATTTAATGTGGTCCATTTATTCCAAACATAAATGGTTGTGTGGCTGTCCTGAAAATAATGCACTATTTTGCTATCTTTGTTTATATTTGGAGGTGATGCAACTTGGACAAAGGTTGGAGTGACTGATCTAAAACATATAGGCGAGAAAGTAAAAAAACACGAAGATTCAGCAAAACAAATGAAGAATGTAATTGATTTAGCTATGTTAGGAAAAAGTAAAATTGCACATCAGTTAAGTGACGCTTAAAAACAACAAACAAACAAACAAACACAATGAAAATGTGAGACAAAATCGAGAAATTCTCTCGAAAATTATTGACTGCGTCAAGTTTTGCGGGAAATTTGAGCTTCCGTTACTTGGTCACGATGAAGCTTCACAATCATCAAAACCTGGTGTATTTCAAGGATTGTTAGAATTTGCTGGAAAGTTAGATGAGTCCCTTAAAAGTTATTTTATGAAGTCAACAGTGATTAAGGGAACGTTTAAGACAATTCAGAACGAACTTCTAGATTGTATCCTTGAGGTGTGTCATGATGAAATACGTGCTGAAATTAAACAATCTAAATTTTTATCAGTAATGTCGTATGATACATCAGATGTGTCAAGCCTTGCGCAGCAAGTATTGTTTGTCGTCATGAACTGAGCAGAATTGTGCATGAAAGATTCTGGGAATTTTTTAACCCAAAAACCCAAAATGATGAAGTGTTAGCAGAATGCATTTTAGAACAGGTAAATGTAGCCCTGAATGGCGACAGTAACAAACTTATAGCTCAGACTTACGAGGGAGCCCCCGTTTTAAGTGGCGACAAGGGAGGTGTTCATAAAATTCAACAGTCACATAAATAAGCACATTTTGTGCACTGTTATGCGCATCAATTAAATTTAATTATAGAAACGGCGGCATCAAAAAACTCACAACGTCGTATTTTTTTCAGTAGTCTTGCCGCTATACTTGCATTTTTTTCGAAGTCACCCTCACAGTTATTTATTCTAGACAGTATTTCTAAACGAATACCTCAAGTATCAACCACAAGATGGAATTTTGAAAGCCGGTTAGTGAACACCGTTTTTGAAAACAAGGAAAGTCTAATAGTATGCTTTAAGAAACTTCAAATTGACCAAAATCATTCCACTGCCCAAGCGGCTTCAGGTATTCTCCGTATGCTGAATGACCACGACTTCAACTTTTGGCTAGTATTTTCTCATCACATCATGTCTCATGTGAATATTTTATATAACCAGCTGCAGCATCATAATGCAAACTCCAGTAGTATATAATGCAGTAAATAAATTTCTTGAGGCAATCATGTATGGAAGAAATAGACTTCCTTCTGTTACTGACCAACAAGAAGACACTCCACTCCTGAAGAAAAGGAAACGGTATCGTATAATCTTGTCTCTGCAAAGGAGGTGTGTAATAGGCCTATTATTTGCTATGAGATAAAAGAGAGATTTTCTTTTAATAAACATCTGTCATCAGCAAAACTGTTAAATTTCTCCCTCTACAAAGACAATATAAGTTCTTTACCCAAATTTGCTGAAACTATTGAAGCTTACCCTTTCTTGTGTAAAGAACGTTTTGAAACTGAACTATCGCTTTTGTACGAGAGGCAAGAATTCCGCAGTAATTCAGAGGTTATGAAAACTTACAAAATCATGTTGGATACAGGAATTGCCGAGTCCTGCACAGAAGTGTTCACTCTCCTCCAAATAATTCTAACTACTCCCATGACTACTGCTGAGCCCGAGAGGTGCTTCTTCACATTGAAAAGAGTTAAGAGTTTCCTAAGAAGTACAATGACACAAGAGCGTTTTGCTGCTTTAGCAATGTTAAGCACAGAAAAATAAATGATTGAAAATATTATTAATTTTAATGACAAAGTTATCAATAAAATTTCCAGTTGCAAAGGAAGGAGAATGGACTTCATGTTTAGATAAAATTGTGAAAGAAACAGTGATTTATTTCTGATTTTATTTAAGAAATAACTCTCTATTATATTTTCATTTGAAAATTTTAATGTCTATAAGTTTAATGTGTAAATTAAAAATTATAATTTGTTTGAATTTTAACGTGTAGGCCTGCAAAATCTGGACCGCCTGCAGAAAGTTTTGTTTGCCAAAAATTTGAATTTTGTAATACGTTGTGCATTGTTGTGAAAAGTAGTAGATAGTCACCTATAGATATATTGAAACTACACGTAAACTTCAAAATTATTTGTAATTCAAGTATTATGATTATAAATGTAACTAAAGTAATTAACTGTGTGGTTGGGATTTTAGTGTTGGTTTGTATGATTGTCTGTTTTACACGTGTTCTGTACTAAAATAATAGTAGAGTAACATAGGTTTTTGTAATTTTTTTGATAATATAAAAAATATGTAATATTAGACTTGGTAATATGTAAACGTACTTAGTTCAAAATAGTAAGCAAGTTCTGCAGCTCAGAGAGCTTACAGTACATTTTGAATGACTTACAGAATAAAATTTATCCTACATATGGGATTTGTAACTTATCTTTCTTCATGCGCACACGCTATGTTTTATGAGGACCTCTTGTTTTGTAATTTTGTGCTTTCATCATGACACGAATACAGAAATCTGTGGATCCGTGTGATATTACGATTCCATTCTATTGGTATTATGACAATGTTATTCCAATAATTCTAATGAAGTAGTATCATTTTGTTTAGTTTTGGCTTTAGTAGAGTACATAGAACGCAACAACCCACTTTTGGGATATGACAACATTGTTTTAGTTCAAAAGCCTATCTGCCGTCTCGTCTACAAAATACTTCGGCGTATAGTTTACAAAGACATTTTAGTGTACAGACGAGTCCCAATCTGCAGTAATTTTTCCAATATATCACAAATATGATTAGTCCGTGCTAGTGGAGTGTGGTTGTGAGGGGTCCCATGGCTGTAAACACGAGAAAGGGGACAGAGCTTCGCCCACGCACTGACGTAACGATGTGGACACAAGGAATATTACTGTCCGTCGGCTGATTGCATTGGGGAAGTGATTATTGCAACAACACCGAGAAACCGTTACGTCATTATGTAGTGACGTCACAGTTCCTTTTCCCGTTGTGTTTACAGTGTAGAGCGTTCCACGCACTACTACAGTCTTGTCGAAAAACAGCGTCAGTGGATCATGTTTTCACATTTTTTCTGTGATTTTCTGATTTTGTGATATTTTTTGCTTTTCCTTAGTCTTATAGTATATCTCTATCGCCTATATTACCTTATGAAATAGGCTATAAAACTTGTTTTCTAATATTTATCATTTCTATAAAAGTTAATAATTAATATTTACTGATGTATGCATTGTTTAGCTTGTATGTAACCGGTTTTATATCAAATTCATCAGCGAAATATTAACTTTTTATATAATAACACAAATGTATTAGGCTGCTGAATTTTTTCAGTGGATTGTTGATTTATTTTGTTCATGATTGTTGAAATTACATGAATCAAGTGACATTAAGATTTATCCCAAAACACTTTATTTATAATTTGAGTAACTTGTAACAAAAGAAAAAAGGAAACACGGCGAGAAAGAAGGGAAGACAGAGAGAGAGAGAGAGTGTGTGTGTGTGAGGTCTATATTGAGGCAGTGAGGCACAGAACTGTGGTCTATATTTGCTTTAGAGTCTTAAGGGCTTAGGTATGTTTAGTTTTATGTAATCGCGTTTAGCATTTTGACTAATTTGGATTATGTGATTTTAAAATTACATAATAGAGATACACGTTGTTAAATAGAAATAAATTATTCGAATATACAAAAGGTTTTACAAAATTTGAAGGCTGTAAAGTAGTATTTTTGGAGTAGGCCCAATTGCGTTTTTATGTTTATTGTACCAAATCGAAAGTCAGGATTTCTCAGAATGCGACTAATATCTTTGTCTAGCTGTACATCAGTAAATACAAGTATAAAAGACTACGAGTAATTATTTTAGTAGGCCTAGTATAACGCGTATGATTCATCAGAAGCGTAAACACTCACACAAACGCACCTGCGCATGTTGCCTTTCGCTTAGTGGAATAGGCAAATGCAATCTTCATTTTACATGACAATAAAAAGAGAATTCTTTCAATTGGAATTATAGGCCTATAACGTAGGCTACATACGTAATGTACGTAACGCTTTAGTTGTGGAGTTCAGGAAATTGTGAGGTAAAGGTAAAACATTTTACTAAAACTGGGAAGCATAAAATAATGACAGATCAAGAGTGAGTGAGAAGGAAAAAAGAAAGAGAGAGAAGAGAGAGAGCTAGAGTGTGAGACATAAATTTAGAAACCTTAAAAAACTGTAAATAATACTTTCATTTACTTTGTTTCATTCTACAATAAAAGTAGGTGTTGTCTGAAAAATTATTCTGAGTGGATGAGCTAACTGAGAGACAGAATGATGTACTCCCTTACCTTCAGCCCGAGCTTATAAGAAAAAATACAAAATTTATTTAAATGAAGGAAATATCTTTGAGAATATTTAACAGCTAAAAACCTTTGAGCCGCTTATAAAACTAAAGTAATAAATCAGTTAGTTAGCAATTCAATCCCAGAGATTACAAAACACTCCCGTCCCTGGATAGTAATAAATAAACTTAAGTGGTCACTAATTCCATAAATAATGTATATAAGTAAAAATATCTAACATGGAAATACTTGAATGAATAAAGTAACAATATAGGCCTTATAACAAGACAAATTACCAATTTAAATGTATTTTAAATTGTGTAGCCCCACGCTTTTGGGAGACAATTTATATAACAAGGCAAATTTAAAAACAAATATAAATTAATTTGTGTTGTGCCAAAATGTATATAACATTACTGGTAAAGTGTACCAATTAATGGGGTTTAGGTGTAATGGTAATAAGAGTAGTCATTGATTGAATTGTAACGAGTTTTCATAATTTTATTCATAAATCACAAGCGTGTTTAAAAAATCTCATTTACTTCACTATAAATATTCACTATTGTTTGCGTAAACGTTCAATTGTTGCAGTACATTTATCATAAAATAAATCTTATCTTCTATACTAACAAAGGTATATTCTAAATATTTATTTGTTATCTTAAATCTCGACTGCTCAGTCTGACTGTGTGTTTTACTGCAGTTTTGTTTTTTTTCTTTATATAACTTCTAACTACGTTATTTTATGCATTGCATACATCTTAATCATTGATTGCTTTACAAACTTTAAATAAAATTTAAATTAACTAAATTAATTGTTAATCATCAAAGAAAATATTTATTGAATTCAAATTAGATTTTCTTATCTCTATAGCTACATTTTATATAACTCTTATTTATTTTTAAATTTCAAAGTGTCTTTTCAATGTCTTTAGTCTCTCATTTACAAATTATTAATTGATTATTTGTCACCTCGATTCTGTAGATCGTACCCATGTCCTCCGTTGATCCGTAGGTCCTCTTCTCATGGAGTTCCCTGCACATTCCCTCGGTTCCACTTGTCGTCCTCCAGTTACTCGTCCCTCATAGTTGCTGTAGTGTAGAGTGATGTGTTGCTCTGCACCAGCTGCTGTTGCTCTATCAGAACATAGTGTTCCTCTGCATGATGTAACTTCGTAGCTTGTTTGAGTGACGGATGTTTGTGTGTAGACATCGTCAAGTACGTTCTATAATCGTATTCGTAACCAGACTAAGAGTTAATGTTTGATACTCAGATGAACATAGCGTCCATCCGCCTTTACTGTTCAATTAAGAAAATTTAAAATTCGCGTCGATACTGGACATAGCGTCCCGCCGCTACTGAAGACTGATTGAGAAGAACTTGGCTTCTTCCGTGCCCTTATTTATATTCGAGCATCGTACCGCACCTGTTGGGATAGAATTCTGCCTGTCAGAAATTGCTTGGAGGCGTCAGTTCCCCACTATCGTCCAATTTCATATTTTCGCACATTTCTGCCAATGGCAACGTCTACTGTGCACTACAGGGTGCTCTAACGATGGATAATTTAATTACACATGTTCAATGTAATTACCATCGTAATCGCATAATTCGTGTAATTACTATGCCCTTAAAATCGCACTGAATTCGCACTGCACGTCCTTTTGACGCCGTTTTCTCACTGCACATGTGTATTAATTTTATACATATTTAGGAGTATTTAAATTTTTTCTGCCATTTATGGTTTTCTTATAATTAAATAAAAACTATAATTTAACACCTATTTAGTGTGAGATTGCAAACTTTCATGCTCGAACCGGCCTCACTCACACACATTATTTACTATTGTACACACTCTCAGCGACAATCGCGTGATCGTGCAGCTCGGTTCCTGTATGTCTACATGCAGAATTTTTGTATTTTAACATAAACTAAGCTTTCAATCTCAGACCTGCTTATTTATTACATATTTATTAATTTAATTTAAATATTTATATAATCTATTACATGCACAGTACAGCATATGATTGTACTGTCGCAGCCTATTTGTAGCGAAATGTTTGTACGACATTTGTGAACAACATTCCTTAAGAATTTTAAATGGCTTTTATCAGCATAAAGAAATACACATATATACATGGCATCAGGACGTATTACAGCTGAAGTCAATTATATACTACATAATAGTTCGGCAGCAAACAAAATTAAAAGTACAAGATGTCAGATCATACAGAGAAATAACGCTAAGTGATCATTTTCTGGTGAACTCTAATCTTTTATTTCCTTTTAGAGCCGCAGATAGTATTTTAAAACAAATTAATGATGGGGATATTCTCCAAATGGAAATAAATAACTTGAAGTATAATCTCAACAGTTTGGATAATGAAAGTACCGTATATTTATATAGAACGAGACTGGATGAGAAACTAACTGAAGCTAATTTCAGTGGTACCGAAATGCAATACCAATATCTTTTGAACAAGGTACACAAGGTAGCTAAAGAGCGTTAGGAGAGGAAAGTAAATGTCATAGAAAAAGATTATTTTATTATTGGAATAAGGAAATAGAAAGGGATATGCAAAGAAAAAAAGATGCATGTCTCAAATGTTGAATAGGCCTACTAAAGATATTCAAGACAAAATTGAACTTAGATGACAGCAGGCTAAAGTTAAGAAGAAGGTGACAGAAGCAAAAAATAAAAGCTGGGAACAACCATTCCAAAAGGTAGAAAAGTTTACTAGAGGAAAAAATACAGAATCCTGGAAAATATTAAAAAAATATAAGAACAAGCTCCAGGGATATTCAGGGATTTAGGTACATCTCACTACAGACTTGGGAAAATTATTTCAAACAGCTATTGGTAGAGAGTAGAGAAAATATCTGGAAAACATTAAAGAGAATTTAGGAGAAATATCAAATGATTATATTTGTTTGGATATAAATATTGTAAATAAAAAACTGTAAAATCTCTAAAGAATAGAAGAGCAGCTGGAATTGGAGACATTTCCGAAGAGTTATTAAAAAAATGGTACAAATAAATCATATGAATTACTAAGAAATCTTTTTGAAAAATGTCTTAATGGAGAAGAGGTACCATCAGATTGGAAGATGGGATACATTTCTACAATACACAAGAATGGAAGCAAAGATTATTGCACAAAGTATAGAGGCATAACAGTTACTAGCACACTAAATAGGCATTATGGAAAAGTGCTTAAATATTTTTTAGAAGCTCAGTGGAAGAAAATGGAGGCTGAAGAGCAAGCATGTTTCAGAGTTGGTAGATCAGCTATAGATCATATTTTCTCCTTACAGCAAATAATTGAAAAATAACAGTTCCATCACAACCTCCTCATTTAGTTTTGATTGACATTAAAAAGCCTATGACAATGTACCGTTAGCCAATCTGTTGACAGCTTTAAGACCAACTAGTATCAATCCCATTATCATAAAATATATACAAAATATCTATGACAATTCAGTGTCGAGAATAAAAATAAGAACAAATTTGTCTCCAGAGTTTCAAGTGACCAAAGGTTTATGCCAGGGATGTTGTCTATCACCCACGCTTTTCAAAATTTATACGGAGAAAGCAATAGAGACTTTGAAAAAATGTGCAGGAACATGGGGATTATACTTGATGGTGATACAGTTTATTCATTACAGTTTGCTGACGACCAAATACTTTTGGCTCAAGATTTTTAAAACACAGAGCACATGACTAGAATATTGATACAGGAATATCAGAAATCGGACTAAAGGTAAATATAACTAAAACCAAATACATGGCAATAGGACTTCATCAAGACTTGATATTGGAGGAAGACATGAGGAAGATTTTATATACAGAAGAATACAAGTATGTAGGGGTGAAAATTACGGCGAGTGGAAAACAAGCAGTTTTATTAAGATATATATTAAGATACATTTAATACTATCTTAAGATATAATATTATTATTATAACATATAATACAAATTATCTTTTATTCAGTGTAGGTAAATTGGCTGGCTTGAAAACCGCAAGAAAAGAAAGTGTACTTGTCCTTAAATATAAATTGATTTACTTTTTATTATAATAAAAAGTAAGCAGTAAATAAAGGATTACATTTCTGTATTTTTTTTATAAAAAGCCAGGTAGAAACAAAATGTTATTTTTGTCACCGAAAATTGTTACTAATAAAATAGAGCATACTGCTCGTTAATAGCAAATAAATAATAATAATTACCTAAATTTATCAATATATCTTTTAATAATAATGATAATTTTGTTGCGGATTGTTTTATTATTATGAAATTCTCATAGGTGCCCTAGGATGACACGGTGCTTAAGTCAAAGCTTTAAAAATTTCATGAAATTATAAATTGCATCTGTCTTGAAGTACTCTTACAATTCAATAAATTCAAATGGTTTTAAAATATATAAACACTTGGTACGTTTCACGCATGGTATGTGAAACGTACCAAGTGTTTTTATACATTTTTAAAAACATTTGTATTAATATGTTTCACCCAATGTTATGCCCAACGAGTCATCAATTAATATCGATTAAATAAACAGACTTATAATGTGTGCTTGTACGCGGGCGCGTGTGTTTTCATTATAACTAGGTAGACTGACAAAGAATTTTAGAATTTCTAAGGAAGGTAAACAGAAAGAGAGTTACTAACACCAATTGAATCTTGAAACAATAAAATAATAAGTAAAAACGTGATTTCAAACATTTAGTCTGTCAATTTTTCCTTCCCTTAACTGATCTATCCCTTAACTTTTCCGTCGCGTATCCTTGTTAATGTTATGCCCACCAAACGCTATTCATAAAAACGCACATGTTAGTCTGGTCTGTCTTCAAATGTGTTATCTTCAAACTCAGTAAACAAGAAAATGTTTCGATGAGGATACGGATATAAAGAATTAAACCTGGACTATTATAAATGCAAAATATACATGCGAAACGCCGGAGCTAATACAAATTATATTAACACAATACGCAACTTTACGTAGTCTGTGGTCTAATTTGAGAAATAAAGAAAAGAAATGTGTGGTCTAGTAAAGAAATAATTTTCTAAATTAACTGCTTTTTTAATAGCTATGTACAATAATAAAAGAGTGTTATAGTGTTGTGACGATTTCATTAATTAAAAATATAGTAATTAATAAATAGGTAATGTAAAGGCTGAGAAATTTTAAATTTTAATAAAATCGCACAATTAAACTAAATTTTATCGCTATCATAAAATTATAATATTTAATAAAGAGTTTTAATTATAAAATAAAAAGGAATACGAGTGTACAGATAGGGTAAACCTTGTTAATTAACCCTGCATAGACATGCGCTAACCGGAATTAACTTGAATTCCGACCCCTAAACAAACTAATAATACTTGTAAATTTGACATTATTTAAATAATTAAACAAGACCACAGTAGTGTACTTTAATAACGTTTGTAATTAAGAATATCTCTGAATAATTAAAAAGTCAAACTTTAACCATTTAAATAAAGGAGAAATGTGGAACTATTTCGCTGCGACGCGTAACCTCCGCGCGATTAACTGACCCTTCCTACATAGTTACAGAGCAGAGATGATGCGTCGTTCAACTAGTATGCACCTCAAAGCAGAGCGCTGAATAAAATATATACTTTTTGTTACATGTGGTTATTAGTTTCAAATAACCGTGTGAAGAGTTATACAACGAGAATGTAGTGTGTAACAGAAAAAAGTAATGTAGAAAATTAAGTGCGTAAGGTGACATCTCCCAGTAAGAAAAATAGTTAAAGTTATTTTTAGTGTTGTATATGTAAATTCAGATACAACCGTACTATTACCAAATGTGATGTGCATAACTGTAAAATGTGAAGACGAAGACCTCAAGTGTATTTACAATACCACCGAGAAACAGGACGACTTCATGACACCGTAACATCCGAATCAACATTAGTTGAGTCCGAGGACCTTCACCAGAAAGACTACCACGATGACAACCCACTAGAGAGAGAGGACCGAAGAATCACGCGTGGAGGACTAGGACTAAAACCCTTAACTAAGAGGTGATGCGGAGGCTTGTCTTCCGCGGATATGTATCTTTTGAAATATAAGTAATTGTAAACTAAAAGACTTTAAAATGACAATCTCTAAAGTTTAAGAATAAATGTTGTAACAAGTAACTTCAGTAACCTTAAGTTGTAAAGTAACACGTGTGATGTAGCGTTGGAACATTGCACTACTAAATGAAACCATTCCTCAAATGGTATAAAGAGTAATAAAATAATTCATTAATGGAGTAGAGTAAACTTTAAATTCCTAAGTAATACATAGAAACTCGGATCCGAGGTAAAAAGCGCTAACTGTATTATAAATCTTAATGTAGAAAACCCATTACAATTTTCACTGTAAGTTAAAAGTTGATATGTTATGTATAATCAAATAGACATAAATAAAGAGATGTCATCTTTAGTACAATACTAAATTGAGTGCATAAATCAGCAGACCACCCCCCCCCCCCCAGTTCCTTGTATATTAATTGTTTTAGTGATTTGATTAATTTTCAGCTTGTTACAACGAAGGCAGCCTGTATAATTGGCAGAACCAATTAATACGGGTTCCCTATGTTATAACGCAAGTAAAGGCGTAATAAATTGCGCCACTCTGCTGCTTTTGTCACACTGCTTTTGCTTTGTTGTAAAAAAAAAAACGGTAAATAATTTAATTATTAACATGAGCCACCTTGTGTTGTTTAATAAGTAATTGTGTAATATTAGGGACACCCTGTTGATCTATTCACTCATTTACTCTAATATGTGTCTAAAATTTAAAAAAAAAATTAAATGATAATTATTATTATAATAGTATAGTAAATAAGTAATTTTAATTATGATTTAGATATAGTAATGTACATAATGTTAACTTAACACGCCACAAGAATACGAAACAACATCAGGTACGTGCTTCTCAAAAATTTCATTTATCAACATATCGGTTTGTAAACAAAATCTGACCGGTTAAATTCTTGTCCACGCCTGTGTAAAACTGTCATAGTTACCTCCCGCAAAGTTGAGTTAGACAATACGCAACCCTCTTCGATTGTTCTATTGTTATAAGAAGCGTGTATTATCCTGTGTTTAGTAACCGAGAATTCCCCCTTCGTTGAACGTATATTGAGGCCTGTGTGAGATTTCTCTCTCTCACTACCAATGTAAAATGATTAAAGTTCACATTTTAATCGTTTATGTGTAAAAAAAAAAGGAAAGAGTAGTATAGACTTTAATGCGAATAGTAGAATAAGTATTTATAGCCACTCACAATTCAAAAATGGCTGTATTTAACCCTGATGTTTTATTAAAAGATGAGCTGTGCTACGAAGCTATTTTACGCGGTTTAAAACACGTGAACGTAACAGTGTCTGAATTGCGCAAATCATTACGCGAAAGCAGATCAGATATACACTCGCAGTTAGATAGATTGCGTGAACTCGATTATGACAGCGAACGAGAAACCTGTTATGCGAAGTATAGGGAACTGACGTTATTATCTCAAAATCTTCAAGACGAAAAATCACCTACTGTAATATTGCGCGTCACGCAACGAATAGAACATTTAACCCGCCGGTTGAACAATTTATTAAGCTGGCCCGACGTCACCGTAATCCCTGCCGATGTGCAGAAATTTGCGGATGAGGCATTACGCCAATTACCCATAATTATCAACGAATTACGACGAAAGTCAGACTCATCTAGAATGGAAGAAATTGAGCACTACTTACAAAAATTATATATTTCCCCGGTTCAATCCCATACTTTAGAACACCCTCCCTCCACCTCGAACCACGAATCACCCACCGTATCGAAGATACAACCGACTCATGAACAGTTACCTAGTAGAGAATTAAATACCCTAACGATATCAGAACCCCCACAGCCTAGTGGTCACCATACTCGCACTAGTCGATATGCGAT